>OX632363.1:24693876-25101376 GCA_951751655.1 Ophion costatus
AACAGCTGAAAAAACGTCAAGCGCGATCCACTGAACATACAAAGGCCCACACACACACATCGTTATTTCTGTGACCCATGTTTTATTTTCTTTTTTCATTTTATTCGCGCTCAAGCACTAAAGAATGTTGTGCCGAGAGCCTAAAAAAGATCATCACATAGTTCACTTATACGATTGTTGAAGTTCGCATCGTTAAAACGTAACGGAAATTCTTTTTCAATTTTTGTTCTTTCATTTTCTTCATGAACCACAATATTATAGTGCAAATTGAGGTCGTAAATCTCTTATGAGTATACGTCAAAACGTTTGAGTGGTTATCAATGCTAAAAAAATTAGACCGATCAAAAAGAATCGTTTTTTTCGTTGCCTCCCAACGATGCAAAGTTCAACATTATCAAAAATCGTCGAAGTTGGCTTAATTCTTACGAGATTAAAGTGTACATCGTAGGGGAAAAAAACTTTCGTTGCATTTCAAAGTTATGGTGTTGACGTTTGCATCGTTGATGAGGTTGAAGTTTGCATCGTTGGAATGCAACGAAAATAATTTCTTTTTATTTTACAAATTTCCTGTGGCAGATTTGACCTACGAAAATCACGCAAGCAACTTTTCGGATCCTTATTTACCGGTCTAAAACAAATTCGCAATATATGATTGCACATAGTAATGGATGTAAGAAAGTGAGAAGAATTCTCGTTGCATTCCAACGATGCAAACTTCAGCCCCGTGCATCGTTGAAATACGAAGAAAAAACTTCATCTTTTTCATTTATTTATTTCTTTCCCTCTTCAATTTTTTTCGGGTTTAGTATATGGACCCTTAGTAACACCATGCTGAAGTTTGCTTCGTTGGACTATAACGAATTCGATTTCTTATGGCAGATTTCGCCTACAAAAGTCCTTCAACCGTCTTTTGAGATATTTATTTAGCGATCTACATGATAAATCTATTTAAAAAAAACAATTGCCTATTATAATAAAAATATGGAAAGTAAAATGTTAAGCAGAAATTTCGTTGCGTTCCAACGATGCAAACTTCAGTACGATCCAACGATGCCAACTTCGACACCATCAATTTTACGGAAGTTTTGCAAAATTTTTTATTCAAAGTAATTTCGAGACCCTAAGTTCTGAAAGTATGCACAAAATCGAGTTTTTGAAACTTCCACATGATGAAGATCCCTCAACGGAAATGAACATTTTCTACATTCGTTTAATTTCGTTTTGCAAATTTTGCCTACAATAATTCTTCAATCATTTTCAAATATTTATTTAGTGATCTGGAATACAAACCTATTTAAAAAAATCTTTTATAATGATAATATGGAAAATAAAATATGAAAAAGGACTTTCGTTGTCTTCCAACGACGCAAGTTTGACACTATACTGATACTCGCTGAGAGAGCGAGAATCGAATATGGAAGGAGGAAGAGGGGAGATGGATGCGAAGTGACAATTATCCAATATATTGAAATCGTTACTTTGGAGTGCGTTTTATCGGTCTCTTCGAATTTATCGTTTCCTGCTAAGACGCGATCGCTTCTGCTGTTTGTGAAGCGTAAACTTCGCGGCGCTATATACACGTATACGGAGCTTGTACGCGTCGACATAAATCACTCCTGAAACGACAGAGTTTCCGCGCATTCAAATCGTCCTCAGGACGGAATGCAAACGGACGCTACGGGTTGCATCGTATCCAGCAATCAACGTTGGATAAAAAGCAGCATCGCAGCAGGCGGAAAAATGATCCTTTTCCCACGCAAGAATGAATGCTGGCGATGATATTGAAGTTGGCATCATTGGATAACAACAAAAATTTAATTTTTTGGTTTATCCAATTTTTTTTGGACGTTTAGGCTCCAATTATCCCGATTATATTTTTGAAGATTCTTCTTTAGGGATCCATAAATTGAAATTGCAAAAGAAGAGTTGAGATAGTAGTGGAAATAAAGAAATTAAAAAATAAAGATGGATTTCCGTTGCGTAACGCAGCCAAAATCCAATCTAGGGTTAATCAAGAGAACGACCAGATTGGAAACTGCATTTACGAGTGTTTTTTGGAGTAGTATTCTGAATCGCATCAATGTAGTCAGTAAAAAAAACTCCAACAGGAAGACGCTGATCTTGGGTTGGGCATCGATTTGTACAAATCCTTAATTTCATTCATTTCATCTCCTGTAAGAACTTCACAATCGATGAAGAAGAGGCTGAGGTGCTGATTGGTAAGCAGAGCTACACCGCAGTCGAAAGCATACCAGAAAAAGAAATCGACGATGATGAAGCAGTTCTGTTCGGTGCTAAGGATGATTTCAAAATGAACCTATTCTATGTGTCTGAAGTTCGCATCGTTGCTAAGCAACGAAATGTTTCATTTTTTTTATTTTTGATTTTCGATCTATTTATTGCTCAGTCCGCTTCGGGGTGCCTAAAAAAGATCATTTAAAACATTTTAAGAGATTTCGGCAAGAAAAACCCACCCTTCATGGGGGTAAAAGTTGTAAAAAGTTGAAAAAAAATTATATCTCCCACGCAATAACAATAGTCATCTTTTTTATTGGCGCTACTGTTAGACCAACCATAAAGGAGACGACACAACAAAAATTAGCGAAATTCGTTAACCGGAACTCACCCTTATCGGGGGTGAAAGTTGTAAAAAGTGGAAAAAAAATTACATCTCCCACGCAATAACAAAAGTCATCTTTTTTATTGGCGCTACAGTTAGACCAACCATAAAGGAGACGAGACAAAAAAAATTAGCGATATTCGTTAACCGGAACTCACCCTTATCGAGGGTGAAAGTTGTAAAAAGTTCAAAAAAAAAATATATCTCCCACCCAATAACAATAGTCATCTTTTTTATTGGCGCTACTGTTAGACCAACCATAAAGGAGACGACACAACGAAAATTAGCGAAATTCGTTAACCGGAACTCACCCTTGTCGGGGGTGAAAGTTGTAGAAAGTGGAAAAAAAATTACATCTCCCACGCAATGACAAAAGTCATCTTTTTTATTGGCGCTACAGTTAGACCAACCATAAAGGAGACGACACAACGAAAATTAGCGAAATTTGTTAACCGGAACTCACCCTTATCGGGGGTGAAAGTTGTAAAAAGTGGAAAAAAAATTACATCTCCCACGCAATGACAAAAGTCATCTTTTTTATTGGCGCTACAGTTAGACCAACCATAAAGGAGACGAGACAAAAAAAATTAGCGATATTCGTTAACCGGAACTCACCCTTATCGAGGGTGAAAGTTGTAAAAAGTTAAAAAAAAAAACATATCTCCCACCCAATAACAATAGTCATCTTTTTTATTGGCGCTACTGTTAGACCAACCATAAAAGAGACGACACAACAAAAATTAGCGAAATTCGTTAACCGGAACTCACCCTTATCGAGGGTGAAAGTTGTAAAAAGTTCAAAAAAAAAAATATATCTCCCACCCAATAACAATAGTCATCTTTTTTATTGGCGCTACTGTTAGACCAACCATAAAGGAGACGACACAACAAAAATTAGCGAAATTCGTTAACCTGAACTCACCCTTATCGGGGGTGAAAGTTGTAAAAAGTGGAAAAAAAATTACATCTCCCACGCAATGACAAAAGTCATCTTTTTTATTGGCGCTACTGTTAGACCAACTATAAAGGAGACGACACAACAAAAATTAGCGAAATTCGTTAACCGGAACTCACCCTAATCGAGGGTGAAAGTTGTAAAAAGTTCAAAAAAAAAATATATCTCCCACCCAATAACAATAGTCATCTTTTTTATTGGCGCTACTGTTAGACCAACCATAAAGGAGACGACACAACAAAAATTAGCGAAATTCGTTAACCGGAACTCACCCTTATCGGGGGTGAAAGTTGTAAAAAGTTCAAAAAAAAAAATATATCCCACCCAATAACAATAGTCATCTTTTTTATTGGCGCTACTGTTAGACCAACCATAAAGGAGACGACACAACGAAAATTAGCGAAATTCGTTAACCGGAACTCACCCTTATCGGGGGTGAAAGTTGTAAAAAGTGGAAAAAAAATTACATCTCCCACGCAATGACAAAAGTCATCTTTTTTATTGGCGCTACAGTTAGACCAACCATAAAGGAGACGAGACAAAAAAAATTAGCGATATTCGTTAACCGGAACTCACCCTTATCGAGGGTGAAAGTTGTAAAAAGTTTAAAAAAAAAACATATCTCCCACCCAATAACAATAGTCATCTTTTTTATTGGCGCTACTGTTAGACCAACCATAAAAGAGACGACACAACAAAAATTAGCGAAATTCGTTAACCGGAACTCACCCTTATCGGGGGTGAAAGTTGTAAAAAGTTCAAAAAAAAAATATATCTCCCACCCAATAACAATAGTCATCTTTTTTATTGGCGCTACTGTTAGACCAACCATAAAGGAGACGACACAACAAAAATTAGCGAAATTCGTTAACCGGAACTCACCCTTATCGGGGGTGAAAGTTGTAAAAAGTTCAAAAAAAATATATATCTCCCACCCAATAACAATAGTCATCTTTTTTATTGGCGCTACTGTTAGACCAACCATAAAGGAGACGACACAACGAAAATTAGCGAAATTCGTTAACCGGAACTCACCCTTATCGGGGGTGAAAGTTGTAAAAAGTGGAAAAAAAATTACATCTCCCACGCAATGACAAAAGTCATCTTTTTTATTGGCGCTACAGTTAGACCAACCATAAAGGAGACGAGACAAAAAAAATTAGCGATATTCGTTAACCGGAACTCACCCTTATCGAGGGTGAAAGTTGTAAAAAGTTCAAAAAAAAAATATATCTCCCACCCAATAACAATAGTCATCTTTTTTATTGGCGCTACTGTTAGACCAACCATAAAGGAGACGACACAACAAAAATTAGCGAAATTCGTTAACCGGAACTCACCCTTATCGGGGGTGAAAGTTGTAAAAAGTTCAAAAAAAAAATATATCTCCCACCCAATAACAATAGTCATCTTTTTTATTGGCGCTACTGTTAGACCAACCATAAAGGAGACGACACAACGAAAATTAGCGAAATTTGTTAACCGGAACTCACCCTTATCGGGGGTGAAAGTTGTAACAAGTGGAAAAAAAATTACATCTCCCACGCAATGACAAAAGTCATCTTTTTTATTGGTGCTACTGTTAGACCAACCATAAAGGAGACGACACAACAAAAATTAGCGAAATTCGTTAACCGAAACTCACCCTTATCGAGGGTGAAAGTTGTAAAAAGTTCAAAAAAAACATATATCTCCCACCCAATAACAATAGTCATCTTTTTTATTGGCGCTACTGTTAGACCAACCATAAAGGAGACGACACAACAAAAATTAGCGAAATTCGTTAACCGGAACTCACCCTTATCGGGGGTGAAAGTTGTAAAAAGTTCAAAAAAAATATATATCTCCCACCCAATAACAATAGTCATCTTTTTTATTGGCGCTACTGTTAGACCAACCATAAAGGAGACGACACAACGAAAATTAGCGAAATTCGTTAACCGGAACTCACCCTCATCGGGGGTGAAAGTTGTAAAAAGTTCAAAAAAAAAATATATCTCCCACCCAATAACAATAGTCATCTTTTTTATTGGCGCTACTGTTAGACCAACCATAAAGGAGACGACACAACGAAAATTAGCGAAATTTGTTAACCGGAACTCACCCTTATCGGGGGTGAAAGTTGTAAAAAGTGGAAAAAAAATTACATCTCACACGCAATGACAAAAGTCATCTTTTTTATTGGCGCTACAGTTAGACCAACCATAAAGGAGACGAGACAAAAAAAATTAGCGATATTCGTTAACCGGAACTCACCCTTATCGAGGGTGAAAGTTGTAAAAAGTTAAAAAAAAAAATATATCTCCCACCCAACAACAATAGTCATCTTTTTTATTGGCGCTACTGTTAGACCAACCATAAAGGAGACGAGACAAAAAAAATTAGCGATATTCGTTAACCGGAACTCACCCTTATCGAGGGTGAAAGTTGTAAAAAGTTCAAAAAAAAATATATCTCCCACCCAATAACAATAGTCATCTTTTTTATTGGCGCTACTGTTAGACCAACCATAAAGGAGACGACACAACAAAAATTAGCGAAATTCGTTAACCGGAACTCACCCTTATCGGGGGTGAAAGTTGTAAAAAGTGGAAAAAAAATTACATCTCCCACGCAATAACAAAAGTCATCTTTTTTATTGGCGCTACAGTTAGACCAACCATAAAGGAAACGAGACAAAAAAAATTAGCGATATTCGTTAACCGGAACTCACCCTTATCGAGGGTGAAAGTTGTAAAAAGTTCAAAAAAAAAATATATCTCCCACCCAATAACAATAGTCATCTTTTTTGATGGCGCTACTGTTAGACCAACCATAAAGGAGACGACACAACAAAAATTAGCGAAATTCGTTAACCGGAACTCACCCTTATCGGGGGTGAAAGTTGTAAGAAGTTCAAAAAAAATATATATCTCCCACCCAATAACAATAGTCATCTTTTTTATTGGCGCTACTGTTAGACCAACCATAAAGGAGACGACACAACGAAAATTAGCGAAATTCGTTAACCGGAACTCACCCTTATCGGGGGTGAAAGTTGTAAAAAGTGGAAAAAAAATTACATCTCCCACGCAATGACAAAAGTCATCTTTTTTATTGGCGCTACAGTTAGACCAACCATAAAGGAGACGAGACAAAAAAAATTAGCGATATTCGTTAACCGGAACTCACCCTTATCGAGGGTGAAAGTTGTAAAAAGTTCAAAAAAAAAATATATCTCCCACCCAATAACAATAGTCATCTTTTTTATTGGCGCTACTGTTAGACCAACCATAAAGGAGACGACACAACAAAAATTAGCGAAATTCGTTAACCGGAACTCACCCTTATCGGGGGTGAAAGTTGTAAAAAGTTCAAAAAAAAAATATATCTCCCACCCAATAACAATAGTCATCTTTTTTATTGGCGCTACTGTTAGACCAACCATAAAGGAGACGACACAACGAAAATTAGCGAAATTTGTTAACCGGAACTCACCCTTATCGGGGGTGAAAGTTGTAACAAGTGGAAAAAAAATTACATCTCCCACGCAATGACAAAAGTCATCTTTTTTATTGGTGCTACTGTTAGACCAACCATAAAGGAGACGACACAACAAAAATTAGCGAAATTCGTTAACCGAAACTCACCCTTATCGAGGGTGAAAGTTGTAAAAAGTTCAAAAAAAACATATATCTCCCACCCAATAACAATAGTCATCTTTTTTATTGGCGCTACTGTTAGACCAACCATAAAGGAGACGACACAACAAAAATTAGCGAAATTCGTTAACCGGAACTCACCCTTATCGGGGGTGAAAGTTGTAAAAAGTGGAAAAAAAATTACATCTCCCACGCAATAACAAAAGTCATCTTTTTTATTGGCGCTACAGTTAGACCAACCATAAAGGAAACGAGACAAAAAAAATTAGCGATATTCGTTAACCGGAACTCACCCTTATCGAGGGTGAAAGTTGTAAAAAGTTCAAAAAAAAAATATATCTCCCACCCAATAACAATAGTCATCTTTTTTATTGGCGCTACTGTTAGACCAACCATAAAGGAGACGACACAACAAAAATTAGCGAAATTCGTTAACCGGAACTCACCCTTATCGGGGGTGAAAGTTGTAAAAAGTTCAAAAAAAATATATATCTCCCACCCAATAACAATAGTCATCTTTTTTATTGGCGCTACTGTTAGACCAACCATAAAGGAGACGACACAACGAAAATTAGCGAAATTCGTTAACCGGAACTCACCCTTATCGGGGGTGAAAGTTGTAAAAAGTGGAAAACAAATTACATCTCCCACGCAATGACAAAAGTCATCTTTTTTATTGGCGCTACAGTTAGACCAACCATAAAGGAGACGAGACAAAAAAAATTAGCGATATTCGTTAACCGGAACTCACCCTTATCGAGGGTGAAAGTTGTAAAAAGTTCAAAAAAAAAATATATCTCCCACCCAATAACAATAGTCATCTTTTTTATTGGCGCTACTGTTAGACCAACCATAAAGGAGACGACACAACAAAAATTAGCGAAATTCGTTAACCGGAACTCACCCTTATCGGGGGTGAAAGTTGTAAAAAGTTCAAAAAAAAAATATATCTCCCACCCAATAACAATAGTCATCTTTTTTATTGGCGCTACTGTTAGACCAACCATAAAGGAGACGACACAACGAAAATTAGCGAAATTTGTTAACCGGAACTCACCCTTATCGGGGGTGAAAGTTGTAACAAGTGGAAAAAAAATTACATCTCCCACGCAATGACAAAAGTCATCTTTTTTATTGGTGCTACTGTTAGACCAACCATAAAGGAGACGACACAACAAAAATTAGCGAAATTCGTTAACCGAAACTCACCCTTATCGAGGGTGAAAGTTGTAAAAAGTTCAAAAAAAACATATATCTCCCACCCAATAACAATAGTCATCTTTTTTATTGGCGCTACTGTTAGACCAACCATAAAGGAGACGACACAACAAAAATTAGCGAAATTCGTTAACCGGAACTCACCCTTATCGGGGGTGAAAGTTGTAAAAAGTTCAAAAAAAATATATATCTCCCACCCAATAACAATAGTCATCTTTTTTATTGGCGCTACTGTTAGACCAACCATAAAGGAGACGACACAACGAAAATTAGCGAAATTCGTTAACCGGAACTCACCCTCATCGGGGGTGAAAGTTGTAAAAAGTTCAAAAAAAAAATATATCTCCCACCCAATAACAATAGTCATCTTTTTTATTGGCGCTACTGTTAGACCAACCATAAAGGAGACGACACAACGAAAATTAGCGAAATTTGTTAACCGGAACTCACCCTTATCGGGGGTGAAAGTTGTAAAAAGTGGAAAAAAAATTACATCTCCCACGCAATGACAAAAGTCATCTTTTTTATTGGCGCTACAGTTAGACCAACCATAAAGGAGACGAGACAAAAAAAATTAGCGATATTCGTTAACCGGAACTCACCCTTATCGAGGGTGAAAGTTGTAAAAAGTTTAAAAAAAAAATATATCTCCCACCCAACAACAATAGTCATCTTTTTTATTGGCGCTACTGTTAGACCAACCATAAAGGAGACGAGACAAAAAAAATTAGCGATATTCGTTAACCGGAACTCACCCTTATCGAGGGTGAAAGTTGTAAAAAGTTCAAAAAAAAAATATATCTCCCACCCAATAATAATAGTCATCTTTTTTATTGGCGCTACTGTTAGACCAACCATAAAGGAGACGACACAACAAAAATTAGCGAAATTCGTTAACCGGAACTCACCCTTATCGGGGGTGAAAGTTGTAAAAAGTGGAAAAAAAATTACATCTCCCACGCAATGACAAAAGTCATCTTTTTTATTGGCGCTACAGTTAGACCAACCATAAAGGAAACGAGACAAAAAAAATTAGCGATATTCGTTAACCGGAACTCACCCTTATCGAAGGTGAAAGTTGTAAAAAGTTCAAAACAAAATATATCTCCCATGCAATAACAAAAGTCATATTTTTTATCGGCGCTACGGTTAGACCAACCATAAAGGAGACGAGAAAAAAAAATGAGCGATATGCGTTAACCGGAACTCACCCTTATCGGGTGGTAAACGTTGTAAAAAATCGGATCTTCCATGGTATCGAGATTTTTGAGAAATCGTGTCCACTGTCTTTTGAGGGGTCTCCGGACACCGGTCCTACTGGCTGAATTTCCCAAATTTTTGGACGCAATTTTTTTCAAGTGTTGTTGACATGTTGTTCTTTTATGTTCTTAACATTTCGAATAAAATATTCCAAGAATTATATTTTCCAAAAATAGAGAAATGTTGCTTCTGTTTGCTTTGAAACTCACGTAACCCCGTAAGAATTTTCCGATTTTTTTGTTTGTTTTGTTTTCAATCCTATGGTCTGTTGTTACTTTGTAGAAAATAATATGGTTAGTGAATCCTTGTAATCGACATTCCCAAAGTCAAGATCTTTTTGAATTCTTCTTTGCCACCGATCATGGCACATTTAAGATTCTGCCAAAATTTGTATGCACGGCAGTGTCTCGAAATTGGTATTATAGTTACAATGCAAGGAAAGTTTGTTTTTTTACTGTTGTTTCCTGATTCATATTACTCCAGGATATATCATATTTATATGGTAAATTTTTATATAAACAAAAAAAGAATTGTTTTTATACAGTTATGATTTAGCTGAGGAAATGTAACGTAACAGGGTTTACAAAATTCAAGGGTTTAAGTGCGTTTCAAAGCCAAAAAAGCACGTTTTCTGTATTAAAAAAAATATAATATATAAATGATTTTATCCAGAATGTTGAGCACATAGAAGACCAACATTTGGAGAATATTTAAAAAAACATTCATTCAAAAATTTGGGAAATTCAGCCGGCGGGACCCGGTTTCCCATGAAAAAACAATGGACACGATTTCTCTAAAACTAATGCACGGATCTCTTTATCATGTTGCACCCTTCTTCAAAATAGCATTGACTAGAAGTTAAACGAAGGTTTTTTTCGATTACAACTAGTTCTACAATACTATACGTAGTGTGAATTGTACCAAAAATTGAAGATCAATTTTTTTTTAAATCCTTAGTTCAATCACTTATCAATGCTATTTCGAAGTGGGCAAAATTGCGAAAAGATCGGTGCATTAGTTTTTGACAAAGCCTGTCCACCGTTTTTTTAGCGATCTGCGGAAATTAGGACCCTCCGGCTGAATTTTCAACATTTTTGTATGACATTTTTAAAAAATATTGTCGACACGTTGCTTTTTCATATGTTTAATATTTTGAATAAAATAATTTGCCTCGTATATTTTTGGAAAATGCTTTTTCTTTTGCTTCGAAACCCACGTAACCTCTTCACAATTTTTAGATTCTTTAAATTTTAATCCTATGGGCCGTTTTTACTTCGTAGAAAATGATATGGTTAGTGAATCCTTGTAATCCACTTCCCCAAAGTCAAGATCATTTTGAATTCACCTTTGCCACCGATCATGGCACACTTACCATTCTGGCAAAATTGCCAAAAATGCAAGAAACGTTTGTTTATTTTACTGTTGTTTCCACATTTATATTATTGTACATAAAAAAATGAACATTTTTTAATAAACAAAAAAGTAACGACTTTATGTAGTTGGAATCTACGTGAAGAAATTAAAGGAATTCAGAAATAATCATATCACACCTGACAATCTAACGCAACAGTAGAGTTAATATTAGACGAAAAACCAAATTTAAGGCGTTACGTGGGTTTTGAAGCCAAAAAATCCTTTTTTTTTGTATTTTGAAAAAATTAAATACATAAATTATTTCGTTCAAAATGTTAAGCATATAAAAGAGCAACATTTCAACAACATATTTTTTTAATTTCATAAAAAAATTTGGGAAATTCAACCGGTGGACTCGGTTTCCGGAGACCCCCACCCCCGCGCAAAAAACGGCGGACACGATTTCGCAAAAACTAATCCACCGATCTTATTGAAATTTTGAACACTTCTTCTAAATAGCAGTGCCCAGTAACTGAACGAAAGTTTTGTTCGATTACAACTAATGTTAAAAGGCTATACGAAGTGTAATTGATACTAAAAATTGACCTCTTTTGGAAATAACTCTGCCAGAAATTCATATTTCAATTTTTATTATAAATCCTTCGTTCAATCACCAGTCAATGCTATTTTGCAGGAGTGGGCACAATTTAAATAAGATCGATGCTTTAGTTTTTGAGAAACCCCGTTTACTATTTTTTTTAAGGGTCTCCGGAAATCAAGGCCCTTCTGCTCAATTTCCACAAATTTGGGATGAGAATTTTTTGACATATTGTCGAAATGTTGCTTTTTTATACATTTAACCTTTTGAATAAAAGAATGAAATTTTTTTTTTCCAATAGACAAATGCTCTTTTCTGGCTTCAAAACCCACGAACCCCTTAAGGGGTCGTCACAGTGCAGCGGGTCCGATATAGCTGATATGCGCAATTTTTTTTCGATGGCTAAAATACGTTAATTAATCGGGGTTTTTATGTCAAATCAAAGCACTCATGAAAATCGCTAAGTACATTTTTAAATGTTTATTTAATTTTTTAAGCACTTTTCTGACCGTTGAAAATTTCTTCGAAAAAAAGAAGTTCTCATGGGATACACTGTTGAAACAATAAATATTATGTGACACAAAATTTGTTAAAAGATTAATAATCAGTATGAAAGCCGCTTTCTTGCTATGGTCGTTTTTTGATGTATCAAAGTTGACGAAATCGTGGCCGTTTTTTTGAAGTATTGAATTTAACCTCTCCACAGTTTTTATGTCAAAACTATTGAAGAATTAAAAAATGCTTCCATAGCAAATAAAGAATGATGTGAAGAATGGTGTGTCAAAATTTGAGACGGTTAGCTTGAAAACTTTTACGTTGAGTGTACACCGTTTTGAAAAATGATCTCACGCCGCTGCTCGAATCACTTTCTCTAAGCGACCGAAATTATTCGAATGTCGCCCAAAAATTAAACAGCATGTTTATAACCGCCTACACTACTATACTATCGGATAATGCAAAAAAATAGATCTTTTGGAAAATTTTATACTGCGATGATCACTCAACCCAAAAAACTAAATCGAAATTTTTTTGGCAGATTTATAAAATAATTTGCCGTATAAATACTTTAAAAAAATAATAAGGCTTTCGTGTACTCTAAATTTGCCGGGGGATATTAAAGTAAGTCAAAAATATTAGGATTACACCGAATATCATAAGCAATATCATACCAACCCAAAGAAATCGAAACAAATTTATTTCCATATTTATGTTGCAAATTTCATAATTGTTTTTAAAAATGGTGATGATTTTTTTAGCCGATCTCTGCTAGACGAAATTAAACCAATTTAAAAATATTGAATTTCTATATTGCTAAATTACTAAAAATTCCTAGATTACTAAAACCATTGAATTGTCAGTAGAAATAAATTTGTTTACTAAACTCCGTTGACAAATTTCCCGTGGACCGACGGCCAGCTAAATCATATTCTCGTGCCCGTAAACCATACGTAATGCCAATTCCGCCAGAGCCTTCCCCGTCCCTTTAAAATACAAACATAGAAATATCGGTGAACACACACCATCATTCGTCGCGAACTCAGTAGATGGCACATAGGCGATTACATTGTAGCGACATAGTGCGTTCTTCTTCTCGCTCACGTCGCCGACAATACTTCGGCTGGCGTAGCGCTCTCACTCGCACTCGCACGCTTTGCTACGCGCTCGACGTTGTTGTGTTGTCGAAACGTCCCTGTACTGCCCTTGCGTGGCGAGCGGGTATGCTGCGTTCTCACTCTCGCTCGAGCGTCGTTCGAGATTCCATTGGCTCGCTTCATATTGGAGTGTCGTCGGAAATCTTCGGCACCCCCGGCGCTGTTCGCGCGAGCGACATACGACAGGGCCTTTCGTTTAGCTAGTATTTGGAATGAGAAACTTAAGGTGTTCTGTGCAATCAAGGGGTTATGTAGGTTTCGAAGACAAAAAAGGCTACTTTCTCTATTCAAAAATATATAATATATAATTTATTTTATTCAAAATGTTATGCACATGAATAAGGAACATTTCAATTTTTTTTTTTAATTTCACCCAAAAATTTGTGAAATTCAGCCGATGGGACATAGTTTCCGGAGATCCCTACAGAAATGGTGAACACGATTTCTCAAAAACTTTTGCACCGATCTTATTAAAATTTTGCACACTTCAAAATAGCATTGACTAGTGATTGAACGAACGATATGAAAAAAAATCCATCTTTTGGCAGAGTTGTATGCAAAATAGTTAAACTTTTGGTACAATTTATACTTCGTATAGCCTTGTAACATTAGTCGTAAGCGAAAAAAAAGCTTCGTTCAATCACTAGTCAATGCCATTGAGAATTTAGAAGTAGAAGTGTTCAAAATTTCATTAAGATCGGTGGATTAGTTTTTAGGAAATCGTATCCAGCGTTTAGGGGGGCGGGGCGGGGGTCTCCGGAAACAGGATCCCACCGGTTGAAATGTTGCATCTTCATGTGCTTAACACTTTGAATGAAATATTTTATCTATTGAATTTTTTCAATAGAGAAAATATGCTTTTTTGGCTTCAAAACCCACGTGACCCTTTAAATTTAGTTTTTCTTCTAATATTAACTCTACTGTTACGTTAGATTTTCAGGTGTAATATGATAATTTCTCGATTCCATTAATTTCTTCACGTACATTCCAACTACATACAATTGTGACTTTTTTTGTTCATTCAAAAATTTACAATATAATTTTCTTTACCTACAATAATATAAATGTGGGAACAACAGTAAAATAAACAAACTTTTCTTGCATTTTTGGTCATTTTGGCAGAATGTTAAGTGTGCCATGATCGGTGGCAAAGAAGAATTCAAAATGATTTTGACTTTGGGAAAGTCGATTACAAAGATTCACTAACCATATTATTTTCTACGATGTAAAAAGTGGACCATAGGATTTAAAACAAAAAAATATAAAAATTGTTTAAAGTTTACGTGGCTTCCGAAGGAAAAAAGCATTTTTTTAAATACTTGCAATAAAGTATTTTATTCAAAATGTTAAGCATATTTTCAACAAAGGTTGAGAACAACCTTTCAACTATTGTTAAAAAAAATTTCATCCAAAAATTTAGGAAATCAGCCGGTGGAACCTGCTTTCCGGAGACCCCTACAAAAACCGTGGACATGCTTTGTCAAAAACTAATGCACCGATGTTATTGAAATTTTGCTCACTTCTTCAAAATAGCGTTGACTGTGTGATTGAACATAAATTAGATGTAATAAAAAAAAACCTTCATTTAATCACTAGTCAATACTATTTTGAAGAAGTATGCAAAATTTCAATCAGATCGGTGCATTGGTTTTTGAGAAATCGTGTCCGTTTTTTTCGGGGTCTCCGGAAACCAGGTCCCACCGGCTGAATTTCCCAAATTTTTGGATTAAATTTTTTCTAACAATTGTTTAAATGTTGTTCTCTTATATGCTTAACATTTTGAATAAAATAATTTATTTAATATATTTTTAAAAAAATACGTTTCTTGCTTCGAAAGCCACGTAAAATCTGAACAATTTTTCGATTTAAAAAATTTAAATCCTATGGCCCGTTTTTAGATCGTAGAAAATAATATGGTTAGTGAATCCTTGTAATCGACTTTCCCAAAGTCAAGAATCATTTTGAATTCTTCTTTGCAACCGATCATGGCAACACTTGACATTCTGCCAAAATGGCCAAAAATGCAAGAAAAGTTTGTTTATTTTACTGTTGTTCCCACAGTTATATTATTGTAGATTAAAAAAAATTATATTCTAACGTTTTGAATAAACAAAAAAGTAACGATTATATAAGTTGGAATCTACGTGAAGAAATTAAAGGAATCCAGAAATAATCATATTACACCTGAAGTTTTCGGACGGCGCTCCAGCATGAAGCGAGACAATGGAATCGCAAACGACGCTCGAGGGAGAGTGAGAACGCAGCATACGCAGTCACCTCGCAAGGGCAGTACAGCGACGTTTCGACAACACAACACGCGTCGAAGCGCGTAGCGAAGTGTGCGACTGCGAGTAAGAGCGCATCGTCGGCCGAAATATTGTCGGCGACCTGAGCGAGAAGAAGAACGCACTATGATCGCTACAATATAATCGCCTATGTGCGATCTATCGAGCTCGCGACGAATGATGGTGTGTGTTCGCCGATATTTCTATCTTTGTATTTTAAAGGGACGGGGTTAAGGCTCTGGTGGATTTGGCATTAGGTACGGCTTACGGGCACGAGAACATGATGTAGCTGGCCGTCGATCCACGCGAAATTTGTCAACGGTGTTTAATAAACAAATTTATTTCTACTGACAATTCAATGTTTTTAGTAATCCAGGAATTTATAGTACTTTAGCAATATAGAAATTCAATATTTTTAAATTGCTTTCATTTCTTCTGGCAGAGTTTGACTAAAAAAATCCTCACCATTATTAAAAACGATTCTGAAATTTACAACATAAATATGGAAATAAATTTGTTTCGTTTTCTTTGGGTTGGTATGATATTGCTTATGATATTCGGTGTAATCGTAATATTTCTGACTTACTTTAATATCTCCCGGCAGATTTTAAGTACACGAAAGCCTTATCATTTTTCAAAAGTGTTGATACCGAAAATTATTATATAAATCGGCCAACAAAATTTCGTTTTGGTTTTTTGGGTTGGGTGATCATCGCCGTATAAATTTTCCAACAAATCTACTTTCTTGCATTATCTGATAGTATAGTCGTATAGACGGTTATAAACATGCTGTTTAATTTTTGGGGCGACATTCGAATAATTTCGGTCACTTAGAGAAAGTGATTCGAGCAGCGGCGTGAGATCATTTTTCAAAACGGTGTACACTCTCAACGTAAAAGTTTTCAAGCTATCCGTCTCAAATTTTGACACATCATTCGTCACATTATTCTTTATTTGCAATGGACGGGTTTTTAAAATCTTCAAATTTTTTTGACGTAAAAACTGGAAAGCAGGGTAAAATCAATACGTAAAAAAAACGGCCATGATTTCGTCAACTTTGATACACAAAAAACGACAATAGCAAGATAGCGGCTTTCATATTGATTATTAATCTGTTAACAAATTTTGTTTCACATGATATTTACGGCTTCAACTGTGTATACCGTGAGAACTCTTTTTCTTCGAAGAAATTTTCAACGGTAAGAAACGTGTTTAAAAAATGAAATAAACGGTTAAAAATATACTAAGCGTTTTTATGAATGCTCTTGACATAAAAAATCAGACTAATTGACGTATTTAAACCATCGAAGAAAAAATTGCGAATATCAGCTATACAGGACCCGCTGCATTGTGACGATCCCTTAAGAGGTCCGTCGGTTTTGCAGCCAGAGAAAAGCATTTGTCTGATGAAAAAAAAATATTTTTAATTACTTTTTTCAAAAGGTTAAACGTATGAAAAAGCAACATTTCGACAATATGTCAAAAAAATCTCATCCCAAATTTGTGGAAATTAAGCCGAACGTCTCTGATTTCCGGAGACCCCTAAATAAATGGTTAACAGGTTTTCTCAAAAACTAAGGCATTGATCATATTGAAATTGTGCCCACTTCTTCAAAATAGCATTGACTAGTGATCGCACGAAAGATTTACAATAAAAATTGAAATTTGAATTTTTGGCAGAGTTGTTTGCAAAAGCGGTCAATTTTTGGTATAAATTATAAATTGGTATAAATTTGGTATAAATTACACTTAAATTACATAAATTACACAAAACATTCGTTTAATGACTAGGCACTGCTATTTAGAAGAAGTATTCAACATTTCAATAAGATCGGTGCATTAGTTTTTGAGACAACATGTCCGCTGTTTTTTTTATGGGTCTCCGGAAACCGGGTCCCACCGGTTAAATTTCCTAAATTTTTTAATGAATTTTTTTGTCGAACTACTGTTGAAAGGTTGGTCTTTTATGTGCCAAACATTATGGATAAAAAAATGTATATATCATATATTTTTTTTAAAACAGAAAATATGCTTTTTTGGTTTCGAAACGAACTGTATCTCCTAAATTTTATATTTTATATAATATTAACTTTACTGTTATGTTACATTTCCTCAGCTAGATTATAGCTGTATGAAAACATGTCTTTTTTGTTTATTTAAAAATTTACAATATAAGCATTTTTTATTCTGAAGTAATATAAATCAGGAAACAACAGTAAAAAAACCAACTTTCCTTGCGTTGTAACTATAATACAAATTTCGAGACATTGACGTGCATCAGAAATTTGGCAGAACGTTAAGTGAGCCATGATCGGTTCCAAAGAAGAATTCAAAAACATCTTGACTTTGGGAATGTTGATTACAATGATTCACTAACCATATTATTTTCTACAAAGTAACAACAGGCCATAGGATTGAAAACAAAACAAACAAAACATCGGATAATTCTTACCGGGTTACGTGAATTTCAAAGCAAATGAAGCAATATTTCATTATTTTTGGAAAAGATAATTCGTGGATTATTTTATTCAAAATGTTAAGCATCTAAAAGAGCAAAAACCCAACAACACTGGAAAAAAATTTCGACCAAAAATTTGGGAAATTCAGCCAGTGGGGCCGGTTTCCGAAGACCCCTAAAAAAACAGTGGACACGATTTCTCAAACATCTCCATACCATGAAATACACGATTTTGTAGAATTTTCACCCCTCGATAAAGGTGGGTTCCGGCAAAAGACAGTCGCTAATTTTTTTTCCTGGCTTCTTTACGGTTGGTTTACCTGTTCCGCCAATAAAAAAGACGACTATCTTCATTGCGTAAAAGATATAATTTTTTTTCAACTTTTTACAACCTTCACCCCCGATAAGGGTGAGTTCCGGTTAACGAATATCGCTCATTTTTTTTCTCGTCTCCTTTATGGTTGGTCTAACCGTAGCACCAATAGAAAAGATGTTTGTTATTGCGTGGGAGATATAATTTTTTTCAACTTCTTACAACTTTTTACAACCTCCGATAAGGGTGAGTTCCGGTTAACGAATATCGCTCATTTTTTTTATCTAGTCTCCTTTATGGTTGGTCTAACCGTAGCGCCAATAAAAAAGATGACTTTTGTTATTGCGTGGGAGATATAATTTTTTTTCCACTTTTTACAACTTTCACCCCCGATAAGGGTGAGTTCCGGTTAACGAATTTCGCTAATTTTTGTTGTGTCGTCTCCTTTATGGTTGGTCTAACAGTAGCGCCAATAAAAAAGATGACTATTGTTATTGGGTGGGAGATATATTTTTTTTTTTGAACTTTTTACAACTTTCACCCTCGATAAGGGTGAGTTCCGGTTAACGAATTTCGCTAATTTTTGTTGTGTCGTCTCTTTTATGGTTGGTCTAACAGTAGCGCCAATAAAAAAGATGACTATTGTTATTGGGTGGGAGATATGTTTTTTTTTTAACTTTTTACAACTTTCACCCTCGATAAGGGTGAGTTCCGGTTAACGAATATCGCTAATTTTTTTTGTCTCGTCTCCTTTATGGTTGGTCTAACTGTAGCGCCAATAAAAAAGATGACTTTTGTCATTGCGTGGGAGATGTAATTTTTTTTCCACTTTTTACAACTTTCACCCCCGATAAGGGTGAGTTCCGGTTAACGAATTTCGCTAATTTTCGTTGTGTCGTCTCCTTTATGGTTGGTCTAACAGTAGCGCCAATAAAAAAGATGACTATTGTTATTGGGTGGGAGATATATTTTTTTTTTGAACTTTTTACAACTTTCACCCCCGATAAGGGTGAGTTCCGGTTAACGAATTTCGCTAATTTTTGTTGTGTCGTCTCCTTTATGGTTGGTCTAACAGTAGCGCCAATAAAAAAGATGACTATTGTTATTGGGTGGGAGATATATTTTTTTTTTGAACTTTTTACAACTTTCACCCTCGATAAGGGTGAGTTCCGGTTAACGAATTTCGCTAATTTTTGTTGTGTCGTCTCCTTTATGGTTGGTCTAACAGTAGCGCCAATAAAAAAGATGACTATTGTTATTGGGTGGGATATATTTTTTTTTTGAACTTTTTACAACTTTCACCCTCGATAAGGGTGAGTTCCGGTTAACGAATATCGCTAATTTTTTTTGTCTCGTCTCCTTTATGGTTGGTCTAACTGTAGCGCCAATAAAAAAGATGACTTTTGTCATTGCGTGGGAGATGTAATTTTTTTTCCACTTTTTACAACTTTCACCCCCGATAAGGGTGAGTTCCGGTTAACGAATTTCGCTAATTTTCGTTGTGTCGTCTCCTTTATGGTTGGTCTAACAGTAGCGCCAATAAAAAAGATGACTATTGTTATTGGGTGGGAGATATATATTTTTTTTTGAACTTTTTACAACTTTCACCCCCGATAAGGGTGAGTTCCGGTTAACGAATATCGCTAATTTTTTTTGTCTCGTCTCCTTTATGGTTGGTCTAACTGTAGCGCCAATAAAAAAGATGACTTTTGTTATTGCGTGGGAGATGTAATTTTTTTTCCACTTTTTACAACTTTCACCCCCGATAAGGGTGAGTTCCGGTTAACGAATTTCGCTAATTTTTGTTGTGTCGTCTCCTTTATGGTTGGTCTAACAGTAGCGCCAATAAAAAAGATGACTATTGTTATTGGGTGGGAGATATATTTTTTTTTTGAACTTTTTACAACTTTCACCCTCGATAAGGGTGAGTTCCGGTTAACGAATTTCGCTAATTTTTGTTGTGTCGTCTCCTTTATGGTTGGTCTAACAGTAGCGCCAATAAAAAAGATGACTTTTGTCATTGCGTGGGAGATGTAATTTTTTTTCCACTTTTTACAACTTTCACCCCCGATAAGGGTGAGTTCCGGTTAACGAATTTCGCTAATTTTTGTTGTGTCGTCTCCTTTATGGTTGGTCTAACAGTAGCGCCAATAAAAAAGATGACTATTGTTATTGGGTGGGAGATATATTTTTTTTTTTGAACTTTTTACAACTTTCACCCTCGATAAGGGTGAGTTCCGGTTAACGAATTTCGCTAATTTTTGTTGTGTCGTCTCTTTTATGGTTGGTCTAACAGTAGCGCCAATAAAAAAGATGACTATTGTTATTGGGTGGGAGATATGTTTTTTTTTTAACTTTTTACAACTTTCACCCTCGATAAGGGTGAGTTCCGGTTAACGAATATCGCTAATTTTTTTTGTCTCGTCTCCTTTATGGTTGGTCTAACTGTAGCGCCAATAAAAAAGATGACTTTTGTCATTGCGTGGGAGATGTAATTTTTTTTCCACTTTTTACAACTTTCACCCCCGATAAGGGTGAGTTCCGGTTAACGAATTTCGCTAATTTTCGTTGTGTCGTCTCCTTTATGGTTGGTCTAACAGTAGCGCCAATAAAAAAGATGACTATTGTTATTGGGTGGGAGATATATTTTTTTTTTGAACTTTTTACAACTTTCACCCCCGATAAGGGTGAGTTCCGGTTAACGAATTTCGCTAATTTTTGTTGTGTCGTCTCCTTTATGGTTGGTCTAACAGTAGCGCCAATAAAAAAGATGACTATTGTTATTGGGTGGGAGATATATTTTTTTTTTGAACTTTTTACAACTTTCACCCTCGATAAGGGTGAGTTCCGGTTAACGAATTTCGCTAATTTTTGTTGTGTCGTCTCCTTTATGGTTGGTCTAACAGTAGCGCCAATAAAAAAGATGACTTTTGTCATTGCGTGGGAGATGTAATTTTTTTTCCACTTTTTACAACTTTCACCCCCGATAAGGGTGAGTTCCGGTTAACGAATTTCGCTAATTTTTGTTGTGTCGTCTCCTTTATGGTTGGTCTAACAGTAGCGCCAATAAAAAAGATGACTATTGTTATTGGGTGGGAGATATATTTTTTTTTTTGAACTTTTTACAACTTTCACCCTCGATAAGGGTGAGTTCCGGTTAACGAATTTCGCTAATTTTTGTTGTGTCGTCTCTTTTATGGTTGGTCTAACAGTAGCGCCAATAAAAAAGATGACTATTGTTATTGGGTGGGAGATATGTTTTTTTTTTTAACTTTTTACAACTTTCACCCTCGATAAGGGTGAGTTCCGGTTAACGAATATCGCTAATTTTTTTTGTCTCGTCTCCTTTATGGTTGGTCTAACTGTAGCGCCAATAAAAAAGATGACTTTTGTCATTGCGTGGGAGATGTAATTTTTTTTCCACTTTTTACAACTTTCACCCCCGATAAGGGTGAGTTCCGGTTAACGAATTTCGCTAATTTTCGTTGTGTCGTCTCCTTTATGGTTGGTCTAACAGTAGCGCCAATAAAAAAGATGACTATTGTTATTGGGTGGGAGATATATTTTTTTTTGAACTTTTTACAACTTTCACCCCCGATAAGGGTGAGTTCCGGTTAACGAATTTCGCTAATTTTTGTTGTGTCGTCTCCTTTATGGTTGGTCTAACAGTAGCGCCAATAAAAAAAATGACTATTGTTATTGGGTGGGAGATATATTTTTTTTTGAACTTTTTACAACTTTCACCCTCGATAAGGGTGAGTTCCGGTTAACGAATTTCGCTAATTTTTGTTGTGTCGTCTCCTTTATGGTTGGTCTAACAGTAGCGCCAATAAAAAAGATGACTATTGTTATTGGGTGGGATATATTTTTTTTTTGAACTTTTTACAACTTTCACCCTCGATAAGGGTGAGTTCCGGTTAACGAATATCGCTAATTTTTTTTGTCTCGTCTCCTTTATGGTTGGTCTAACTGTAGCGCCAATAAAAAAGATGACTTTTGTCATTGCGTGGGAGATGTAATTTTTTTTCCACTTTTTACAACTTTCACCCCCGATAAGGGTGAGTTCCGGTTAACGAATTTCGCTAATTTTCGTTGTGTCGTCTCCTTTATGGTTGGTCTAACAGTAGCGCCAATAAAAAAGATGACTATTGTTATTGGGTGGGAGATATATATTTTTTTTTGAACTTTTTACAACTTTCACCCCCGATAAGGGTGAGTTCCGGTTAACGAATATCGCTAATTTTTTTTGTCTCGTCTCCTTTATGGTTGGTCTAACTGTAGCGCCAATAAAAAAGATGACTTTTGTTATTGCGTGGGAGATGTAATTTTTTTTCCACTTTTTACAACTTTCACCCCCGATAAGGGTGAGTTCCGGTTAACGAATTTCGCTAATTTTTGTTGTGTCGTCTCCTTTATGGTTGGTCTAACAGTAGCGCCAATAAAAAAGATGACTATTGTTATTGGGTGGGAGATATATTTTTTTTTTGAACTTTTTACAACTTTCACCCTCGATAAGGGTGAGTTCCGGTTAACGAATTTCGCTAATTTTTGTTGTGTCGTCTCCTTTATGGTTGGTCTAACAGTAGCGCCAATAAAAAAGATGACTTTTGTCATTGCGTGGGAGATGTAATTTTTTTTCCACTTTTTACAACTTTCACCCCCGATAAGGGTGAGTTCCGGTTAACGAATTTCGCTAATTTTTGTTGTGTCGTCTCCTTTATGGTTGGTCTAACAGTAGCGCCAATAAAAAAGATGACTATTGTTATTGGGTGGGAGATATATTTTTTTTTTTGAACTTTTTACAACTTTCACCCTCGATAAGGGTGAGTTCCGGTTAACGAATTTCGCTAATTTTTGTTGTGTCGTCTCTTTTATGGTTGGTCTAACAGTAGCGCCAATAAAAAAGATGACTATTGTTATTGGGTGGGAGATATGTTTTTTTTTTAACTTTTTACAACTTTCACCCTCGATAAGGGTGAGTTCCGGTTAACGAATATCGCTAATTTTTTTTGTCTCGTCTCCTTTATGGTTGGTCTAACTGTAGCGCCAATAAAAAATATGACTTTTGTCATTGCGTGGGAGATGTAATTTTTTTTCCACTTTTTACAACTTTCACCCCCGATAAGGGTGAGTTCCGGTTAACGAATTTCGCTAATTTTCGTTGTGTCGTCTCCTTTATGGTTGGTCTAACAGTAGCGCCAATAAAAAAGATGACTATTGTTATTGGGTGGGAGATATATTTTTTTTTTGAACTTTTTACAACTTTCACCCCCGATAAGGGTGAGTTCCGGTTAACGAATTTCGCTAATTTTTGTTGTGTCGTCTCCTTTATGGTTGGTCTAACAGTAGCGCCAATAAAAAAGATGACTATTGTTATTGGGTGGGAGATATATTTTTTTTTTGCACTTTTTACAACTTTCACCCTCGATAAGGGTGAGTTCCGGTTAACGAATTTCGCTAATTTTTGTTGTGTCGTCTCCTTTATGGTTGGTCTAACAGTAGCGCCAATAAAAAAGATGACTTTTGTCATTGCGTGGGAGATGTAATTTTTTTTCCACTTTTTACAACTTTCACCCCCGATAAGGGTGAGTTCCGGTTAACGAATTTCGCTAATTTTCGTTGTGTCGTCTCCTTTATGGTTGGTCTAACAGTAGCGCCAATAAAAAAGATGACTATTGTTATTGGGTGGGAGATATATATTTTTTTGTGAACTTTTTACAACTTTCACCCCCGATAAGGGTGAGTTCCGGTTAACGAATATCGCTAATTTTTTTTGTCTCGTCTCCTTTATGGTTGGTCTAACTGTAGCGCCAATAAAAAAGATGACTTTTGTTATTGCGTGGGAGATGTAATTTTTTTTCCACTTTTTACAACTTTCACCCCCGATAAGGGTGAGTTCCGGTTAACGAATTTCGCTAATTTTTGTTGTGTCGTCTCCTTTATGGTTGGTCTAACAGTAGCGCCAATAAAAAAGATGACTTTTGTTATTGGGTGGGAGATATATTTTTTTGTTGAACTTTTTACAACTTTCACCCTCGATAAGGGTGAGTTCCGGTTAACGAATATCGCTAATTTTTTTTTGTCTCGTCTCCTTTATGGTTGGTCTAACTGTAGCGCCAATAAAACAGATGACTTTTGTTATTGCGTGGGAGATGTAATTTTTTTTCCACTTTTTACAACTTTCACCCCCGATAAGGGTGAGTTCCGGTTAACGAATTTCGCTAATTTTTGTTGTGTCGTCTCCTTTATGGTTGGTCTAACAGTAGCGCCAATAAAAAAGATGACTATTGTTATTGGGTGGGAGATATATTTTTTTTTTGAACTTTTTACAACTTTCACCCTCGATAAGGGTGAGTTCCGGTTAACGAATTTCGCTAATTTTTGTTGTGTCGTCTCCTTTATGGTTGGTCTAACAGTAGCGCCAATAAAAAAGATGACTTTTGTCATTGCGTGGGAGATGTAATTTTTTTTCCACTTTTTACAACTTTCACCCCCGATAAGGGTGAGTTCCGGTTAACGAATTTCGCTAATTTTTGTTGTGTCGTCTCCTTTATGGTTGGTCTAACAGTAGCGCCAATAAAAAAGATGACTATTGTTATTGGGTGGGAGATATATTTTTTTTTTTGAACTTTTTACAACTTTCACCCTCGATAAGGGTGAGTTCCGGTTAACGAATTTCGCTAATTTTTGTTGTGTCGTCTCTTTTATGGTTGGTCTAACAGTAGCGCCAATAAAAAAGATGACTATTGTTATTGGGTGGGAGATATGTTTTTTTTTTTAACTTTTTACAACTTTCACCCTCGATAAGGGTGAGTTCCGGTTAACGAATATCGCTAATTTTTTTTGTCTCGTCTCCTTTATGGTTGGTTTAACTGTAGCGCCAATAAAAAAGATGACTTTTGTCATTGCGTGGGAGATGTAATTTTTTTTCCACTTTTTACAACTTTCACCCCCGATAAGGGTGAGTTCCGGTTAACGAATTTCGCTAATTTTCGTTGTGTCGTCTCCTTTATGGTTGGTCTAACAGTAGCGCCAATAAAAAAGATGACTATTGTTATTGGGTGGGAGATATATTTTTTTTTTGAACTTTTTACAACTTTCACCCCCGATAAGGGTGAGTTCCGGTTAACGAATTTCGCTAATTTTTGTTGTGTCGTCTCCTTTATGGTTGGTCTAACAGTAGCGCCAATAAAAAAGATGACTATTGTTATTGGGTGGGAGATATATTTTTTTTTGAACTTTTTACAACTTTCACCCTCGATAAGGGTGAGTTCCGGTTAACGAATTCCGCTAATTTTTGTTGTGTCGTCTCCTTTATGGTTGGTCTAACAGTAGCGCCAATAAAAAAGATGACTATTGTTATTGGGTGGGAGATATATTTTTTTTTTGAACTTTTTACAACTTTCACCCTCGATAAGGGTGAGTTCCGGTTAACGAATATCGCTAATTTTTTTTGTCTCGTCTCCTTTATGGTTGGTCTAACTGTAGCGCCAATAAAAAAGATGACTTTTGTCATTGCGTGGGAGATGTAATTTTTTTTCCACTTTTTACAACTTTCACCCCCGATAAGGGTGAGTTCCGGTTAACGAATTCCGCTAATTTTCGTTGTGTCGTCTCCTTTATGGTTGGTCTAACAGTAGCGCCAATAAAAAAGATGACTATTGTTATTGGGTGGGAGATATATATTTTTTTTTGAACTTTTTACAACTTTCACCCCCGATAAGGGTGAGTTCCGGTTAACGAATATCGCTAATTTTTTTTGTCTCGTCTCCTTTATGGTTGGTCTAACTGTAGCGCCAATAAAAAAGATGACTTTTGTTATTGCGTGGGAGATGTAATTTTTTTTCCACTTTTTACAACTTCCACCCCCGATAAGGGTGAGTTCCGGTTAACGAATTTCGCTAATTTTTGTTGTGTCGTCTCCTTTATGGTTGGTCTAACAGTAGCGCCAATAAAAAAGATGACTATTGTTATTGGGTGGGAGATATATTTTTTTGTTGAACTTTTTACAACTTTCACCCTCGATAAGGGTGAGTTCCGGTTAACGAATATCGCTAATTTTTTTTGTCTCGTCTCCTTTATGGTTGGTCTAACTGTAGCGCCAATAAAAAAGATGACTTTTGTTATTGCGTGGGAGATGTAATTTTTTTTCCACTTTTTACAACTTTCACCCCCGATAAGGGTGAGTTCCGGTTAACGAATTTCGCTAATTTTTGTTGTGTCGTCTCCTTTATGGTTGGTCTAACAGTAGCGCCAATAAAAAAGATGACTATTGTTATTGCGTGGGAGATATAATTTTTTTTCAACTTTTTACAACTTTTACCCCCATGAAGGGTGGGTTTTTCTTGCCGAAATCTCTTAAAATGTTTTAAATGATATTTTTTAGGCACCCCGAAGCGGACTGAGCAATAAATAGATCGAAAATCAAAAATAAAAAAAATGAAAAATTTCGTTGCTTAGCAACGATGCGAACTTCAGACACATCCTATTCTTTACAATTGTCGATCGATGAATCTCGGAATTGGACCGTCGGATATGTGCGTACGACCGAGTGTTCGAAATTTTTCACGTTCTCTTTAAATTTCGTAAACTCTGAGGAACAATTTTTTTTTATTTAATTGTTTTTCTTAAGGTACACCGTTCGCGTTTGTTACCTATTATTTTCCTCCACTGTGACTGTTTCGTTCTCCACTGTTTCCTCCACTGTTTCTTTTTCCACACTCCTTTCTGTTCACTTTTTTGTCCCTATTCCCCCCCCCCCCCCTCTTTGCGGCCGCAATCGACTTTCCCCTCTGTATCATATTCATCGTGACATTTCTGTCATGGGTATAGGGAAACTGCGGAAAACCTATACCAATACAGCCGGTCATCAAGTTCGCCCCCCCAGTTGTGGAACTAGTCTTACTTCGCCGTGAAATGCCGAAGAAAAACATTTCACGACGAAATGTACGCGACTGGGATTCGAACCCGGGACCTCACGGTCCGCAGGCTTAGTGGCAAACACGCTAACCACTAGACCATCGCACCGAAACTGTGAGGAACAAATAAGGAGTGAAGCGTTAAAATGGTGTGAAATTTATTAACAGGATATTGCAGACGATCTAGTTGAAGAGATCTTGCACCTTAAAGAGAATTGGGCACTGGAAGACACAAAAAAACATGTAAATATCAACAATATGTGCAATTGGATTAGAGATCAGAATCTGTTTGATATTTTTCCTAATATCGATATAGTTTTAAGAATTCACAAATCAATGACAGTATGCAATTATTTTTTGGAACGTTTGTTCTCATGCTTGAAACGAATTAAAACATACTGATGCTCAAGTATGTTGGGGAGCAGTTCGAACGATTTAGCAGTTTTATCAACTGAATCTGACACTGGGAATTGGATTCCATTTGACGATGTGATTGAAATTTTCGTTGAGAATAAATACAGACAAAAAGTATGATACGAGCGAAAGGAAAAGTGGTTTTATTGATTTGCATAGCTATAATATGTAATGAGTTATAATATATGAGTTTTTATATTCTGTTGGAATGAAGTTTTTGTTGTATTTTATGTGATTCTAATAAATGTTTGCATAACTTTCGTATTCGTTATTTTATTACCTATTTTTAGTTTTGTAAGAAATATAGCACAGGCGGCGATTTGGTTCAGCCTATCGACGACACATTTGTAAATCCGCTTTTGGTTGCGTTTCAACGATGCAAACTTCAACACGTTGGTGGACGAAGAGAAATTGTTGGATCTGAAAAAATAAGACCTGGATTGCGGTCCATCCGCATAAATATGCGGGGAGAGAATAGGAGAGAGGAGTAACGCTGTGGGTAGAACGAATAAGTGGTTTTCACATCACGTTAAATAACCGAGACGAAACGTATCACAGAAGCGTCTCCTCTCCCTTCTGCACCCCCCGTTTGCGTCCCACTCGGAATCCCCCGTGCGGAAAAAAAATCATAATAATCCTGTGAACGCTACAACAATGGCGGAGGAACGAAGATGGATAAACCCCTCAAGCTACGGACCGTAATACTCGAGCCGAAGGGTGCCGTAAATTGGTCCACTAAAGGATCCGATTCCAGGGTTCGTTGGGAGACAAATACAGAGAAGAGATGGTGGGGTGTAGAAGAAGATAGAATCGTTTCTAACCCCTGCAATACAGAGCCTCGTTTGACGGAGTATATATCTCCCCCTTGACCCTCGTTTTGCCTGGCTGCAAAACTTCTCCCTTCTGTTTTCTTTCATACCCTTCTTCACCTATATATATATACACATATATAGACGGAGGATATTTTGATCCCGTGATATCTATGCCGTGTTGGCTGCCAGTACATCTGATCGATTTGAGGACGGTCCTCCAAATAGTTTTTCGTAAAAATCAACTTATCCATATATATATATATACACACATCATTGTTTAATGTTCTTTTCACATCCACGTTTCTCAAGACTCAAGCACCCTGGACATCTCAAAAATTCTTCGTTTTCATTTCCTAATCTCCATTTCCCGTTCCCCACACTCGAATAATCTCAAGCGCGCGCGCGCACACACACACAGTGACCGGCGAAAAAAAGAGACCACCTCACGTTGCTAGTTTAGATATGAAATATTATAAAGAATTATGTAAACCATCGATGATATTTTTTCATAACTTAACGCTCTAGAGATCTATTTTTAATGTCTAAAGCAAAATTCTATGTTTTTTCCTTTATGTCTAGTGTTCCGTAATATTTTTCGTAAACTGTCTCTTCAAGCATAGGACAAAGAAAGGAGATCGCTAGCGTAGTGTTGAGGTTTTGCATAGCCAATGCCTTTTGTATGTGAAATTTTGCTATTTTACGATTGGCTTTTTGTACGGCCGTGTAGTGTTTTGTTTAGTTTATGTACTGGCTGAGTGTACAGTCGTGAAAATTCGCGAGCCGAGATGGCTGGAAAACAACTTTGCTCTCAAATCCGGAGACTAATTATACGCGATATTAAAAAAGGGTTTTCACAGCGGAAAGTAGCTGATAAATTCAGTGTGAGCAAGACTCAAGTGCAGAAGCTATGGCAAAAATTTTGCATGACTGGTTCTGTTCTGGACAGAGACGGAAGAGGGAGGAAACGGGCGACAACGCAGCTTGATGATTCTCGCATCGTACGGGAATGCAAGAAAAATCCAACTTGAACGGCACGATCGATAAAAGAAAAACTTCAACTGCATGTGCTGCACAGAACGATTCGGCGCAGACTTCGTGAAGCTGATTTGCATAGCCGATTTACTCGTAAACGGCCTTTTTTTAGCAAGCGCAATAAAAAGAAACGTTTACAATTCGCAAAAAAAATTTGGACAAGCCCATTGCATTTTGGAAAAAAGTTCTATGGTCTGACGAAAGCAAATTCGAGTTATTTAACCGAAAAAGAAGTCTAAGAGTGTAGCGCAAAAGCGGGTAAGAACACCAAGAAAATCATGTCCAGCATACTGTGGAACACGGAGGTGGCAATATTATGGTTTGGGGCTCCTTTGCTTGGTCTGGAGTCGGCGAATTAGTCAGAGTCAATGGCACACTAACTGCGGATAAGTACGTTGACATGCTGAATGAAAATTTAGAAACGTGTCCTTGCCCCGAGTTCGATTAAAAGAGGATTTTACTTTCCAACAAAACAACGATCCCAAGCATTCAGCGAAAAAAACAACAATTTGTAAGACCAACAAGATAAATATTCTCGAATGGCTTCCACAATCACCGGATCTGAATCCTATAGAGAATTTATGGTCAATTTTGGACGAACATATCGACAAAACAAATGTGACCAAGAAAGAGAATTCCTTTGTGGTGCTGAAGAAAACCTGAGAAGGAATAGACGATCACCACCTTCAAAACTTTGTCGAGAGTATGCCTCGACGACTACAAGCAGTGATGAAGGCTAAAGGGGGCCATACTAAATATTAATCGTAATTTGGCAATGTTATGCTTTAATCATTTTGTATTAGATAAAAAACGGTCTTTTTTTGCCAAATGATTGGTTTTTTAGTGATCTTCAAGGTGAAAATCAGATAAAATGGCAGACGGTCTCCTTATTTCGCCGGTCACTGTATAGATGTGTGACGCATTACCGCCTAAGCTAACTTAGGCTACGGCCTGGGGCGGCTCTGTCCGATTTTTCTTTTCGTAGTTTCTTTCCGGTGAACAACTGTACCAGGTTTTTTAAATTTTCAAATCGAACCAAAAATGAAATATTCCGAGGATGCAAACTTCAACAGCATTGAACACTTTGATGATATCGAAGTTTGCGTCGTTGGAATGCAAAGAAAGTTTCGTAGGATAATCTTTTTTGGGAATATGTAGCTCTCCAAAATCACCCAAACGTTTCTCAGGATCCTTATTAAAGATCTTCAACTCAAATATGTAAGAAAAGATTCGGAATGGTAATGAAAATGAGGAGATAAAAAAATATAAAAAAGAATTCTCGTTGCATCGCAACGCTGCAAATTTCAACATCGTACACTTCGCGCTCTGTTGGCAGAATTCGGAACATATTCGCTGTACTGCAAAAATCGCGAAATAAGAGACTCAACTTACATATAGGATCACAAATAACATCGTTGAAGTGCAATGAACATGTTTTTTTTCTTGATTTTCTTTACTTACTTTCTTTTAGCAGATTTTTAGCTACCAAAATCCATCAACCATTTTCTAATATGCTGATTGGGAGATCTGTAATTAAAATTTATGAAAATAGTTTCGTATCGTATTCATTTAATTAATAAGGACATAAAAATGTGGATGTGAACTTTCATTGCATTCCAAGGATGCAATTTCAATAAGGTAATTTACATCGGGAGCGTATAAAATTACGATGTTGAAGTTTGCATCATTGGATAGCAACGAAAGTTAATTTATCTTCTATTGCTCACATTTCTTTCGTCGATTTAGGGTAGAAAAATGATCCGACCGGTTTTTTCTCACCTTCATTAGAGATCATGGTAATCAAGTTTGCATCGTTGGAACTCAACAAAAATTCTTTTTATACCTTTTTTTTCCATATTTTTATTATCATAGATTTTTTTCTTACTGATTTATATCGTAGATCGCTAAATGAATATCCCAAAAAATGGTTGAAGGATTTTGGAGGCAAAATCTGTCAAAAGGAATTAAAGGAATCCTGAAATATTCATTTTCGTTGCATTCGAATGATGCAAATTGAACCGCACTGGAGATCCACACCTTTAATCGGTAAAAAAAGGTAGATCATGTAGATGAAATAGAAAAGAACTTTCGTTCCATTCCAATGATGCCAACCGCAACGCGACATAACATTCGCCTTGATATTGAAGTTTGCATCGTTGGAACGTAACAAAAGCTCAGTAGGGAAGAGAGGGGCATGTTAAGCAGTCGGGTAAGTTCGGCAATCGAAATATCTGGAAAAGTAAGCACCGCACACGGGTGCATCAAATGGCGAAAATAGAGCCATGACGAAGGAGAACACATCACGCCATCGCCCGTTGTCATGCGGCGCACGAGACGGTTACACAGGACATTTCATTATTTTTGCTGCCAGAAGTAAAAAAAACGTCATTAAAAGCTTTCCTTCTACCATTGTATAAGCAACGAGGTGCGCATTGGTGCTTAGTAAATTTAAATGTCTGTCGAGATTTAATACGCATTTAACGCAAATGTAACTGATTGTAAGCGTTGCACACGTCTAAATTGTTTTAGGCAACTCTTACCTTGTTCAACTTAACCCATACTTGTGCGCTACTTACCTCACTGTCGCGGCAGGTTGAGCAAGTATGGCCTTAGTCATTTGAGAGCGATTATCTGTGAAACAATAAGGATAACAGGAGTCTCGTCTAAATATTCTTCTTTCCTCAGATAAATTTCCTATTGACCAAAGTAGCTTGCATTTTTATACGGCAGACTGTTAAGGAATTCCAAGGTGATCACTCCAAACTTGCTTAACATGTCCCTCCCAACTCTAACCCGTTATTTTTTTTGGCAAATGTGGGCTACGAAAAACACTTAAATATTGTTTTACGATCCTCACAAGAAATCCCAAGTTTGTTGGACAAGGTTTTGAATGATGAAGACAATAAGGAATAACATTTTATTTTTCAATTTCCCTCGCCTTCCAACGAGGCAAACTTCGATATCGTAACTCTACTCTCGCGACGCATATGTCTCGCACACGTACTCCGAAAGATTCTTTTTCCTCAAGTCAATTTCAACGAAAACGTTTTAAAATTGGGTTCGGGATGATGAATTGGGCGAAGAATTTCGATATTGAATCTCCTTCAGAGGCATAATGCCCATGACGATTGCGGGCTTGGACGAATAATCGCATCTCGAAGGTAGCCATTTTTCAATTCGCCGCTCGTACCTTCCATGCGTAGTTTCCCCGTTCGCTCGGACGTAAAATCGTCAACCGATGTAAGCCCCCCTCCTCGCAACAGTACCTGCCACTTTTTCTCTCGCACTCTTTCTTTTTCTTCCTTCTCTCGGGCCCTTTTTCTCGTGAGAATGAAAAAGGGAGAGCGTGGACTCGTGTATACCGTAACCCATTGTGCTCCTGGAATTGTGTTTACGTCTGGTCGCATTAACCAACGTGAAATTGCGCCCAACATCGACCATTCCAATTCAACGTCTCGTTCTCTCTCTCTCTCTCTCTCTCTCCCCCGCTCCTTCTCACTCTTCTCTGTTCTGTCGGTGGTATAAACCCTCGTCTTCCTCTTACCACCATTACGGGCAAACCTCTCGCCCGTTCTCGTTTAAATAATTCTCAAATTACGTCTCGTTTCAACGTCGTCGAGGACGACGGAGCTCCGTCCCATGGCGCGGGGCACAAATACGACGAAAGATTGGAGTTACTTCGACCTCTTCAGAGAGAAGAGGAAAGAGAACCAAAGGGGTTGAGAGAATGAAAGGAGACGGTGGATAAATAGAGGAACTTCATATATATATATATATATATATATATATATATATATATATATATATATATATATATATATATATATATATATATAGTTTGAAAAGCCCGCTAGCTCCTTTACCAGACGCTTTTCAACCTCCATGGCAATTTTCTTCGAGTATTTTTCCGCCGCTACAACCCCAACGACGACTACGACGATAAAAGTTTATCCGAACGATCGAGACTCGAACCGTCGAGTCACCCCAGTGGTTTGTGAGGTTTTTTGTGTCCTATAGGTATATATCAAGGCATATACCCACGTGCGTGCATGTGTACTTTCTGTGCGTGCGATGCGTTCGAGCGCGATTTCTTTTTTCATTTATATGTGCAATAATCGTATGCGGCGGATCGCGATACTCAATGACGGGGATGACGTTGAAGTTTGCATCGTTGGAATGCAACGAAAATGATGTATTTTTATTTTCCACGTTTCCTATGCCAGATTATGAGGATGAAGTTTGCATCGTTGGGCTGCAACGAATTCAATTTTCTTTTGGCAGATTAGGCCTGCAATAGTTCTTCAACCAATTTTCAAGATATTTATTCAGCTATCTCCATTACAAATCTATAAGAAAAGATCGCTCACGATAATGAAAATATGAAAAACAAAATGTAACACGGAACTTTCGTTGCGTTCCAACGATGCAAACTTCAACACCATGCCAGATTTGAGCTACGAAAATCACGCAAACAGTTTTGCGGATTCTTATTTAGCGATCCAAAACAAATTCGGATAATATCGTTTTGGATAACGATGAATATAAGAAGTTGAGAAGAATTTTCGTTGCATTCCAACGATGCAAACTTCAACTCAATATGAAGGGGCGGGTATGAGTGCTTTTTTTGTTCCAAAGCTGATATGGTGTTTTTTTTTTAACGAACTCTTCTTTGCGTTCACCTATTTTATTTTCCGACCCGTAGAGTTCGCGGGATTCGGTACAAAGGGACAGAGCACTGCTGAATCACGAGACGCTGATGAGCTTGCGGAATGAGTTAAGAATGAGAATATAGTTTTTTGGGAGGCAAATTTGGGGGTAATCCTTGAAGGACCTGCTGAGAAGAAATTCCTGTCGCCGTTTAACTTTCTGTTGATTCACTGGGCCATTTTGGCCCCGACGGATTTAAGGGGGGAGATACCTTCAGGCGACGAAAAAATTGCTGTTTTTCGTGATTTCTTTTTGGAAGAAAATAGTTTTTCACCATTTTTGAAGCTTAGGATATTTTGTTTTTTTTAATACTACTTTAGCTGTTACATGGTATTTTTGTATTATTAATCTTCAAAAGTGGCGGGTGTTGTTGTCAGAAGGCGTGACACGCAGCGTCGCCGGGATTTACTTGAAGAGGAAAAAAACCAACGAAGAGATTTCTTTCATTGACGCCCATACGCAGAATATGAACGAATAAAGTGAGAAATGTTAAAAATCGACGATATGGTACGCTATAAAACGAAAGATTGAATTTTGCGAAAAAAATGACTACATTTTGTAATAAAAATAGTTTAAAAAAAATTAAGTATATTGAGGGTCAATTTATAGACAATGAGGTTAGAAAGGTTTATACCACGTTTCATCCGATCCGGTTGATTAGTCTCTTGATTATATGTCACGCCAGTTTTGAAAATGCAGCTTGAAAGACTATACCTCCGCCATTTTCAAAGATTAATAAAAAAAACACGTTATAGCTGAAAGTAGCAATAAAACATACCCTAAGTCACAAAATGGGTGACGAAATTTCGCCTTTTAAAAAAATCCAGTGAATCAGTTAATTTTTTCCTTACCTGAAGGTATCTCCCCCCTTAGATTCTTAACAATTTTTTATATTTTATATTTTAAATGTTCAATAATTTCATATTTTCCTAATTTCGATTATGCACACGACAATAATGATCTTGAAGCTTGCATCGTTGGAACGCAACGAAAATATATTCTTCTTCAATGATGAAATTTCTTTTTGGCCGATTTAGACTAGGACAACCGTTTGACCGTTTGTACGTATTTTTATTAGAGATTTACGACCTTAAATTGCAAAAATAGGTTTCGAATAATGAAGAAAAAAAAGAAAAAAAATTGTTGCATTCCAACAATAGAAACTTCAACGTCATAAACAAAAATAGAAATTGACCGAACGATTGTCAGTGGCAGGTGGATGAAGGGCCATCTGGGGAAAAATTGACCCGGTGCGTTAAAATCGTGGCCAGATATATAAGTGTGTCAACGGCAGGATTCGGAAAAAAATTACACGCGAGCTTACTTTATGAGAATAGGATATAGTCGCTGATTAAGATACGGACATGGTCGATGACGTTGAAGTTTGCATTGCTCGAATGAAACGATTTTTGTTTAATCCGTGGTGAAAATACGTTAAAATGTTGAATCATTTTCATAGCCTTGATTGGCCAAAAAGAAATGTTATGAATGAAAGCAAAAAAATTAATTTCCGTTGCCTTCCAACGAAGCAGACTTCAAGACCATGAAATCCGTTCAAGACCATGAAAAGTGTATGCACACTTTTCGAGGCGATGATTCGAGCACGTGTAAGTACACGAGCATATGCACCTTGAGTCAAGAGGCTCTCCTCTTCACAGTGTCGATGGCAATAATTGTGTCCGTATACTGCTTGGAAAATTCCATTCTCGCTTGGTTGCTGTCCGTTGTCCTCTTCACTGCTCGAGCCCTTCGCCTTCCACTTTCCACATGCACTGGACCGTTTATTCATCCATCATCCGATCTTCTTTCTCCTTCGTAAACTCTTCCCCTCTCTCTTTCTCTCTTGGCCTGCTCGTCGAGCGATATCGAGATAAATTGATGAAGTCGAGAATGAATATAAGAGTTGACTCGGGCTTAACGGGAGAGGAGAGAACGGAGGGAAATTTGTGTGTGTGTGTGTGCGAGAGAGAGAGAGAGAGAGAGAACGAAAAAAAGTGTCCAAGGGAGCTCGTGGACGGTAGCCAGCAGAATATTACAGCTGACTGCGAACCGAGGAAGCCACCTCCGTGCCGCGAGAGATTGAAGAGCAGGGCGAGGAGAGAAGCGAGAGAGGGCTCGACGTCGGAATGGCACTAATTGGCATTAGAGCTGGCAGTTTGTCGTGTCTCGTGCTCGCGGGGCCTAAGCGATTTCCTCTCTCTCTCTCTCTCTCTCTCTCTCTCTCTCTCTCTCTCTGTCTCTCTCTCTCTCCCCCCTCTCCTCGCTGTCTTTTCGTCTCCTATCGTCCCTCATCGCTCATTTCTTTTTCCGCTCCTACATTGCCTGCTTCACAGGCGAGCCCAGTCGAAACACTCGAGCAAAAATAACAAGCCCACTGGCTTTTTTGCATTTATGGTTTTTTCTTGCCTCCAACATTCGAAAACCGTTGAACCGTTGAACCGTAGAAAGAGAAGTAATTCTCTTTCTACAGATCAATTGTTTTCGCAGATTCGCGTTTGGATAAATGTATAAATGTTTATGTACACATTGTTTCAAGGGCCGCTCCGTTTCCGAAAAGAACGATACGCTTAAATCATTTAATGACCGTATTAAAAGCACCCGGATGTGCTTGTAGCAATGTTATGTAGGTTTAACGGATTCTAAATATATTTTCTCCATCAATTTATATATACGAAGTTCCATACGTAAATGATATATATATATATACATATACATATATATGAATATATATGAATATATATGAATATATATGAATTGAGAGTGTGCAGAGTCGTCTCCTCTCGGCCGTGTATAGCGGCGTTGAAGCTGCTTCTTGGAGCGAGGCAACAGTGAGAAAAAGAAAGAAAACGAAGTAGCAAAGGAGCTGGGAGGGAAAAGAGGATGACTGAGGACACACGGTAGGCCCTCGTCGTTCAGCGTTAAACTGCGAAAGAGAGCTAGGAGGAAGCAAAAAGATGGACCTATAAAGATTGTGTGCGTCAAAGGGAAAAGGAGTGTGTGTGTGTGTGTGAGAGAGAGAGAGAGAGAGAGAGAGAGAGAGAGAGAGAGAGAGAGAGAGAGAGAGAGAGAGAGAGGCAAGAACGTGGATAACTCGCACGCGATTCAACGCGCCCGCTAACGAGTATAACTTGGAAGCCAACAGCCCGTACAATCTCTCTTGGGAACTCGATTTGCTCGTTTAATACTTTTCCTCCTCTTTCCTTCGTCTGTCTCGACACAAGAGGACGAGCAGATATATATCTTCTGTACTGCGCTATCTCATTTCTAACAATCTCTCCCTCCCTCTCTCTCTCTTTTTCTTTCTCTTTCTCGCCTTCCCTTCGTCTCACGCTGTTTCTTTCTATTGTGGTGTTTGTCGACAAGCTGACCAGATTCTCAGATTTATATTCTTTCACTTCGACGGCAGTTTACTTGGCGACTCCTATATATAAATGTCCATACTGGGTGTCTCGGAAGCGACGATCGATAATTGGGCAGGTAGATTTGTGACAAAATTCTGAGTCGAAAAGTCCCGAGACGTATTTGAATCCGATGAGCTCCTGGCGAGTTATGAGTTGTTGAAGTCCGCCCAACCAGACAGCGGCGATATCCACGCGGATTTCGGTGGGCGGGGCGCGCGTCCATTGGTAAGAGTCCGGTCGAACTGTGACAATTGATAGCTCGTCAGGCTCGCATCGGATCGAAAAACGTCTCGGGACTTTTCGACTTAGAATTTTGTCACGAATATAGCTGCGGATTATTGACCTGCCGTTTTGGCGACAGCCTGTGTATGTACATGTAATCGCCGATTATATATTTACCATATGTCTGTTCCTCGAGGCATCTCTCATTTCCCCCTTGTATTATTTCCTCATCCCATTCATGCATACATATATACGCTTACGTACGAGGAGGCGCGGAGCTCGAAGATCCCACTTACCGTGGAAAAAAGCGTATTATAAACTCGGCAATATTTTATCGTCCTCTCTCGCGTGCGTCTCGATCTTCGCGCGACTCCCGCAAAATCCTGGCGGACACGCGCGAGGGACGACCCCTCGCGAGTCCACTCCCAATAAGGAATCATGGAAATTGCGAGGGCTTACCTTCGAGAATGGAAAGTGTGTATAATATATACGCACACACCCATATGTATTTACATATACATTCACAGATGGAGTGTGCAAGAGGGGAGATCGGCAGGAAGAAGAAAGTGGAGATGAGGAGAAAGAATAAGAAATATAAAAGACAAACGCGGCGCGCAGATGGGAGAAATGAGAGGCGAGTAAGTTCCAATCGCGAGTAAGATCACGTAGCCTGGAAAGCGTGTGGGATGACCGTTTCAAAAAGCGAATACGGCATATGAAGCTTTTTAATCCGCAGCCTTGTCCTGCACATCCTCATTCTTACACATACATCTACAAATTTACCGATGGGCATTTACATATGCTCACACAGACACTCTTTTTGAGTCTCTGTATACGTACTATACCGCGTGAGTCCCTAGAAATGAATTGAAAATAGAAATAGAAAATTATTGATTCTGAAAAAAACCTATTCTAACAAAAGAAATAGAAAATTATTGATTCTGAAAAAAACCTTCGGAAACAAAATTTGAGGTGTTTTTCAAGATCAGTATTGAAGTTTGCCTCGTTGGAATGCAACGAAAATATTTATATTTTCTTCGTATCCACGTGTATTTTTCTGGCACATTCAGGTTACGAAAGTCACCGAAACATTTTTGAGAATCCTCATTGAAAATGCATAACCAAAAGTAGGAAAAAATTCTTTTTAGGTAAAAATAAGAATAAAGCAACGGAACACGAGAAACAAATCATCCAATCACACGATAAAATTTCATGAGTCATAGTTTCATAAAAATCGTTATAAGTCGGTCAATTTCTCGAATTTTTACAAAATCTTTGCTGCAAATTAAATTGAAGACCCCGGGTCCTCAAGCTACGCAATAAAGAATCGTATTTTTAGAATGTCGCGCTTATGCCGACTGCTTAAGTTAAGTTAAGAATCGTAATACAGAATCGTGATTTTTATGACAAAATACATGACGTTGAAGTTTGCATTGTTGCGATTGCAACGAAAATGACTTTTTTTCATTATCCAAATTTCTTTTGGAAATTTGATCTTTTGGATTTTTGATAATAAGGAAAATAAGAAATGGAAAAGAATTTTCGTTGCACCGCGGCAAATTTCGACCTCATTTAAATGCAGGATCCCTTTGCTTGTAATATCTCGTGGTCGATGCAATTTCGCGAATCCAAGCGCATTTCGGTCCAATCGCCTTTACGTGTATCTATTGGAAGGGATTTTGCCATCAACGGGAGGTTTGACATGACAACCCAAGAGCACGCATGGAGCCGGAATCGGGCCACGCTCTTTCCTCCGTTTGTACGGCAACCGAATGGAATATAGGCAAGTGAGAGACATGTATGCGAGGGAGACAGGAAGGGGCTGGGGGTGGAAAGAGAATCAAGGGATGAAGAGAAGCGTGGGTGAAGAGAATTATATCCTAGCGTTGATGGGAAGATGAATGCCGGAGATAAAGTGCGCACGACGATGCCAGGTACTACGGCCATTACTGTTATCGTTCTCTCGTTGCTATATACCGTACGTATGGTACATAAGACATGTGTATACAGTTGCCGGTTTCTCCCCCCCCCCCCCTCTCTCTCTCTCTCTCTCTCTCTATATATATATATATATATATATATATATATATATATATATATATATATATATATATATATATATATACATACATATATATACATATATATACATATATATATATATATATATATATATATATATATATATATATTTCTGTATGTGTATACGCTCATGATGTGTATGTATATGTACTCACATCTATACACACACTGGCTCACACGTACAGTATGCTATGCAAGGAGAAAGCTTTGGAGAAATACAGAAAGCTCAAGGGAATAATCGAGTTTAAAACCTCACACCGGAAACCCCGGGCTTGTATTCCAACTCTATATACCATATTCGTACACTTCGTATTCGCGAGGTGCTCTCACCGCAGTGATCTCGCCCCCCCCCCCAATCCTCGCACGGGTTTACCCCTAAACTTCCCCACCGTATATATTCCGTGTCTACCGTTCAGCGAGGGTGTCTTGCCGCCATCTTGTAATTCGTTTTTTTTTTAAATTACTTTTCGCCCTCCCTTTTGTGTCTTTTTTGTGCAGTTTCTCTCTTTTGTCCTTTTCTCGCTCGCTTAATATTTTTATTATTGATTTTTCAAACATTATCTATATCTACTTACGTTGTTGGTTTTATTTGGTATTATTTAGTTTCGTGCGATCTTGAAATTTGCATCGTTGGAACGCAACAAAAATGTTTAATGGTCAATTTTGGTTGTTACCCGAAATATTTTGTTGGTAATTGGGCTGTAGATATTGAAAAAAAATAATTGGAAAAATCGAGTTATTCTCGTAGCCCAAAACTGCCAAAAATGTTGGATAATAACGAGTTGACGGTTGAAAAAATTGAATTTTCGTTGCGGTCGAAAGATGTAAACTTTAACATCATAGTTCTATTATGTTTATTATTAGTATTATTATATTTTTATCTTCAGGTGTCAAATTATTGCCATTCGATCGCGTAAACAGTCCCCATAATTATCGCCATTGTTATTATTATTATTATCGCCAATAATATAATAAATGCTCTATTTCTTGTTATTATTGTATACATCGTATAATTTAGATGGTAGGTACACGGAGAGATTTTTAAGTATTTCTTACGGTGAAATCTCCGTAAAAATTACAGTAAAAATTTGAAACCGGTGACAAATGTGCACATAGTCAAAAATTGACACTAGCTTTTAATATTTTGCTTTCATTCATGTAAAAATTTAAGCAAGTAGCATAATTTTTTACATTTCTTTCAGTAAAAATTCTGACACATTCTCATGTAGAATTCTAACAATGGGCTGCCTAAAAAATTCCAAGTTTATACAGTAAGAATAACCTGGACAAACTTGAAATTTCTAAAATGCCTACCGAAAAATTAATTCCCTATGATTAAATAAATACTCTATATACTGTATTTTTTCGCAAAGAGCTAGTAAACAACAGCAATAATATTAATGAATAATTGCTAATTTTTATAGATAATAATATTATTTTATCAATAACAAAATAAGAAATTCTACAAAATTGGTCTAAAAAATGAGTTTGTTTGGAAAATAATTTTCCAATTATTCAATTGAAATGTTTTTTGCAGCAAAAAAAGTTATTTTTTTTTTTAATGTAAATTTCACCATGCTTTTATATATTCTGTAGTTTTATTCCTAATCATAATTGGAGATGGAAAGGAAAAATTTACAACCGAAGTAATAAAAAGTATTCAATTAAACGTTCATATCCATTTCTTTATTATAATTTTCGTGCCGTCATTGAAACGCGAAATGTGCGTAAATTTGGCACAAAACATATCTTCTAAATTTTAAAACTTAAATGTATAATTACACGAGAATACTTCGTAGCCTTGAAAATGGTAATTCAAACCAACATCGTTTAACTCTTTTACGATAAAATAAACATTTTCATCATCAATAATTACTGAACTTACTAAATTAAGAATTGGCCCATCTTTAGATGGTACCATAATCACGCTTTCTTTTTTGATGATATCATCACGGATGCTTATTTTGTTAACTATGGTAGCTTTTTTGGATTTTTGCATAGTGTCAATAGTTGTTGTATGCAAAAAAAATCCGGGTATATCAAATGCTGATACTTGACGTGTTGACGATTCATTATAAGTAAACTTTTTGGGACATTCAGCGCTTAAAAATATGTAGTTTAGTCGCAGCTGGTGTTTTATAGCAATAGTTTTGCAGATATTGATTCTATTGACGGAAGCTCGAGATGTTATTTTACCCTCTCGATGTTTACTTTCAAATCTCATACACGAAATCTTCCAAAGCGGACCTGACATCATCAGTACCGAAGGGCAATGAACCAAGAAATGATGCTTCGGTTTCATACACTGAGGATAGATCGTCGTTAATAATTGCAAGTATTCCGAGATGCTTACTCGTAATACCTTATGAAATTCGAAGTCAACATCTGTACTCACAACCATTTCGATATGTTGCGCACGAGTATGTAAGTCCCAAGTCTTATCATCGTGTGGAACAAACTGGCCGATGATGATGCAAAAGTACCGAATGAAGCATAAAATTTCGGATGCCGTCATTTTTAAATGACAGTTCTTGACACGAGTCCACAAAACTTCAGGTTTATTTTTGGTAGTGCCGTAATAAACACTGCGAATTCGATCATTGAATTGTTGCAATGAAAAATATTTTCTTTTGACAATGTATTCGTTTACGATTAAACCTAAATCATACTGGCAGACACCTTCTAAGAAATCGTGCATCACGTCTACAGCAAAGTTTTCGACAACATGAAAATCTGGGACGCAGTGAAAAACACATTCTTCAGAGATGCCGGTCGTTTTGGGTGTTTCTTCGATTAAGCCTTCGCTGTAATTTTGCTTCGTTCGAAGTAATAGAGGATCTTCTTCGAAAACAAAATTTCGATTTTCCTTTTCGATCAGGCAAAATCGACAAAAAATGTTTGCATCGAAACTTTCGTTGAATCCTAAAATGGAATGTAACCCCAAATTATCTCCAAGTATCAGTGCCAATTTTAAAAAAATCTCGTTTTTCCGTTGTTTGATTTTTAACCGCAATACCTTCGGTTTCAAGAAAACGCGATTCGTCTGTGATTTTACTGAAAATGAGCTGATTTTTAAATTCTTTTCGATCAAGAGTGTTGAACAAGGCAAGAAGAAAAATGTTCTTTAATTTTTATTGGAATTGTGGAGGTAGCGATGGTATCGATATGTAAACAGCTCCACACTTTGCTATGCCTTTGTGACTTCCGAGAGGATTATTATTTTCATAATCGTCGAAGAAAAGAAAAATAGGAGAAACGATCTTTTCATTAAATTTGGACGATATCTTTTTCCATAATGGTCCTTGAATGAAATTTGAATACACGGCAGTGTCGCTTTTCAAATAATCTGTGTGTTTCAAGGTTTTTTCGAGTATTCCTGGTAACTGAAAAAATTTTTGCAAAACAGCTCGGATTGGAATGAACTGTACAACCACGGGTACCATCTTGACAATTTGTACACCATTTTTGTTGTAATATTCTTGTCTTTCTCCCAACAGATACGATTGTGGAGGTATATACGTGCCCAGATTTTCAAATTGTTTTAAACAATTCCACTCGGTCAGCACTTCGTTCAGTGGCGAATGATTTGTGTCGAAAATACTTTTCACGCTATTTAGAAGATCACTGTCATTTGACTGAGATTTTATGCAGTTCAAGACCTTGTTTTCTATCGAGCCTACGAAATTTTCAATCAGTTCATTTACGTTATTTATGATACTGCTTGACCGTACTCTTGGCAAGTCGGGATAGTTATACAAGTTTGCTGCGAAACGAATACTCGACGGGATTTCTGTTTTTTCAATTAAGGAGTAAGGCCACTGTAACGGCCCAAAAAAAAAGGTTTTTTCACTAATTTTTTGCTCCCGAAATTGAAGGTATTTGAAAAAAAACTTTTAATGGTGTTATCGGGCATACATTAAACTTTATTATAAAATTTTTTTACAGTAAAAAAAAAACAAAATGGCGGTTCCACAGCTATCTTCCCGGGACATGTTTTGCTTCCAGGGCTCCGCGGCACGCAGCACCACTGGTGCACTTTTGAATCTAGAACAAAAAAAAAAAATCATTAATCTAGAGGGCTATAGCTAGAGAATGTCGATCGGATTTTAAAAAGTATCAATTTTTGTGGATTTGGCGTGCGTTTGAAAAAAAAATTGATTTTTGACGAAAAAAACGGCAAGTTTTTTGTTAATAAAAAATCAATAAATAAAGTTCTTGAAAATTCCGATCGACATTCTCAAGATAATGTAAATGTTCACATCTGGTTAAAATTTCAAGTAAAAAAAATGAAAATTGTTCGAGTTATGCTGCGTGCCATTTTGAAAAACCATGTTTCGAGAAAAACGCGTTTAAAGTTTTGCGAATAGTTTTTTATTGGAAAAAATTAAAAAAAGAAGTTAAAAAAATTTTTTACCGTTACTCTGCAATCCGAGCACCATACATTTGTCCTTCGATAGCCAAATTTTCGTCTTCTTCGTCTTTCCTGGTTGATTTTTGGAGCGCGCGCGCACTTTTGGCCGCGTCGCTCAGAGATGTCTCCGCGTGCGTGATGCGTTTGGCGTCGGCTTCGATGCAGAAATTATATAACTGTACACCAATTTCCACCTCCAACATCTTGAATATTTGCAAGACGTTGGTAAGGCCGTCATTGAATATGCAAACAGCGATATCCGTCGCAATATCTAGTACAGTTTTTCCGCTTGAGGATGATTTGGGGGCCAAACTCCAAACGGTAGCGTTGAAACTTTCGTTATTGTTTTGAGTATAGGCCCCCAAGCAACGCTCCAGCAACTCGTCCCGGCTCAATTCCATGTAGATGGGTTTGATGGCTTGATAAACCTCCTCACTCATTGGCTGATTGTGATGATACGCATCCAAGGCATTTTCTGCTTTCGCTTTCACCCAACTGCACCAATTCTCCGAACATTTTTTGTGCTGAGGCTTTTCATCCGTTGACATTTTGTGAAAAAGGGTTGCCCAGATCTCATTTTTCATATTTTTGATGGAATCGGAATTTCGACGGATTGCTAAGCCGTAATAAATGCATAGTTCGTCAATCAATTTGGCAGTGAGTTTTCCTCTTCCCCCGAGACCTTTTGTTCCTTTTTTTAAGTTTCTCAATCGAGTGCCCATTCTTTTTTGCACGTGATCTATGCACTCTTTTTTTTTAACATCAACATTTTCATAAGGCTTCGAATCCACGATGCCTTTGAAAGTTTTGGAATCGCCATCTCCGATATAATTGCAGTCGTTTCGGAGCAAGTTTTGACACCCTTGGCGGCGACCTTCATTTCCTAAGGACAACAAATTTTTTTTCGCACAGGACCTTTTTTTTCTTATTCTAGAGGGTTTAAACTATTTTTTAAGCCAATAAAAAAAAATCGATTTTTCAAAAAATTTACAGTGGCCTTACCCCTTAAAGACGTTTCAATACTTTTGCGCTTCTTCGATGATTCGATCAATAGTGGCGGTTCTTCCACATTTGGCATTTCATCAATATCAATTTTATCAATTTCCAATTCCGGTTTTTCGATAGACTCTTTACTACAGGAAGGCTCATCTTCTCGTTTTCTTTTTTGGGGACTTTTAATTTTTTTTGAGCTTTTTCTTTTAACACTAGATGTTAATTTTAAATGTTGATGATCGATGTGCTTTCGAAGACAATTCACGGAACTAAATATTCTGTCGCAAGTACTGACACCACATTCGTATTGTGACAACAACGGATGAGAGTACTTAATATGCTTAAAAAATATTGCATTATCAACAAACTGGTCTTTGCAAGTACTGCAGTTATACATCGTAATGAAGAAGTCTTATTTCACTGATGTGTGAGCAAATGCCTAATTTGGCCTTCAAGAACATTTACCGATCGATTCACCCTATCTTTTTCTAAAAGTATTTCATACAGAGGTCTTTGTAAAAAAATCCAAATGGACGTGGCTTTTTCTGGATAGGCACAGTCCAATGCGAAGAATGTCTTGAAGCACAGATCGATCGAATGCAACGCGCAATTCGTCTTGCAAAGCACGTCGTTTACTAAAACATACGTTGCTTCGATATTAACCAATGGCCCGATGAAAACTGGTGTTGGTTGAAACGTTCGGCGTTGCAACCGAAGATCTTCCTTTCTCTGTTCTACAACGGTATCAAGCTCTTCTCCTGTCTATTATAACAAAAATATCATTTGTTTATTATATTCGAATCAGAACGAATAAAATTTTATCATCATTGTATTTACCTCGATATGTAAAAAGAACGATGACCGCCTTTCGGAAACGGTTAATCTTTCGATTCGTTGTGCTTCGTTTTCTCGGTTACCTTCGTTGCGTTTTGTTTTCCGTGTCCTTGAACCATCGATGATGTACGGTGGCAAGTAGCAAATCAGCACATCTTTATTATCTGCAATTTTGATCAATTGTAACTATAGTGAATTATTAAAAAAAAGAATAATACCCAGTAGATAAAAATTCGTTCAAGTAGTAAACTAATCAACACGTTCTTCTTCAAAGTTGCATTGCAATGTCACTTAAAATGTCAGTATTGATATTCTTGTGAATTTGTAAAGTAACTTTTAAAGCAGAAATATATTATATAACTTTGATTGACGTCCTTTTGTTAAAATTTGTTTTTACTATGTAATGCCATCCTTGTGAAATATCGCGTTTGCAAGACTTCCTTTTAAGTTACTTTTTGTATACTACACCGAGCTAAACACCACCAAAATATAAAAAAATTCTACTTACGTGCAAATAGACTCGGCAGTAGCAGAGCAAGAGCTTTGTCGGTCACAGCTTTAATAGTTGGACTGTTTCGGATTGTATTGACGAGATGATCCCGAGCTGCTTCCCAGTTTTCAAAGAATTTCGGTTCTTCTGGGTAAATTCGATTGAAGTCGGCTTCCAACTGTGGAAAGAAAAAAATATCTTGTTGTTGACGATGGGTTGCACTTAATAAAAAGTACCTATGAATTTATAAAATTGCGACGCATTGTTTTTTATTCATACAAATGTGAAGTAGAATGAAACTTAATGTGAAATTCGCATCATTCGGAAATAACGGAAAGAATCAAATTTCTTATTTTTAATGTTTTTTTTTACACATTGCACCCTTTCTCGAATATTAAAAGAAAACCTGCAATTGCAAATCATTGTTTTGTTTGAGGAAACTAAATTATAAAATATGTGCAAAATGTATACTATTTCCTTGCCAATTCTTTTCCCAGTTGTACGCGAAGGCACGGGAATAGCTCGTAATATTGCGCAACGGCCAAATTATCTTTCAACAGATTTTTCCGAGCGTTGACGGACTTTTCCCAATTTGAAATCACGGTTTCTGCGGGGTCTAGATGAGTTTTCAGCCACTCTAATGAAGCTGATTCTTCTGCTGTTAACGAAATTACGATTATATTTCAAGGAATTTCAAGGAACAGCGCAAAAAACATTGTAGTGAGAATGACAACAAGTATCATAGTTTAAGTTAGACTGGCGCGAAGAACAAAGTGACTAGGGACAGCGTTAGGTCAAGACTATATACTATCGTCTCTAAGATTTGGAAATCCGAATTGTAGTGAGAGCAGGGAAACGTTGATGGTAAAAGGGTAGGGCTAAGATGACAATTCAAATTTTCGGTTCTTTTCAAGTGCAAATACTCCGAAGGGTCTCAGGATGAAGAAAAAATGTAATAAACAGCTAATGGTTTATTCAGTTTGTGATCGGCATAGTAATGGAGATACGGGCGAAAGTTTTTATGACGACGGTAATTTGTGGTGGGGCCATATTGGAGAGCGATATGGGTACATGATAAAATAATATAATAAATAATATTTTCTGTGTATGTGTGTGTGTGTGTTTTAACTACGAATTATTTTTTTTGGAAAATTCACTCATGCCTGTAATTTGTTGTTCCGCTGGCTCCTGATTCCGTTCGTGTGGAGGCTTCAGCAGATGGGCTTTTCTAAATTTCGATTTCAGGTACTGGAAATGGTCCAATCATATTCCTGAAGAATTTATCGTAGCCTTTCCTACACGCTTATATGGCGAATAATACGTTTTTCGGCATTCGCCCGGAAACAAATCTTCTATCTGTGCAGCCAGATCCTCAAGTCTTTCAGGTTTAATGCTGCAATTAATAATATTGATTAAAATACACAAATAAATATTTTACTATTCATTAAGGTCAAATGACCGATTGGCTTGGCCATTGTCAAAGTTCTTTGAAGCTCGGTCGACAGTATTAAAGATGGATTAATTGTATAAACTATATGTAAGTAGACTAACATATTGTAATATTCTTATTTTCTTAAAAAAAAAAATTATTTCCATAGCGCATTGAAAAAAAATCCATCAAGATTATAAAATAAGAGACTGTAATGGATTCTTTATATCAAGCTCTATTTTTCCACAGTTGTGTGAATGAGAAAAAAACCATAGGATTTTCCTGGTACATTAAAAAAAATCTCATCTCTCAAATCAAATAAATTGTGAAAATAATTTCTAATTCATCGCTTCTCACATTTTCATATTTTCATATCGGTCTGAGTGAAGGGGAAAAAATCAAGAAGCTGATTTAAAAAATCCCACAAGATTCCAATATAGGAGATTGAAGTTTCACTGCACAGTCAAACTTCACAGTCTCCTATATTGGAATCTTGTGGGATTTTTTTGTTTGCTCGTTGATGTTTTTTTTTTCTTGTCACTCAGACCGATATGAAAATATTGAAAATATAAAAATGTAAGAAACGATGAACTAGAAATTATTTTCAAGATTTATTTGATTTGCCTGCGCTTTCAGCTCTACGCTAGATAAATCCAATATAAGAGACTGTAAACAGTTTGGCTGTGCGGTCAAATTTTTGCCTGCGCTCCTAGCTCTACGCTAGATACATCCAATATATGAGACTGCGCTCACACTTCGCAGTCTCCTACATTGGAGTCTTGAGGGATTTTTTTGTTAGCTCGTTGATGTTTTTTTTTCTTGTCACTCAGACCGATATGAAAATATTGAAAATATAAAAATGTGAGAAACGATGAACTAGAAATTATTTTCAAGATTTATTTGATTTGCCTGCGCTTTCAGCTCTACGCTAGATATATCCAATATAAGAGACTCTAAACAGTTTGGCTGTGCAGTCAAATTTTTGCCTGCGCTTCTAGCTCTACGCTAGATACATCCAATATATGAGACCGTGAAAGGTTTGACTGCGCTCACACTTCGCAGTCTCCTTTATTGGAATCTTGTGTGACAGGAACTTTCTATCGCTGTGGGAAAATTTGTCTTGACGTAGTGGAAATTCCATTGCAATCTCCTACTTTGAAATCTTGGTGTATTTTGTTCAATGCGCTATGGAAATCATGATTTTTTTTATTAACATAAGAAAATCATAATTCGTCATTCTATTTACATATAATTTACACGATTTATCCATCTATAACACTGTAAAACTATCTTCGCGTCGAAAGTGCATTGCAATCATATCTTTGATATCCAATAAATAAATCGATAGTAATGTTGAGATATATCCACACGATTTAAAAATATACGTATGTATGTAGGACATTTTTCTTCGATTAGATAAAAATAAAACCGAAGTAACAAATGTGAAAAAAATGGAAATAATTTTAGGTTAGCTCAACACACGTGACGAAAAGCCTGGTGTAATTTTCAAATGTTGTAATTATTATATAGTTTATTTAACTTACATGAACTTTTCAAGACATTCAGGCTCTCGTTCGACGTTGATATTTTGAAAGGCTTGTTCTTTTTCTTTGGCCAGAATGGTGCGAGCCAGGAGATTTCGCACGCTTTTGGTTGGAAATCCTTTATTTTTCACGTACGTCTTCAACACCAGTTTTCCATCCGTCGAGGCTAGCAGCGTAACATGAACTTCCTCGAATTAAAATCATCAAAAATATACGAATTACTAATACGAACATACACGGAATACAAATACGAATACGAAAAAATGGAAAAAGATATGAAATACGAATAAAAAACTTTTACGAATAAAGGCATGTACAACGACGTAAATTGATACTTACATTCCGTTGATCGTCTAGATTTAAACCGTCCCAAAAATAAACACTTTTTTCATCGGCGTTTCTGAACATTTGTGTTCTTGATTGCTACTTATTTTAGCATACCATCTTTCCGTACCATTGTAGACGTCCTTTATCGAAGTTTCTTTTCACGTTTCTTCGTTTTCTTGCGTAGAACACGTTAGACTGCACGAGCCCACGAGGCTTTCTTGGCCCATGCTTCGTACTATAATGCGCATGCGCGGTACCGCTGTTGCTAAGCAACGCGGGTTGGCGTCGTTCGTGCTCTTCATACTGCGTCATACACAAGCACACTCTCACAGCTTGCGTTCACGTATACGCACGCTCGCACACAGAGCTCACGCGTACGGTCAGGCGACCTAGCCCTAACTGATTTTACTATAAAGAACGTAAAATTCCGGTGGACGCACGGAAAATTTCGGCTTCCTTTTTTAAATTTTTATGGAAAACGCAAATTTCTCAATGTTCCACTGAAAAATTTCATTTATATTAGCACTTTTTTAACTTATTGTCGTAATCTCTACGTTTCATGAAATTTTACTATTAATTTCAGTAAAAATTCTGGAAAATATTTTAAATTTCTGTTACGCAAAAGTAAATTTTGATTCATTTCCATGAAAATTTATAATTTATTTCCTAAAAACCTGAAGAATTGCACATTTGTCACCGAGTTACTGTGATTCCACAGTAAAAATTACTTAAAAATTCTCTCCGTGTAGTATGAAGTAGCTTTTATTTTATCTTCATAATTATCATTACTTATTCATTTAGTATTGAGTACACAGCTCATTTAGTCTCAACTGTTTTGGCAATTTTTACCCATATTTCTTGCATTTTCGTGGCGGAATATGGACGGGCAATGAGTTTATCGATTAATCCATTTTTTATTTTTCATCTCTCCACTCTCTCTCTCTCTCCACCTCTCCCTCTCCCTCTCTCCCTCTCCTTGTTTGTGATCGCGGCAAACGAAACCGCAAAATCCTCCGTTACCTTTGACTACTTGTAACGCATATACAGAAATGTGCGTATTCATTTTTTTATTCCACATCATCGTTCAGCAGGATTTGCTTTGCTCGAATTTCCGTGCGAGCACTAAGACTGTCTACGACAGTATTTTTTTCCGCACGCCTTTTCATCGGTGTTTGTTCGACTTGGATTTAGTTAAAAATAAAGTCACGTTCACGCGATTTCGATCGAACGTCTCCACCGCCAGCGCAAAAACTTTTCCTTGCTGTACCTCGCGGAACTATGAACGCGTCACGGAACGAATTTTATATCCGCCGTACGATTTGAGGCTGCGATCGATTCGGCACTCAAATTCTGCATCTACGCCTCTCTCCTTCGTCGCCATTATGATATGGAAAAAGGCCGCGGACGGAGCGGGCAAGAGGGGGAGAGAGATCTCTTCTCGAAAGAGAAAGATAGGGAGAGAGAAAATTGAAAAAGAGAGAGAGAGAGAGAGACAGAGGGAGAGATGAGAGAAGGGCGACGAAGGAAGAGGGTTGCGAGCACGCGTGTTATTAACCCCGACGAGAACCGCACACAATTTGGGGGGGGGGGGGGGGGACAAAACCGCAAGCAGCCGGGAGGCTCGCGGAGATTTCAACCCTCGTCGCGCCACGCGGCTCTTTTCGCCCGCCGCCATTATTTTTCAGCATTCACATATACAGGAACCTCCATCGCCTACAGTTCCATCCATTTACGACACGCTCCAATTTATCTCAACAAGATACTTTATTTGATTGTTGAGATCGCTATTTTGTGTCTACGTTGAATGACAGTCGTGCATTACGCTGCGACTTTTGGGCAATGAGATTGAAATTTGCAACGTTAGAATGCAATAAAGATGAATTTATTGATCCTATAAAATTGCCCAATTTCTTTCTGCAGACATTAACTATACGGAGAAAATAGGGGCCTCGAAGTTTATAATTAATACTACACGGAGAAAAATATGGCCTCAAATTCTAACACTCATTTCCAGAATTCTAATATTCAGTGCTAGAAAATATAGCAGTTTACTGCCAGTTCGGAAATTCTAAGACTTGTTATACAAGTGTAAAAATGATTCTCACACCGTATAGTAAAAATGATGCGTGCATATTACATTTGAAACTATTCTCGCATAGGCGCGAGTCCTATTCGCTGTATAGTAAAAATAATGCGTGATTTGTAAAATACCAACCTTTATTACACGCTGTATTTTCATATGGATTTTACTATACGTATAGCATGAATCTTCGTGTATGTATAGATTTTACTATACGCATAGCATTAATCTTCGGCGTATAGCGAAAAATATTGCGAAGTTGATTAGTAAAATGTGACCCTTTATTCTATTACGAATAGAATTAGAATAGAATAGAATTTATACTATTAGAATATTACGAAAAATCACAATATGCCGAATAAAATGTATTATTTGTATCAGTTTACGTGCCATATCGTAGGTTAATATTTAAACTTCTTCATTATTACTATATTATAATTAATTATTTTTATCTTCCATTCAATACTTTTTGTTATTTATTGATATTTTTTTCAGAAGCATAGTATTGATTCTAAACTTCGAGGCTCCTATTTTCTCCGTGTATGTTTCTAAAAAAAATATCATTAAATATCAAAAAGTATTGAATGGAAGATAAAAATTGTAGTTATGGTATAATAGTAATGAAGAAATTTTAATTTTAACCTACGATATGGCACGTAAACTGATACGAATAATACATTTTATTCGGCATATTGTGATTTTTTGTAGGATTCAAAAAATATTTTGGTGATTGGAACAATTAGTTTCCAGTATTCTACAAAAAGTACAGTATAAAGAGTCACATTTTACTAATAACTTCTTAATATTTTTCGCTATAAGCCGAAGATTTATGCTATGCGTATAGGGAAATCTATATGGACACATCACTTTTACTATACGGTGTGAGAGTCATTTGCACACTTCTATAACAAGTCTTAGAATTCCGAACTGGCAGTAAACTGCTATACTTTTCTAGCATTGAATATTAGAATTCTGGCAACGACAGTATTTATTATATTTCGGAGCGCAACCACTAAAGAAACGAACATCTTCTTCTGTAAAGAAAAGAATGAACTTTTGTCTTCTTTGTTTCTAAATAATAAATTCTATCCTTTCTTTTCGCTTCACCAGCTTGGTCGAGCGGGCATTGAACGCCATATAGATTGCTCGTTCACGAGTAACGGTAGCACAGCACGTAGCGCGAAAACACGAAACTCGAGTATCTACGTAGGAAGAGGGAGACCGAGATAGAGTGGGAGAGGGAGAGAGGCGGAGGGAGGGAGGTAGAACGGCAACTCGGCAGTTGCGGGTCGACGAGGGTGTTTAGCTAAATTAACATAAGAGCGTGTGTGCAAACACGGTGGCCCGAGGCTGAGAGAGGCAGGAGAGAGAGCTAGGGATCACGCCATAATGCTTGTATACATACACACACCCAACACACCCATACGTATTCATGAACACACACACACACACACACATACGCGCGCGCGTATCCATTGTACAATATAATAGCGAGTGGAAGCGAGACAGTGCTAAATTCAACGATGTTAACCTACCATAAAGAGAGAAAGAGCAAGAGAGCCACACACAGGGCGGGATAGAGGGCGCGTGAGGATCGAGCGAACGACCGGAGCGCGGTGGGAACACGTGTCCCACACGGAGATAGTTAATTACTCGTTTGCGCGGCGGCAGCAGCGGCAACGTCGACGAAGGCGGCGAGATCGGCCGACGGTCCGAGACGAGCGAGACACCAGAAACAGTTTGGCCGGGAGATCCGGCTTAGCTTAGGATGCGACTGAGGTAGAGGGATATACAACACGACTATACGTATATATGGGGACGGTGGGTAGGGATGGGGAGCGAGAAGACGGAGAGAGAGAGAGAGAGAGAGCGAGGGAGGTCGACATGTTACACGGTACATGGGACTTCTCCTCCCCTTCCTCCTCCCTTTACTCCGGCAGAGTTTCTCCGTCGAGGAGACCGAGAAACAGCGGGAGAGCAGGGAGAGAGCGAGACAGAGTTGGATAGATTAAATCTTGCTGCTGCACGATGCGCGCGATGTCCGAAGTCAACCGGGGGTTGGAAAAGGACCAAAATATCCTGCCTATATACGTCTGCCTGTACCCGGGTCGGAAAGGGAGAGACAAGGAGAACGAGAGAGAGAGAGGAGACGAGAATATGGCCGGTTCGTTTCAGCGGCGGCGGCGGTCGAGACCTCCGGGAGAGCGAGAGAGTAAAAAGGAAGAGACATCCCGAGAGAGACAGAGATAACAGGATGAAGCGACGCGATTCGCCGACCGGGAATCTCCCTCGGAGGAAACCTACACACATGGGTGTATACGTATACACGCGAGGGAAGAGCCGCTTCAGAGTTCTGGCGAACTCCACGTCGCGGGAATCGCGATGCTGTTACAGGACGTCGGGGCCAAACGTGGGACGAGGTGAAGTTGCCCGGGTAAAAGGGGACGTTGAATGGTAGGGGGAGAGGTGAGCCCCGGAGAGGCGAAAAACGAGGATGAGGTTAATGATATACATGGAGGGGACTACCGTACAGCGAGGATGAGCATCGTTGTGTGCCGGACGACGAGAGGGGCGAAGGAGGAACGGGAGAGGCTCGTGTCTCCTCGCTTCATCCCCCCCCCCCTTTACCACCTCATACCTTCTTCCGCGTGATTCCATCTGCGGCATTTCTGTCTCATCGTTGTTTTCACCCTCCTTCCGTAGCTTCCGTGTATCCGGCTCGTTTGTTGCAGTCTTGCTCTTTCGCTTGCTGCATATGTGTGTGGCTCTCTGTATATCTGTATATTGACATTTTGGTAGTGCAGTTCGTACGTATGGCGATAATGGATTTTACGGTTGTTTGGCATTAAGAATCACACAACGAGGTTATCCGAAAGAAACTAGCTTATCTATAGTTTGATTTTTACTACCATATAAATAATATGGATATTATTTTATCATTAAGTAGAAAATGTATTACATTATTTTCATAAGTATACACAACATTTGTTCTGTAAATTGTGAATATCTAAGTATCTGAAAAAATGATTCAGTGATTTTTCTAGGCAGGGTCTACCAAACGCTAATATAGTAATTCGGAAATATAAATTTTCATTGCATTCCAACCATGCAAACTTTGATCTCGTGGGTTAATTATGACTAACACATTTTCTAGAATATGTATTGAAGAAAAGGAGAACACGTTTTCCGGATAGTTAAAAAAATAGGTTTTTTATTCAGATTAACGCATACTCATAGTGCGTCTCCTATAGGTAGGAAAAATATGGAAAATCGAGGTCAGGATGAAACTAATAAAAGTGTTTCACGTTGCGTACTTAACTGGACCACATAAGCTTGGGGCCAAAAAGCAGGTTGATTTCCAAAATTTTTTGCTGCTGAGAAGACGGAAGACAAGGTCGAGATGACGTAAATGATGTTGAAGTTTGCATCGTCGGAATGCAACAATCGTTTTGCTAATTTTCCAATTCTTTGTCATTATGCTTATCCGAAACCTTCTTTTTTGGAAACTAAGGTCGGTAAACTATGATAAGAATACATAGAAACGTTAAAGTGATTTTTACAGTTGAAAGATTGAACAATTAAACATAATTATTTTTCGATGCATTACCACGAGGCAAATTTCAACATCATATTGATAAACCATAAAGATATCATTTTTCAAGCAAGGTGAAGTCGTTGCTGCACGGCCAGTCGTTGTTGGTGGCTCTGGCAACTAGGGTGATCTCAAATAAAAAATAAAAAATGTGCTTTTAGTGTAAAAATAAAACTTTTGTATGGTCGTATACTTTTTAGGCATTTTTAACATTACGAAAATGCCAAGCTGTATAAAGACTAGATTCGATTGTTAATAAACAGATACAACTCACATCGTTTGTTATCAACAGATTAATTATTTCGTTATCATTGAATTAATCTTTTCTTCTCAACAAATGAATAAACATATAAAAAATCATCCAGTCTCAATCGAACGCGCGCCAAATGTGCACCCATCTTTCTCCATGGGTCTTCAGCTGGCATCGTTGCGACACAACGAAACATTTTTCCTTTACTAATTTTGAATTTTAAGTCATATATTTTTTGTCTGCCATCGTATCCCGGATTAAGAATTTTTATCCGTTTGAGTTCTACCTGGGAAATTCGTAGCCAGCGGATGATTTTGCGTCGACCAGAGTGTCGGCAATTCGATTGGACCGTTAGATTCAGATTGGTCCTAGTCGGTCAGACACAAGACCTGAAAATGTGGTATTTTTCATTTTTTGCTAAAATCGATTGGGCAGGTTCGATGCAAAGTTGTTTGGTCATCAGGCATTTCCTTTTCGCCTGTACGCGCACTTGTACACAGAAATGTGGAAACCTCGTAGCTATCCGATTCTCGGCTCGCTGATTCGCTTCTATCGAGAATCCTTCTCTACGTCCCTCTCTCGTCCCTCAGCTGTCGCCCTGCGCTCTTGCACGTTTTAGCAGTGTCTACACGTCCGTCGAAATTCCCCGGAGATTGAGCAGAATTTCGCGCTTTATGTACGAAGAGAAAGAAAGTGCAAGGGAAAGGGAGAGAGTACCGATGCGCTTTCTGTTCTCCCTGGTGGCGTGACGACGAAATCTCGACGTCCCGCTCCCGAGATCTTCCCCCATAGGCGTAACTCAATTTTTACGGGTTGATGTGCAACTGCATAGATGCTTCTTTGTCCACTCCTCCCCGACTCGCCGTGTTTCCACGTTTTCCATGTTTCACCGGCGATCGCAATTCGCTACTTCCAGTCGCAAGAATTTTACATCTTTAGGTTATCGAATATCGCATCGATGTAGAGGTTTGCATCGATGGAATGCAATGAATATCTTTTTTAGGATCGCCTTGTGTCGATGTTCGACACATTTAGACTACGGAAGTCAGCCAAACGTTTTCTTTCATCACACAGCCTTGCAGGATTTAGACCCCGAATAGGCAAAAAGTATTTTTGATAGCAATAACAATGAAGAAGTAAAATAAACAACGAGTGAAACATGAACGCAGTGAAAATGAATTTTTATCAGATTGCTCGAACTTTTTACTCGGCTTAAACTAAAAAAAAAAATTCTCCAAATGTTCCATAGAATTTTCATTAGAAGTACGATAATGACGTTTGCAGCGTTGGAGCGCAACGAAAGTTTCGCACCCAATTTTGTTCGGGACATTCCGCCGTTCCAAATTCACTCGAATGTTTCTCAGGATTCGTATTAGAGATCTCTAGCCGAAATATGCAAGAAAAGATTCTGGACGATAATGGAAATGAGGAAATAAAAGAATTAAAACGGAATTTTCATTGCATTCCACCGACGCAAACTTCAACATCGTTCAGAAATCTACAATCTGAATTGGTGACGAAGCGATTTTGAGTAATAATTTTGTGCAATAAAATGACGAGATAAAAGATGGCCCTTAAAGGTTGCATTCTTGGAGTGCGACAGAAGTATATCTCCGCTTGAATAGAAATAATCATCCGAGTGATTTTCGGATCCTTAGTTAGCTGAAGAAAATGTAAGCAATTACAGACATTATTTTATTTAAATGCCCAACGTGTTTTCCCGTCTAGTGCCTGCAGCGCAATGCCCCTCCGCTACTTTCGCAATTTCCATAAACACCGTACAGCCGGTATCTTTGCTGTACCCAATTCTCAGTAGGTACTAATTGATCAGCTTGGAAATATTTATCGATGAAAACGGGACAGCCGCAAGAGGGATAGAGAAGAGATAATGGTATCGGGGCGAAGCTCAACCGCAAGGGTGGCTGCGTGTGTGTGTGTGTGCACGCGCGTACAACAAACGATAAGGGCTCGAGAAACGCCGGTTGTACTACTGGTACAACTTACGGGGAGTGTGAGAGAGTAAAGCGGGATCTGACCAAACGCTGGGGCAGTTTGAGCCACCGCGTAACGACGCAGATAACGAGGTCGAAGTCTCTCCGGCTCACAAGTTGGAGGGCTCGTTGGAAGGGTGTGGAATCCCAGTGACGAGCCCCAGTTACATGTACACATAATACACACATAGATTTTTATAGGCGAACACGTATGATTGCAGTGTAACCCATATCAGAATGGAAAAAAAGGAGCTCAACGAAAGCAGGCCGAGGGGTTGTATTGGGTTTTTATCGGCCAACGCACAGCAATCGCCGTTGGGCCAAATTTCATTTGTCCCTCGCGGCTCCCCGTGTGAAAGCGGCCTGAAAGAGACAGAGAATAAGCATCTCGATAAAAGAAGAAAAAAAAGGAGAGAAAAAAAAGAACAGGACATCGCAACGTTTTGCCCGAGGGACGAAAAACCATAGGGGTGATTCTGTGCGCCCTTTCGCAGCATTGTCCAAAGTGTCGGTTCTTGTCATATGGATGGAAAGATAAAGAGAGAGAGAGAGAGAGGGAGAGAGAGAGGGAAAAGCGAGAACACCCTTCAACAAGGGAGGAATTTCATCTCACCCTCCAAATCTCGACTCCCCTCGCTTTATTATCCTTTCAAGCCCCTCCGCCCCCTCCCTCTCCGATTCTATCCGTCTGCGTCGCTTTCTCCCTTTCGCTCTCTGTCCAACTTGTGTGTCTCGGTTTAGCGATAATTGTAACATATTCACCCCTTCTTTGGGTGATCACGGTACTCGAAAGCCATCAGGGAGCACACATCGGCAACGAGCACACCCAGTGCGGAGTGGCAAAGAATTATATACATATATATAGTAAGATGCAAAGCACGGTCAGGGTCTAAAGCTCTCCCCTCGTGTGACGGCCTTAAGGGTCGTTGGAGTGGTAAATCAAGGGAGAGCGAGGCATTAGGGCGAGGCGAGAAACACGCACGTACTGTCGTCATGAAGTTTCCACGGGCGTACATACTGCGTACATCCACTACCACGTTTGTACTAATTCCACATGCATACGTATAGTAAATAGCACGGGTATGTGCATTTGACTGTAGGGGAAACGGCAAAGGGTCCGTATAGTCGCATTATACCGCAGACAGACGTATCCACTTTATTTCCAGCCCTTGTACATCGTAGACCACCGCCTTCCCCTCCCGGAGAACTAACCTTATATACTTATAAAATATTCGTGGACATTCATATTTACGTCTCAATGTAGATGTGTGGAACATCTGTCTGTGTGTGTGCGTGTGTGTGGCTGTTTGTGTAACTCCTCTCCCTTTGCTTGTTTCCCTTGGTGTATCATGTTCTCCAGAAGCGTACGTGTATTATGTATGAGGAATCGTGGGGCTGGAGTCACGGGGGAGAATATTGCACGGAACGTGCTGACGAAGAGGAGGGACGTGAAACCAACAGGCAACAGCCCGTGGGCTCACAGGATGACTGTGGTATTATGTCTACTCCGTACAACACGCATCTAGACTACGTGTGTGTAGTATAAAGCACTTTGAGGGGCTGGTGAAAGACCGGAGCTAGAGGAAACGTGGCAGGGTGGACAGACGTCCAAAAAGAGAGTTTACGGTTGCAACAGATCGGCGTCGTCCTATTATCCTCGAGATTACGTCAACTTCACCCGCGATTCGTCACATTTCTTTCTTTCGACTGACTCCCAATTGGCGATCCTGGCAGCTGGGGGAACCGTTCCATCTGCCGGCATAGGGAAACTATCCACTTGAATCAGACGCAGATTTGGCTAAATTTCGCGGCCTGGTCGGTAGTTTCAATAATATGGGTTCTATCGATTGCAACTAAATCTGAGAAAAATAGGGTTGTCGATTTTAGTGATAGGGATTTGAGGTACGTGGGTTTCTTTTAGAATCCAAACAAATGGGTCGTTCGAAAAGTATTTCGCTTCGTCGAATAGTGATAATGCTTGTGATAGAGAGAGAGAATTGTTCGTTCATTTCGTCGGTATCCAAGTTTCCATCATTGGAACATAATGAATCTTTTTCATTTTTTCATTGCTCATTTTTCATTATTACCTAATGTCGTTTTCGCGGAATCAAGTTATGTGGACCTCCAATAGGAATCATAAAAAACGTTTGCGTCATTTTCGTAGCATGGATTTGCCAAAATGAATTTGTGCAACGTGTAAATGTGGATATTGATTGCATTCCAACGATCTTCAGTACCACCTTTGAAGGTGTGGCCGCACTTTGAGACTTGCGATTTGCCAATTGCCACGAGGGCCGGAAGTGCCAGAACGATTCGTTTGACTTGCCATACAAGGGATCGGCACGTTTCGACGTCAGCTTTCCAAGAGAAGGTTCAACAACGCAGCAAGCCGACTCGATTAGTCCGGGATTATTGCGACTTTCGCTGCACTATCGTTTGACCGCCATGGACGGCGAGCAGGTCGCGACAGTTGGCCGATATTTGAGATACCTCTTTGTGCTCCACCAAAGTGGTAAAACAACTATGGCTCACCCTCTGTGCCACACAGGCTCATGTGCACACTTGCTTTTCACCCTCGATTCTTCTCTTCTCCCAGACCCATCAGGACGATAGGAGATCGTCTCTTCCTTCCTCTTTTCTTCATGCACTTGTCCGCTTTTCTCTGGTTCGCACACACACAGACACACGTACGCGTTCATCTCTTGTCTTTCGCCTGGGAGAAAAACGAAAACAACGAACATTCTAGCTCGTTGCGGCATGGCACACCGACCATCAGTTGGAAAGGGAGTTGCAACACGTCGGGGAAAAATATATCCAGCTGGAAAGTAGTTTTGCCCCATTCCGACCTACCCTTCCTTTCTTTTGTTTCTTCGTTTCCTCGCTCCCTTCCTCTCTCTTTCTCTCTCCCTCTCTCTTTCTCCCCCTCTCTCTTTCGTGTTTGTTTCTGTTGTTCTGTCTCGGTCCTGTACCTTCGACCTGGCACTTCTATTCCCAGAGCGGGTAATTACCCGCTCTTTCCGGCGCACCAAAGCCAATTCCGTCATTTCTTCCTTCACCCCGTCCTCACTATCTCTTTCGTCCGCACCTCCTCGCCCTTCATACCCCTTGAGTCCCTAGCTCGTTTTCTTCACTCAACCGTACCTTTTCTTACAGGCGCGCTTTATCCATTTTACCTTCAACCTCCTAGCTCCTTCCCCCTTTTCCATTGTACCTTATCGCTTCGATTTTTTTCACTTACATCGCGCTCTTTCCCTTTCTCTCTGTACTCCCGAGTGTATACGTTTCACGGCTTCGAGAGCTTTCGAGAAGTATTTTCGTGCTTCCTTGGTCCGTGAGCTTTTCCCTCATTTTTCCTTTTTATCCCAGGCTCTCTCAGTCGCAATCTCTCTCCGACTCTATCTTCTTTTCTCCACCTTCACCACCACCCTCGTATTTCTCATTTACCACTTTGCCGCGACGTTCCTACGGAGTCACGTTTACTACTTCACTCAACCTACCTTCTTTCTCTCTCTCTCTCTCTCTCTCTCTCTCTCTCTCTCTGCGTTTCCTACAATATTGTGCAATTTATTTTCCCGTCTCAGACCTACAGCCGGATTTTCCTACTATGATCTCGAAATTCGAAGCAACCCTCAGTTCCTGCTTTTGTTCGCGCGGCGTATACATTCTTCTTCTCCCCCTCTTGTACCTTCCCTTTGTATTTATCTGCCCTTGTTGATACCGGCGGCACCCGGGTGTCACAGGGGAAATTAATGACTCGTCCACTTGCGCGAAATGCAGGTGAAATTGGATTACCACTTGAGACTTTCGCGACCATTTATGGTTTTTTTGTTTGTTCGGAAACTTCGTTAGACTCCAAACGTTGGCAACACTCCCAACATAGGTAACGGCTCAGACTTACGGAGTTGACATCGATTTTGAACTCGCAGCTCAAATGTTTCATCCGCAATATTCTGATTGTGCGGAAATAAAATATCGAAGCTTTGATAACGTCAGAGATCGCATGTCGAATGCTAGTTTTCAATCACTGCCCCAGTTTGTTTATTATATGTCGGTTTAGTTTTCCCTTAAGGATATTGAGTCCCTATGAAACATGTTAATGTTAATTGTTCAATAAATAGCTTCTTAATCGTCATGAAATTTTTACACGACCTCCTGCATACTTCATGTAAGAACATACCTAATGTTCAGAATTCTATCATCATTACTTCAACCTCCTTAAGGGTTGAGATAAAAAATGATAAGAAAATTCTGAAAATTTGGTATGTTTTTGTATGAAGTATTTAAGAGGTCGTGTTAAAATTTCACGACAATTAGGAAGCTCGTTATTAAAAAATTAACATTTTGTTAAGAACAATTTTTATAAGAAATAAAAAAAATGTATCAATAAACTTCGTTTTGTTTCCGTTGCTTTCAGTATATTGTAGGTATTATAATATTGAGAGGTAAAAAAAAAACTTATTGCAAAGTTACATCAGTTTCCATAAAACAACATTTAATTTGTGAATGTTAATTGTTCAATAACGAGCTTCCTAATTGTCGTGAAATTTTTACACGATCTCTGAAATACTTCATACAAAAACATACCAAATTTTCAGAATTTAATCATCATTTGCGATTTGGGACTTAACATCCTTAACGTCCGTAAACTTGCAAACATGTCTCAAATTTTCAATTGGCTGCTTGCGTATTCTAGGTTTGGCGTCAACATAACCTCTTTTTCCTGCTTTTCCTGACATTACGCCATCTTATCCTCATCCACGTTTCTTTTAATTCGCCGCTGATCATCTTGTCCTCCCAATATTTTTCCATGTGTACACCTGCTTGCTTATGTTTATAGTCTTTGCAGTATGTTGACCCATCGGTTTTGCTGCAATCGTATTGACCTTCTTTGATGGGTTACCATTGATACGTGCTCTTTCTTCTCCTTTCCGGGTTTTTCTTGGTCACCCACCATCCCCCGTCTTTATTATTTCAAGTAGACACCTTGCAGCCCTTTTCCATACTTCAACTTCCATTCGTGAAATATAGGTTAGGGTGTTTCTACTAATTCCCATGGCCATTTTAGCATAAGTTGCTCGAAATTTTTCCACCTGTTTCCTCCTCTTCCACCTCCGAATTACGAATCCGAACAGCATTTCACTTTTCACGATTACTTCTATTAGGTATAGTCTTCTTTTGCGGGTACTAATTCTTGCACACTCGAAGACCCCCCATGTCGCGTTTATGACTGCTGATTTGTCCCATGGGGATTTCGAAACACTAAAAAATGTAACTATTGCGAGGATTCGTTACTCCGATGAAATAATAAAGTCTCAAAGTGACCTAATATTCAATTTTTAAATTAAGCAATTCATGCGCATCCCATGGTGTTGAAGTTTGCATCGTCGACATGCAACGAAAACTCGTAATTTTTCCATTTCTTTATCTTTATTATTTTGCAAAATCGTTTTTTGCAGATTTTCGTTATACATTTTTATTTAGGATATTCAAAATGTTCGGTGTCTTTCTCAGCCCAAACATGTGTGTCAAAAGAGGGGAGACGCGAAAAGATATATAGGGTTTTTCAATTGTATGAACGATTTGAGGGTATGGTTATCTCTCGCAGAGGTGACGTGAATTGGCCACCAAGATCGTGCGATTTGACCCCGCTAGACTTTTTCTTGTGGGGTTTCTTAAAGTCGCAGGTCTATGCCAATAAGCCGCAATCGACCGAAGCTCTTAAAGCCAACATAACCCAGGCCATCGCTCAAATTCAGCCGGATCTATGCGGGAGAGTCATTGAAAATTGGACCACTCGGATCCGTGCCATCGTGAGAAGCCGCGGCGGACATTTGAACGATGTTGTATTCCATACACAATGCCATACATAGGCCTTTCAAATAAAAAAAGAATTTCGTTAATACCTCACACACAGTTTGTTTCATTCCATTTCAACATCCACCCGCCCTTATCGAAAAACCCTGTATATTTATTGCACTCCATCGATGCAAACTTCGATACTATGGGCATCCCCCAATGATTTAAGGATGTTGAGTCCCAAATCGCAAATGATGATAAAATTCTGAAAATTTGACATGTTTTTGTATGAAGTATTTCAGAGGTCGCGTAAAAATTTCACGACAATTAGGAAGCCCGTTATTGAACAATTAACATTCACAAATTAAATGCTGTCTTATGGAAACTGATGTAACTTTGCAATAAGTTTTTTTTTGACCTCTCAATTTTGTAATATCTACAATATACTGAAAGCAACGGAAATAAATCGAAGTTTATTGATAAATTTTTTTTTATTCCTTTTAAAAATTGTTCTTAACAAAATGTTAATTTTTTAACAACGAGCTTCCTAATCGTCGTGAAATAATAACACGACTTCTTAAATACTTCATACAAAAACATACCAAATTTTCAGAATTTTCTTATTCTTCGATCTAGAATTCTGAAAATTTGGTATGTTTTTACATGAAGTATTCAGGAGGTCGTGTAACAATTTCATGACGATTAAGAAGCTATTTATTGAACAATTAACATTATCATATTTCATAGGGACTCAACATCCTTAATCTGCCTAAGTAATTGTTTTCCGTAAGTATTTATACATTCGCACACACGCCGCGTGGTTGTAGGCGTTGGCCTTATTGGTCGTCTTCTCGGACGGTGGTAGGTCGCGTTATATTCGATTTGTGTGAGTAGTACGACGACGTTTCGCTCGAAAGCGTACCTTACAAAGTGCTCACCGGTTATACGCGAGAACAAACATACATATTTATGAATCGAGTTATAGTACACGTACAGAAGGGTGCATGTATGAAGGAAGGCTGCGGAGGAAGAAAATGATGGAGCGAGAGGAGCGAAGCAAGGCGGAGTGAACGGTACGGGGAGGGGAATGTGGGCAGCAAGTCATACATTATTTATCAGGAGGCGTTGGAGTATAGCGCGAGCTAAAAGGAGTTTGAGAGCACAAGGGGGGGTGAGAGAGAGAAAGAGAGAGGAGAGAGAGAGAGAGAGAGAGAGAGAGAGAGAGAGAGAGAGAGAGAGAGAGAGAGAGAGAGAGAGAGAAGGGATGGCGATAGAATTGAGGAAAGGGGAGAGGGTGAACACCCAAGGGAAAAAATCAACCCCAAAAGACCATGCGGGTAGATAAGTATCGAAATTCGATTTTGTTGCTCTTGCCATTTTCTTCATTTTCCCCTCCCTATGTAGAGCTCGGGTGCTAATTCGATGCAAAATTAGCATAGCTCGAAAGCAGTACATCGTCCGCGCTATGATTTCTCGGATTTTATCATGTGTGCGATAAAAAAGAGCCAGAAAAAAGTACTGGGCCAATATTCCGATAGGTGACCGCTTCGTCGCGCTGCTGAAGCGTGCCCTCCGTCGCCGAAGCGAATACTACGACCCGACGCACTCTCGACAGGTTGCAATCATCTCGTTTAGTGCTCGTCACACGACGAGTGGTCCGTAAAACTGTCGGGGTTTCGTCAAAACCACGCCGATTATCCCACACTCGTGAAACATTCGCGTACGTTGAACCCACGATAGAAGTTTCAGCCGCTGATCGACCGGCCACTCCCCTCCAGACAGCACTCATCCGTGACGTAATCCTTGCGAATTATGATAGGAGTAGAGAGGGAAGAGAAATTTATTGAATGAAAAGAAAATATAGGAAACTCTGCGATCGAGAATATGATGAAGATTGCATCGTTGGAATGGAACGTAGATTCATTGTTTTCAATTGTTCACATTTTTTCGACTGGAAATCACTCGAACGTTTTTACCTATTCTTTTTAGACTTTTTGTTCTTTTAGAAAAAGAACAAAAAAATCGTTGCATTTCAGCAATGCAAACTTCAACATCGTAGATAAAGGCTATTCAACGGGTTTCCGAATCCTCCGAGGAAAAAAAATTGAACGTATTTTTGTGATGAGTAGTATTTGATTTAAAAAATTGAGGGTTCTGGATAAAATGAAAATTCTTTTTTCAGTTTAGCAGAATTAAGATAATTAAATCCCGAATCCGAGACACTTGAAAAAAAACTTTTTTAAAAAGGAATTCAATTCCATTCATACACTTTAACATGCATCTTTGATCATTTTATTCTCGATTAGGCGATCGGCAAGAAACATTTTTCAGGAGTAGTCCTTTTTCGGAATTCAATTATCTTCATTCTGCGGTACTTAATATGGAATTTTAATTTTCTTCCAGCATGTCCAATTTTTTTTTGGCGAATACTAACAAAAATACGCTATATTTTTTTCTAAGAGGACTTGAAAAGGCAATAAATATTGTATTTTTTTCAGTCACAAAATCACCGCGCCATATCCTTAAAAAGTAGATGGCCACCTTATCATTTTCACTTGTCACGTTTTTTAACCAGATGCCGCAAAGTACACGTTTTTACAGTGTTGAAGTTTGCATCGTTGGAATGCAATGAAAATTCTTTATTTTTACCATTTCTTTATTTTCGTTACTTTCTCGACTCGTTTTTTGCAGATTTAATTTATGAATTCACAGCAAGGGTCTTTGAAAATGTTTGTTATTTTGTAGGCAAAATGTGCGGAAAAAAATTGCGCGATGAGAAAAAAAATTTCGTTCCAACGATGCAAACTTCAATACTATACGTTTTTCGCAATCTTTGGCGTACTTCGTAGCAATACGTATCTAATAATACTCGTTATAATAGTAACCAATAAAAGTAACTTAAAAAGTCAACGGCTTTTCTTCATTCAGATTATTTATCTTTTTTTTGTATTACGATAACAGAATTCACTTTCCAGCGAACGTGCGCACGGAGAAGTATTTACTTGGATCAACGCAATTGTTGATTCACCGTTGGCCAACGAAATATTAAGAGGAAATACTAAAATATTTGATGGCTCCGAGTATTCGTTAGTTCGGTGGAATAAATGATTTTTTAAATAACCTGATACACTTTTTTCAATAAATAATTCCTTGGCGTCCCCCGACACAAATTGAGTCAGCGTGTCATTTTTTTTCAGTTCAATTATCTGCTCTTCGTATCACTTTGCGAGTTGAAAACGATTTGGATTTTACGCTCTTAGGTTCACACGGTAGCATCGCCTATGTGTAAATATCGATTAATCGTTCGATGACGTCGCTCCAATTTTCTGGCAATCGAGTGTACACGTCAGGTTGAAATGTCATTACACCGCCCAACGTCCATTTACATCACGATGCAAGTGGTTTCACAGTTTGGGTCACGCATATGCGCCATGTTTTCGCGTAATAGGAGAGGTCACAAAAAAATTTCGATTTTCGATAAACTTTTCTTTTTCTTCTTTTATTTTGGGAATGCGAAATTTAATTTAAAAAAAATGAAAAATGGCTCCGTTACTGTTTAGCCATAAAGTATGTGTGTTCGGATATACATGTTCACGCAGAAAATGTAATTATATCCGCATGTTCGCCGTTCCTCTTCCTCGGATCGATTCGCCTCGCACGGTGCTGCATTATTTCGCGTTTGAGATCGTATCGACTTAATTGCCCGGTGGGTTAAACTGCCACGGGCATTTATCGTCTGATCTACGAGAGCATGCGGCAACATAAACGAGGGTGGGCGTCGAGAAGGATAAGGATGAGTGGTGTGTGTGTGTGTGTGTGTGTGTGTGTGTGTGTGTGAGAGAGAGAGAGAGAGAGAGAGAGAGAGAGAGAGAGAGAGAGAGAGAGAGAGAGAGAGAGAAGTATATTTAGTTGGTTGCTTGCAGGATGTGTGCATATACCGGCAAGAATGAGAAGTTGGCTCTCTCGCACGTGGCGAGGCCAAGCTGTGGCACAGAGCAACAGGACGACTACTATAGTACAGTTCCGCAATAATATTATCACGAATGTAGTCGTTACGCTTTCGACGTAAATTCAAAGAAATGTTGTGATCGAAAGACGAAAGAAACCATTTTTACTTGGGCGCACACGGGAAACGAGGGTGATTTGAATTGAACATTTTTAAAAACATACTTTTCGTATAATAACAAAACTTTCGTATCACCGGATATTTTTTTCAACTTTGAAAGCTATGAAGATGAAGCTGTAGAAAAAAAAACAGTTTGATTTGCAACAATTCATTTTTCGAAAAGTTATCAACCAATGGTATTAACCTATCAAAAAATTAACTTATAAAAAAGTTACGACATCAGTCTACTATGTGTTATATACGTTACTAAGTTATATAAGTTATTAACTTATATAAATTATATAGGTTACTAAGTTAGAAGTTATATAAGTTATACGAGTTATTAACCTATATAAGTTATATAAGTTATTAACTTATTCAACTTGCATAAGTTGTTAAGTTATTTAACTTATACAAGTTGTCACTTATAAATTATTAACTCATCTGACTTATAAGTCATTCCTTATAAGTTATAGAACTTATTTTTTTAAATCCTCCGCCCGAATTTAAAGTGAATCTGACGAATAGATTTTGAGGTACGACTCCCATCGTTTAATAAAAACATATTTTCTTAACATAAAAATGAAAACTTATATAAGTTATATAACTAATATAAGTTAATAACTTATGTAAATTATATAAGTTAACAAGTTATAAGCTATATGAGTTATTAACTTATATAAGTTATATTAGTTATCAACTTATACAAGTTAATATAAATTATATAAGTTATAAACTTATATAACTTATATAAGTTATATAAGTTATTAACTTATTCAACTTGCATAAGTTGTTAAGTTATTTAACTTATACAAGTTGTCACTTATAAATTATTAACTCATCTGACTTATAAGTCATTCCTTATAAGTTATAGAACTTATTTTTTTAAATCCTCCGCCCGAATTTAAAGTGAATCTGACGAATAGATTTTGAGGTACGACTCCCATCGTTTAATAAAAACATATTTTCTTAACATAAAAATGAAAACTTATATAAGTTATATAACTAATATAAGTTAATAACTTATGTAAATTATATAAGTTAACAAGTTATAAGCTATATGAGTTATTAACTTATATAAGTTATATTAGTTATCAACTTATACAAGTTAATATAAATTATATAAGTTATAAACTTATATAACTTATATAAGTTATATAAATTATTAACTTATATAAGTTATATAAGTTATTAACTCATTCAACTTATATAAGTTATCACTTATAACTTATTAACTCATCTGACTTATAAGTCATTCCTTATAAGTTATATAACTTCTTTTTTTAAATCCTCCGCCCGAATTTTAAGTGAATATGACGAATAGATTTTGAGGTACGACTCCCATCGTTTAATAAAAACATATTTTCGAGAAAAACGTAAAAGGAAGAATAGTTATACCCGGCCGCCCACGATGATCGTCATACTCGGTAAATTTTTTGAATTTTTACAGAATCTTTGTTGCTAATTAACGTTAAGATCCCAGGCAGGTCTTATTCTACACACAGACAAAATATTGAGCATATACAGATCCAGTCCTGGGCGACACAAAAATCCCCTTTAAACGCCACAGGGGCTGTTCGTGCATAAAACTGAATCCATGGATCGCACGAGCGAGCGAATGGAACAGATAAAGAGAGGAGAGAATCACTAGCGGGACATGGCTATCGAGATCCATTAATTGGACGGGCTTGGTTGCGCGGTAAGTAGAGGGCGGAGGAACTGGCGGAGGAGGAGGGTTGATTAGGTCCACTCGCTATTAGATTATGTTACCAGCGACCTCTCATTGTCGGAAAACTCTGGCTGATCGTTCGAGAAGCATTATCGTGAGGGTATGTATTTCACATACATACACATACACGCATTTAATGGATTTCACACTGTGGACTAACACCAACACACACACAAACACACATATATACGTCTGAGCCACCGTATCTCGGAGGTTTCGTGGTTTAAGTCACGCTCCGCTTGGCCAATCGGGTTAGCGAATTACGAGGAAGGAAAATAATTGAGGATGAAGATATCGATCCTCAACAAGATAGTTATGTGTGTGAGTATTCTATATACATATACACACACATACACATACGCATACAGGGTGGCATAGATGAGGTGGCACTGCGTTTTAAAGGACCTCAATCGGAGATTTCGAGATCGAGAAAAACATAATTTTCAATGGTTTTTCAAGTCTTTCTCGGAAAAGAATATAGCGTATGTTAAGGACGTTCAAGTTTGCAATGTTGGAATACAACGAAAATGATTTTTTTTTCTTCAACTTTCCAAATTTCCTCTTGCAGATTTAAGTTACGGAAATCACGCAATTTTTTTCGGATTTTTGGTTCGCAATGTTCAACAAACTTCCAACATATGATTTTGAATGTTGATGAAAAAAACTACAATGCAAACTTTAACTCCATGTAGTTTTGTGATGCTTAGTATTCGCCAGAAAAAAATTGAGCACTCCAGCAAAAAATCACAATTCTATTTTCTGTTCAGCAGAATGAAGATAATTGAATTATGAATACGAAACACCCCTGAAAAACTTTTTTCGTGCATCCCGTCGTCGAGAAAAGAAAATCATCAAAGATGCATTTTTGAAGTGGATAAGTGGAATTTAAAATTCCGTTTGATAAAAGTAATTTTCAGGCGTGTTTCGTATTCGGAATCTAGTTATTTTCATTCTGTTGAACTGAAAATAGAATTTGAATTTTCATCCCGAATACTCAACTTCTTTAGGCAAATTTTACTCGACACAAAAATACGCTGTTTTTGTTTTCGAAGAGAACTTGAAAAACCATTGACTATCATTTTTTTCTCGATTTTTTCTCAATTTATATAGATGATGCAAAACAAAACATGTTACCATTTTGTTCTTCAGAAACACACCCAAAAATCTCGGTACAAGGTAAAAAAAACGAAATCTAACGATGCATTTAAACATCTGCTCTCCAAAAAAACAACGAATGCATTTATAACACAAAAGAATAAAATAAAACAGTCATGGGTTCTCATTTACCAATAATTGGCCAATTATTGAAATATTCAAATTCCATTACAAGGAAATAATGCACAAATGAATTCGACAAAATGATCGCGACATTTAAATTGATAATAAACGTTGTACGAGTCGTTCTTACACGTATGAAGATCGTGTGTATGTGTGTCTGTGTAAAACACGTGGGATGCAATGACCAATTTGGAAAATACTCGTGTAGGGTATATGACGCATGTATATAAATTTATACAGACTGAATCAACTTTGGTCTTGTTGCGGCCCTCTCACGCGCCCCCCCCCCCCCCCCCCCCCCGCGATTTCCCTTCAAGCTACCACCGTTATGCGATGTATTATTAATGGCATATATATTCCCAGGACGGTGTGCAATGTGTACCGGGAGACGATCGGGGAAAGCCGCGAATCAAAATGCATTGCTTATGCAAATATTGTGCGGGCTCTCTCGCGAGCTCTCCACGTGTCTGCGTACACGTGTGTGTGTGTGAGTATACGCGCTTTCACTGTGGCACACACATACTTATACGTGTACGCAATTTACAAACCATTGTTAATAACAATCGTGTATGTGCGTGGATATGGATAAATATATACTTTCCACTATGCATATCCAGCACGACTTTAAGGATTTTCTGACAAAACAATACATTGATCTGAAAGCTGATAAATAAGTCTTGCTTCATTCAAAACTTGCTCCATGAGAAGCTCTTACTTTCGCCCATCTTTTAGGCGATAAATGGACTGCACGCTGGTAGGAGCTTGGTGGTTTCGAAGCGATCCAGTTACGAAGCCAATTTTTTATTTCCTCATGAGAATTGAACCGCTCTACAGAAAGGGGCGCCGCCCTATATAGCAACAAATAGTAAGCCGAGGGATGTCTCGTGAATATGGTGGATAAGGTACAATCTCTCGGTTCACTCCTTCCAGATAATTCTTGACGCATCCGTTAACGTGTGGTTTGGCACACCGTCATGCTGTAAATTCATGTGGCACCTAATTTTCTGGCTTTTGGACCCCTCTAATGGCATTCAGGCTCAAGGCAATGCATTAATGGGTTACATTTAACGCTGCTGCAAAATTTTTTTCCGTGTAACACGCACCTTTGGCCAGTAATGTTTTCAACTGTGCGTCTCGAGATTTTTTTTCGGTGGCTTTTCATGTGGTTCGTCATCCGAATCAAAATCATGCTCTCCGCAACGTTGAAACCACCTTTGACACATGCTTACCGATAAAGCATGATCTTTGCAAGCATCCAGAAGCAAACGATGCGATGGCTTTCAGCTGCCCTTTTCTTTAGAACGAAATGATGCAAAAAAACTTTCCTGCCAATGACGTTGATTCGGTACACAAGTAGACATGTTCAATACGACAAATATTATAACTGTTCACACTTCATTCAGTGAAATAACATCGGGTACACATGTCATCCGCGTACAGACGTTTGGAATATAAATAATAATCAACCTTAACATAATGTTATCACCCGTGCAAAAATTGTCATAGGTATTCAATTGGATTTCCATACTTGGCCCTATGCTAAAACGTCAGACTCGTGCATTGGATTCTAATGGAGATTGCCCATTGGAATCCAATTTGAATCATAAAGCATTCTCACATTATCGAACAGAATTCGATACGATTTTTGATGGATCCCATCGCATTCTGGGTGTTGAATCTTCTAAACATAATATATGGATATATGGTGCTGAAGTTTGCATCGTTGGAATGCAACGACAGTATTCTTTTTTGGCATATTTAGGCTACGAAAATCACTGAAAGGTTTTCGCCATGATGTTGTTTATTCCATTATAGTAAGTAATATTCCGTCGGGGAGGCTGACATTTCCCATTAATTCCATATGTTATGGGGTATTGAAATTTCCAAAAGCAGGTAATATTTCGTCGCCACGCTGAACAGCTACGTGTTTCCTTATACATAGTACATTATGAAGGTAACGATGTATATGTTTTGATATCGGTGATCACAACAGTCCTATTTCCGGAAACAGGTAATATTTCGACGCCTATTTTTTGTTGTCACTAAACAGCTATCCGTTTCCTTATAGATGGTGCATTATGAAGGTAACAATGTATATAGTTTGGAACGATGAGATATGTTTTGATTTCTCGATCGTGAAATATGTTTTGATTTCGTGAATGTTTTCTTCAAGCGTCTATATCCAGACCATCGTGATCGATTTCACACGATTTTCGAAGTCATCGGGGCCATGAAGGAAGAATAAAAGTTTCGACTATTTTCGACATCAATCTTTTTCAAGATTTCCATCGGCCCTTATTAGTGCCACAAGAATTACCAACGTAGTACAATTATATAATACTTCATACTCCCCAATATCGGCGTCGAAACATTTGAAAATTCGCTATTTTATCATGTGTTTCCGCGAACTTCAAAACCCCATAACTTATGGAATTAATGGAAAATTTCCGCCACCCCCGACTTAATATCAGGCATTATAATGAAATAAACAAGTTCACGGTGAAAAAAAAATTGCCGTCGTTTTTCGGTAAAGTCCTCATACTGCACAATTACCAAACGTTTTTCCTTGCATTAGGGATGAGTAACTTAAGTTTGCAAGAAAAAATTTTAAATAATAATACGAATAAAGCAATTTTCGGAACAACGAAGGACATTTTTCCTTGCATACCAACGATGCACCACACTTCAACACCATACTTCAACCCCATTTACGTGTGGCGTTCCTATCATATCCCTATAGGGATGTGGTAGAGTGAAGACCTCCGGACCATTTTTTCCGAGCAGCACATATAGTAGGCTATATAAAGTAAACCCATCAAGTCATACTTGCACACCCAACTAAACTTATGATCCTAGGCACCAAACAATTCAATTTAAAAAATCGTCTTTTGCAATGTCAATAATTGTGCAGGTTACTCAATACCACATGACGTTAAAATTGATACCCGCCACAAGGACGAACTAAATTTCCATCGCACAAGCGAACGAAGCCACGGGCAATGACTTTTTCCATAAATAAACGTCTCGGGTCTTGACTCATTTTGTTCTTTTGATCTTGGGCAAAATATGCGCCAGATATACGAGTCTGCGGCTTGTCGGCGTCGCGCAATTCATCGGCTTTGAAGAGCCACCCCCGCCCCCTGCCCCTATCCCGCCCTCGTCATATCTCGACGTGAGAGAACCGTGAAGCGTCGAGCCGGCCATCGCGCGGTCACCGAGCGGTTCGTTACCGCGAACCTGCGGTTTTCGTGGTCCGGCAAAACCGCGACTGGTCCATTGCGCTCACACGGGGCCGTTTCTCGTCTGCACGGTATCTGTGTGTGCCAGCTGCCTCGACGCATCTCGCTCGTCGTCCTGGCGTCGATGCTGCAACTATCAGCACAGGCCAAAGAGTCTCAAGCGTTACCGAGCTTCCTATCCCAGTCTCGTTCGTCCTCGCGCGAGCACGCGCATTTACATTCAAATGCCATTGAAAATTCTTAAGGCCTTAGGCCACAGTAACGGGTATATAATCATGTGCGAATTTGACCATTTTTTTTTCGTATGAAAAAGTCATTCACTCATAAAATTAATTACACATGTATTTAGTATGAATATCAAGCTGTTGGATTTTTTTTTCGATGTACAAAATGGCGGACTACTCGAATCTTCTCGAAACAGCTTTTTTCCAATTGGCGTGACAAATAACTACAACAATTCTCACTCGATTTATTTCAAATTTGGAAGTTATGTTCCTAATTGCATTTCGCTGAGAAGTACGTACGGAATTTCTCATTAAACGATCACTAGAACTTCCTCACACAAAATCCAAAAGAATTCTGGTCTTTCAAACACCTTCAATAATTATAAATTATTGGTATAAACAAAATATCGATACAGAAGTGATATGCTGGGGTATAACTAAGAGGTTTGGGTCGTGATAAGATGTTAAACGGTCACTAGAACTCCCTCACACAAAATCCAAAAGAGTTCTGGTCTTTCAAACACCTTCAATAATTATAAATTATTGGTACAAACAAAATATCGATACAGAAGTGATATGCTGGGGTATAACTAAGAGGTTTGGGTCGTGATAAGATGTTAAACGGTCACTAGAACTCCTTCACACAAAATCCAAAAGAGTTCTGGTCTTTCAAACATCTTCAATAATTATAAATTGTTGGTATAAACAAAATATCGATACAGAAGTGATATGCTGGGGTATAACTAAGAGGTTTGGGTCGTGATAAGATGTTAAACGGTCACTAGAACTCCCTCACACAAAATCCAAAAGAGTTCTGGTCTTTCAAACATCTTCACGTTCAAACATGTTCAAACGCTTTTTTTCGGCTTCTAAAGCAGACTTCTGCCTTAATCGAAAACTTTTCATTTTATGATCAGTTTAGGAGCAGTTATAGCGAAATTTTTCACGGAAAATTCATTTCTTAAGTTGCAATACCTACAACTTTTGAATAAAATAATATTTTTTGAATTCCGCACGTACTTCTTTAGATATTCTAATGTAGATTCACGAGAATTTTTCCTTTTTGTTCTAGGTAAAAAATTGTGGATGCTAAATGTCACGCCGCGGAGCGCCTAAAAAGAAAGATGGCAAAAGAAAATATTAGTAGTCAGCCATCGAAAAAAAAATTGCTAACAGCTTGATATTTATAGTAAATAGATGTGTAATTAATTTTATGAGTAAATCACTTTACCATACGAAAAAAAAAATTGTTAAATTCGCACATGATTTTATACCCGTTACTGTGGCCGAAGACCTTGAGAGGCTGTATCTACTTAGAAGTAACACCACTTGAGTATCCGCCGTCGACTTCGTTGAAACTCATATATGTGAAAAAGCATTGAAAACTATTTAAAACGTGTTGTTTTTTCTTATCTGCGGAAAAACAGTTTCAAGGGAGTAAACCACCCCTCAAAGAAAGAAGTGCCGAGGGGGTGTTTTGCAGTTTCACCCACAAGCAGTTCACCGATCTGAATGAAACGAAAACCAAAATTCTTCAAATGTGAAGCGATGAAAAATCCACTGTAGAATAATTGAAAAAGAAATTAAATTGAGGAGTGGCGTACCTTTTTTTTTGAAGGGTCGTTTTCACCCTTAAAAACGTTTTTCCGTTGATAACAAAAAATACGTGTCTCGTCGTTTTTCATGCTTTAGGACATATATGAGTTTCAACAAAATCGAAGGCGGACACTTAAGTGATATTCCTTGTTAGAGGCCCGAAAAAAAGGCCATATTCCGAATTTCTTTTCTAGCAAGCGGTTGGTGAAGAAACGCATTTTTTTTAACACAATATGAGAGCCTTTAAAAAAATGACCAAAAAATACAGAGAAACAACAAAAACATGGCCGCTGCCAGATGATGAAATTTTTCTCGCGACGTTTGGCGGTGGACACGCTCCACCGTAAACGGTCCAGCTGAAATCTAAAAACTAAACGGGTTATTCCAGTCAACAACAAATACGAGTCAATGCCAATTACCGATTTTTAAAATTATTTTAAAGTCGTATTTTTTACGTAACTATTGAAAAATGAACATCGATATTTCAAAAGTCAGATCACTAAAGACTTTTAAACGTTTCTCACCGTATGTCATGTAAATTTGGAAACGATCGATCGAGTGGTTCTCGAGATATCTTGTCCACTGACTTTGAAAACAGCATCATCTGCCGGCGGCCATGTTTTGTTGTTTTTTTTGTATTGTTGGTTTTTCCAAAGGCTCTCAATATATGTACCTTTGTGTTAAAAAATGCGGTTCTTTTTCACCAACTATTTCCCAGGAAAAACCGGAATTAGGCAATTCTTTTTCGGGCCTCTAGGTAGATGTAGCCCCTTAACTCTCCGATTGTGAGGCCGCTCTCGTTCGAATATTTTGTTTCTTGCGAAAAACTTCGACACACTCGGCGGTAAAAATTGGACGATCAATTTATCACGCAATTTGATCCGCAATAATATTTGGGAAAGAATTGTTTGTTCAAAGAATAAAATAAAATCCCTCGTCTCCTGAACAAGGTATACGCATCATTCATTGCATTTGGGTCAGAGTGAACAAAATTCAATTGCACAATAAAATAAAATCCTCCCACGCGCCGGTGACCGTTTATCCTTCCGATCTACATTGATCGGCGAAAAAACCCTTCCACGAGAAACTAAATCTCGCAGTTTTTCAAATCTCACGAACTATTCGTCGGCTCTGGATTTCAAGTGAGACTGAAGTTGGCATCGTTGGGATTCAACGAAAGATATTTTTTCTTCTATATCGCTCACATTGTTTTGGCCGACTCGGTGTATGATAATTACCCGAGAGACTTCTAATATTTTCATCAGAGATTCACGACCGTGATCCATAAAAAAAATTATTAATCGTGGCAAAAATAAAGAAACGCAGAAAAATAGACAATAAATTTCGTTGCATACCAACGATGCCAACTTCAACGCGACGCAATGAGAATGGATATTTTTCAATTGCTCGAATTTCTTCTGGCGAATCTTCGCTACGAAAATCTCACAATAATTATTCCAGTCGCTCTTTTAGAGATCTAGAATTTAAATCTGCAAAGAAATATTTCGTAAAATAATTAAAATGAGGGTATCAAAATTAAAAAGAAAGATTTTCCGATGCGTTTCGACGGTGGAAGCTACAAGACCGTCTCGGCTAATTTTTCGGTGCCGACGAAATTGCCGATTAATGCGAGAAACATGCGTGTACACCGTACATTCGTACAGTATCGTGATAATGATTCGATAATAAGCGGTCGTCGAATTCACACGACTGCAGACATATGTAGCTGGCCAATCGAATTAACTGTTGATAAAAGCGAATCGAGATGCTGTATAGAAAGCATATTTTGCACACACACACGCCCACACCCGCCCACAAATACACGTACATATGCCATATATTAGAGAAGAGATTGACGACTCAATAATGCCTATATTTTATCCCTCCTCCACACCATCAACGTTTGCTATCATTATTATGCGCAAGGATTATGATTCGAGCTCGGGCTTTCCCGGCGGAAAATCATCCAGTTCTCGCCCACGATATTCCTCATCCTACCTATTCGCGGACAAGATTATATATTTATATTACCCCCGTTGTATAGCTGGCCATACGACGTGAAATCCATGTACCGATGATCGATTTTCGATACTTCGTTTGCATTCTCTTTACGAAGTGGCTTTGCCATTTGAAAATCATGCATAAAATATCTAATGATGAGAACAAAGGAGAAAGGATAACTTCACATCCGGTTTAGGCACAATATATGTGCAAAGTAGGGAAATAATCATTGTTTTGCATAGCTGGATTTGGTTCTGTGTGGAGGTTTTTTTTTAAACTAGTTTTAGGAAATTTTTTAAATTGCAGCGTTTCCTCAAAGTTTTTTTTGGAAATTTCTTCAAGAGGGTGTGAGCTGGGGAGTGAAAATTATTCTCTCTCTCTCTCTCGCTCTCTCTCTTTCTCTCTGGGTCTCACGCGCCCGTAAATGTTGAAGCTGTTCATAAATAATCGGATAACTCTGCGGCGGTTGGAAGCGACCGCCTAGTTCGGTCTGGTCTCGGTGTTAGTGTCGACGAGTACTCTCGAGGTAACACATATACCCCACGTACCGTGACACCGACGCTCTCCGCGAGAACCAAAAGCCAATAAATAAATTGGATTTGCCCGACCGGCTTTCTCTCTACTCGCCAATCCCCCCTCCCTCCCTCCCTCCCTCTCTCTCTCTCTCTCTCTCTCTCTCTCTCTCTCTCTCTCTCTCTCTCTCTCTCTCTCTCTCTCTCTCTCTCTCTCTCTCTCTCTCTCTCTCTCTCTCTCTCTCTCTCTCTCTCTCTCTCTCTCTCTCTCTCTCTCTCTCTCTCTCTCTCTCTCTCTCTCTCTCTCTCTCTCTCTCTCTCTCTCTCTCTCTCTCTCTCTCTCTCTCTCTCTCTCTCTCTCTCTCTCTCTCTCTCTCTCTCTCTCTCTCTCTCTCTCTCTCTCTCTCCCCCCCCCTCTCCCCTCTCCCCCTCCCCCCTCTCCCCTTCTCTGACTTGCTACAAATAAGATGAGCGTCTTTACCGATCAGCAGGGTTCGGATTATATACAGGGTTACACATATTACGTAGTATATACCGCATGAGTAAATCCCCCTCTCGTTCGTCTTCTTTTTCCTCTTCGACTTCTTCCTCCTCATAAGAAAGCCGTGTATCCCCGCGATCGAATTTCGTCCATCAACCACCTGACCATGCAATTCCCCTTCGTTATTATACACTTATATGGTCAGAGAGATAAAGATATCCGCAAATACTTCGGCTCAATGCCCTTCTTTTATTTTCCAATAGGCCGGTCAAAGAAAAATAAATCAACACGTCGGAGCGGATCAAGGGGTTAGGCTACCGTGTGGACCCGAGAAACAGGGTTATTTAGGCAAATCGATTTTGAAGGAATAAGTAAGATGATTAAAAAATCGTTTAGACATTTGTTTGTGTGTACATTGACAAAGTTGTGTAACAAATTTCATAAAAACATATAATAGTTGAAAGGGCCATAAATAATCTCGTGAGGGACCTTTGAAATGATGCTGAAGTTTGCATCGCTGGAACGCAACGAATGGTCCGTTTTACATTTTATTTTCCATGTTATTATTTTAGGCGATCCTTTTCATAGATTTATCATGTGGATCGCTAAATAAATATCTTTAAAAATGGTCGACGGATTTTCGTAGGCGAAATGTGCGAAAATAAATTAAATACGTTGCGGTCGAACGATGCAAGCTCCAGAATTATCCTTTGAAAGTGAGAAGCTCAACGGAGTACTTGATTTTGGCCAACCGGTTGAATGAGAAAAAAAACGTGTTCCTTTTCTTCAAATAGATAATATCTGCTAGGCTTTTTTACAGAGCTCTTTTACGCAATCGGGTTTCAAAGGTCAACAAAAATTTTAGAATTTTTCTTGCGATTTTTGAGAAAAAATTACATTATTATTGGTAATAAATAATGGAAAAAAAATGTTAAGAAAAAAACCATCCTTCAAGACTAAACTACTATTACACTTAATAAGCGTTCCAAGTTTCAAGTCAATCCGTTCATTAGATATCGAGAAAGCGTGGACACTATTGGTAAAAACGTAGTTTCACGAAAAACGCATTTGAAGTTTTAACATGAGCGTGAAGTGTGCATCGTTGAAATGCAATGAAAATTAATATTGCTAAATGCCTTTAATTTCTATTGGCAAATTTTGCCTACGAAAATCCCTTGACCATTTTTTAATATTCTCGTTTAGCGATCTATAATAATAGAAAGCATGAAAAAATCTTTTGTATGGTAAAAAGCATAAGGAAATAAAAATACAAAAAAAAAACTTTCGTTGCATACCAACGATGCAAATTTCAACACCATGTCTACTAGCAGTTCTATCGTAATTATAAGTTTACCTTCAATTTACGATTTCGCACCATACGTTGGACGTTCCCTCTTTAATTTGAGTTGCCTCAAGCGATGAACGAGTTTTTGAAATTTTTACAGTAGCCTAACGCCTTCAGAATGCGAAATTGATCTGATCGTAATCAAGCAACGCTGGATGCTCGTTTATTTGGAAGATCGATATTTAGTCGTCAACAGAATAGAGAGCTTTGTTTGACAACAAGAAAAGCTTTGCGTTTGGGTTTTTGTTGAGAATGTGAATAGTTTTGGTTGAAATGCCTTGCACTCTTTTGCTCTCGGCTCAACTCTTGCGCCTATGCGTCATTATGTCGAGCAAAAATTACACATTTTTTTTCCCGAACGAGGATTATACGGTTCACCAGGAGCGAATTAAGGTCACTCCTTAGCTCCTATGTACACTGCGAAAGACAAGCGGCGCGTTCGCTCAGTCGAAACGTATTCACCTCAAGAGGATTGTACGGAAAAATTTGTGTCAGCGTACGTGCACACTTGCACGAGAACAGATCTACCGAAAGTCGTTGACTACATCGTATATGCAGGTCGCGTCGCCAGAAACTGCGCTCGCTCGAGAGCAAGACGTCGACAATGGCCCTGCGCATTATTCAGCAATCGTATTAAAAAAAAATTAATTAAGAAAAGTTTGACTAATGCGGAACATTTTGGAAGCACTCTCACGAAGAATGATTTTTTTCTAAACTTCTTCATTTTCATTGCAATTCGAAACCTTTTTTTCAACTTTAGGTCGCAAATCTGCAATCGGAATATGTAAAAACGTACGTGTTATTTTCATAGCTTAATCGGCCAAACAAAATTGTTGTCAATGTAAAAGATTTAATTTGCATTGCGTTCCAACGATGCATACGTCAAGATCATGTTTTAGGTAACTATATTGAAGTTTGTGGCGTTGGAGCACAACAAAAGTTTCGTAGTCCAACTGTTTTGGCCGATGAAATTGGCAATTTTTCGAATTTTTTTTTTTCTCGAATTCAACAAGTTACTAGTACAAATTTGAGGAAAAAAGTAGAAAAAGTTGGTCTTTTCATTTTGATTATGATTACAGGTTGTTTAGGAACAATACACTCGTTCTTTTAATTGTTTTGTAAAACTTTGATCAATCGGTCCGGAAAAACGGTTCGATGGATCAATTCGAAAATGTTCAGGGCTAGCCGGGGTACATTAAGCTGAAAATATACCTGGCAACTTTAATATTTCCGTTAATTTTCTCCCTTTCCGTTAATATTTGTACAATAGTGGTAGATTTACTAAAAAACCGTAAAATATCATGCGTACTTTTGTCAAAGTGATGAATAATGTGAAAAAAATGTTTTTTCTTAAAAATCAATAAAATGACCTTGTAAGAAATTTTCTCAAATTTTCAAAGCTGCCCCTTAATTCCCTGTGCGATCATTCGTTGCTGAGATATCGACAATCAAAGCCAAAGTCCCTTTTCATTCAAAGTCGCATTTTTCAGGAAAAAATTGACGTAAAGACAAAAAAAACCAAATTAGAGCTGAGTAAACAAGCTAACTGACCTTTGCATTGATTCAGCTGAAAAAAAAATTTCCAAGCCTGTGGACCCTTGAAAAAAAGGTGTGGAAATTTTTTGCTCGCACTATTTGTTATGATTGCACGATAATTGTAGTTTACAAAAAATGTTTGCCAAAATATTGCAAAACTAGAAACTTGAAGCTTCAAAATGCTTTTTTTTTTATCTCGGTACAACCATTTTTCACACAGATAAAGGGCTTAAAAAAACAAGATCTTTTTTCATAAAGTTTTCTCAATATTTATGGTTAAAGAGAAGACTTTTCCAGATAAAACCACTAACGAAGAGTATTCTTTAAAAAACCGGGTTAAAAAGTTATTATTTGTAGAAATAGCATGCAAAAAACCAAAAGCAGGTGTGTGTGTGTGTGTGTGCGTGTGTGTGTGTGTGTGTGTGTGTGTGTGCGCGTGCGTGCGTGTGCGTGTGCGTGTGCGTGTGTGTGTGTGTGAGAGAGAGAGAGAGAGAGCGAGAGAGAGAGAGAGAAAGAGCGAGAGAGAGAGAAATATCCATATGGCACATTTGCGAGTACCAGCCGTCGGTGTCGTCGGCTCGAGCAAAATTACCTGGTTAATGCATGCGCGCTATGTACATATATTTAACACGAGGTGGCATTTAAGTTTCTGTTCAGTGCCTCGGCACGAGTTACGATTACATATGATATTTCCCCCCCCCCCCCCCTCTACCCCCCTCTCTCCGTCTTTCTCGCGTGTCTTCGTGTCGTCGCCCGGTGAGCTCGCGCATGCATCCTCTTATAAGTCCCCTTGTAACCGTGTAACAGCGTGTCGAATATCTCGACGCTTGCACGTCCTAAGCGTGACTTCCAACGGCTTCGCGGCGGCGGCGTCGTCGTCTTCTTCGTCGCAAGCTAGTGGATGCAAGCGCTTGTTACGAGCTCCTGATACAGGTAAATTTTCCTTTCCTTCCTCGCTTCACGTGGACGCATCCGCACGAGAGGCAGCCAGCCCATAAATGTTCGCGCCCACCTCGGTTTACTCATAGCGTCGTGTAGATGTAGCATGCTGTTGAAGTTTGCATCGTTAAAACGCAACGAAAATTTTCTTTTATATATTATTTTTCATGTATGTATTGTAATTGGAAATATATTTTTTAAAAATAAACTTATATTGCAATCCGTAGAAAAAACGGCTCGAAGAATGCTTGAAAGATTTTTGGATGCATAACCTGCGAAAAGAACCGAAAGAAATTCAGAAACATTAATTTTCGTTGCATTCCAATGGTGGAAACTTCAACCTCATGGTGTAGCGTACAAAATCGGACGATTGATATTCAAGATCTCAGAAGAAAAAAAAGCCCACTTGCCAATTTTGTCGAAAATTTTTAACATCACGCAAACGACATACGATTATAATTTGTATCCTTATCGTTGATCGAGGAATCGTTTGGTTACTGCAACGAAATATTTTTTTCGTCAATTTGCAACGACCAAAAATGGTCTTCTCGGATCAACGAAATCGTTTGCGCAGCGTTAGACGATGCAAGAATTAAGATGACACATTTAAGCATTTGATTATTCCGAGTCTCCGTGGTAGTTCGATTTAAAAATCATTCTATGACGTTGGGGTAGAACGGAAATTAATTTTTTTTCAACTTCCCAAATTTTCTTACGACGTTGAACTTTGCATCGTTGAAGTACAGCGGCTTTTTTGTGTCTTTCTTCTAAACATACTTATGTTTACCCAATGCCTTCTTTTTTGCAAATTGAGGTCGCAAATCTTCAATAAGAATACGTAAAAACAAATGAGTGATGGCGTTCTGACTATGTAAATTCAAACGTCATATTTCCTGTAGGAGATCCAAGCCAGAAAAATCGTGCAAACATTTTTACGAATCCTTATTCAGCAATCTACAACCCAATTATACAAAACATGATTTCGGATAATAGGAAAATGATTAATTAAAAAGAAAAGAACTTTCGTTGCATTGCAGCGATGCAAACTTCAACTCCATATTCTTCCGATAACTTAATGTTTCATTTTTTAAAGAAACAACTCACTGGCACCCCTTAATACATTCCTCGGGACATTGTCATCCCCGAATATATATATATATATATATATATACACATTGTTATTTCTTCTGTTATCAGTTTCGCATAGTGCAAAAAGTAGCGGATGTAATTTCGTTCTATTTCACTCTGAATTCATCCAAATGAATTCGAATCCTGCTCAGATATGTACATGTCCCTTCTGCTGTACGCTTTCATTTTCATGTACAACACGTGCGATGCAGTGATGGCCGTCGATGCGACGTTGGCAATCCCGTACGTGTGATTTTCATGATTTGCCACGTACGTGCATTTACGTGGCTGCGTGTGTATGCGTGAGTTCGTGTATGCGCCCGTATACACATATAGCGAAGTATTCAGCACTCTTTTTGCCTTCCGCTAGTTCGATATGCACGGCGCATAAAACGATCGATAAATACCCTCGTATAAACGTGTTATCATTCCGGAGTTACAGCGCAGCTGGCAAAACGCGCGACACAAGCTCGTACACAAATGCTATCCGCATATACGCGCATTTACTTCCCCGTTCCCCGCTTATCTCCTCCCTAATCACGTTTTCACACACGCACACCTACGTACACGCAGACGTTTCGACAGCAGCCCATTTGGCAATACGGTGTTCAACTTTTACAGCTTTATCGTGCAGCCCTGCTGCTAAGTCTCGGCACATCTGGGTTCGTTTTTTTTATCGACGAATTTGTGTACGCTGCATTTATTTTCTTGTAGTCCATTTCCAATTTTGCATTACTTTTTTCGCCTTCGTCATAACTCGACCATCATCACTGCTATGTGTATTTATTTCCTGAGTTCCAACGTATATACGTGAAGATTTTTTTTTTTTCATTCCCGTGCAGAAATTGTGGGTATCCAATTGGATTCCCGTGTCCCTAACGCTTGATGGGGATCCAATGGATCATCGCATTGGATCACTGTACTAAAACGTCACGCTCGCGCACTGGATTCTAATCGAGATTCGCCACTGGAATCCATTTTGAATCCTAAAAACTCTCACATTATCGAACAGAATCCGACAGGATTTTTTATGTATCCCATCGCATTTTCTACGTTGAATTTTCTAAACACAATTTATAGTTTGACAAAATGAGTTGATTTTAGAAAAGTGCACATATCATCTAAAACAAGTGTAAAACGCTTTAAAAAAGTACATTTCAGAAATTGATTTGAATCACATGATTTGCATCGTTAACGCGTCCCACCGGTTCGGGACTCATGTCCTATAGAGATTTGAGTGCACCTTGGGACTCCCCAACAAATTTTTGCACGGGATCACGAAATGATATTTTTCTTTTGGGAGATCCAATAAATTCCGGTTAAGGATTTCGAATAAAAAAATTCACAAACGCAGTCAATCGAGAAATGGCGCGAAATTCTTGGATTCCAATGTGGACTCTCTACGTGTGGCCTCCCTACCGAACGCTTACCACATGCTCGGATCCCCCTCCACGTACCTACAGGCATTTGAAAGGATCCGGAGACTCCCAAACAAATTTCTACACTGGTTAGCCTCACCTATCTCTCCCTACCCGTACTTCGCTAATCTAACCTAACTTCCGTTGCGTCCGCAGTCGTCTCAAGTTACACTATGTCGCATTTGTCGAGGGTGTGGGGGAACTGTCGAAAACCCGGGTATCTTTGAATATTTTTATCACTTTTATTGCCGGATCGGATGACCGTAGATGGTGACGCGATATAACGAAAAAAAATAAGTAAAAACGCCGCGAGTGTACAACATGAAGGATATTTAATTTACTACCGGCTATAAAGCCGGTCAACAACATCATTTTTTTAGTCCCGTTGACGCTCCGCTTCTTGAAATCGATAACGAATGATTGCGCGAAGGCTTTTGACTGACAGATATATCGGATCGACATCACAGAGAGTGCGCGTTGCGTTATATGCACTATTATAACTATATATATATATATATATATATATATATATATAGGGTGTCCTGATATGAATGGACAATCCTGCAATTGTCGATAGGTAAGATCCTACTCTATGCTGGAATTTCAGTTCAGTAAAGGTCCCACGCTTTTCGAGATTTTGGGCTTTATATTATTTTTGAAATAAAATCATCTGCTTTTGGTCTTTCACATGCCATTTCTACAACTGATATGGATCGACAATAACTAAGCAACTTTTAAAAGTAATTGGCACGATACACGTGGTAGATTTTTTTACACCGCAGGCTATCAAAGTCAGATGTTCGAACTCGTTTGTATAAAAATTCTGCATATGATTTTTTTCATAAAGTTTCCTTAATATTTGAGGATGTTGAGTCCCTATGAAACATGTTAATGTTAATTATTCAATAAATAGCTTCTTAATCGTCGTGAAATTTTTACACGACCTCCTGAATACTTCATGTAAAAACATACCAAATTTTCAGAAATCTATCATCATTACTTCAACCTCCTGAGGGCTTGAAATGAAAAATTATAAGAAAATTCTGAAAATTTGGTATGTTTTTGTATGAAGTATTTAAAAGGTCCTGTTAAAATTTCACGACGATTAGGAAACTCGTTATTAAAGAATTAACATTTTGTTAAGAACAATTTTTAGAAGAAATAAAAACAAAATTTATCAATAAACTTCGTTTTCTTTCCGTTGCTTTCAGTATATTGTAGATATTACAAAATTGAGAGGTCAAAAAAAAACTTATTGCAAAGTTACGTCAGTTTCCATAAGACAACATTTAATTTGTGAATGTTAATTGTTCAATAACGAGCTTCCTAATTGTCGTGAAATTTTTACACGATCTCTGGAATACTTCATACAAAAACGTACCAAATTTTCAGAATTTTATTATCATTTGCGATTTGGGACGCAACATCCTTAAGTTTGAAAAGAAGACTTTTCTAGATAAAACAAATAACCAAGAGTATTTTCTTAACCCTCAAAGTGTGAAGGGGTTTTTGGCACCTTCAAAGTGTGAAGGGGGGGTCGTTTTCGGCGGCGCGCTACCAAGCACACAATTGTTGATGAAAAGATCTGTAAAAATTCATGGTTCATCCTTAGGATGTCCTTTCGAAGTACGAACAAGAATTTTTCGGATATTGTTATTTTTAATATGTTTTTTTAAAACAAATATAAAGCAATGCGCGGAAAAAACACTTTTTTTTTTAAATTGTAGTTTGAACAATAGTAACGTGAACGAGATTTAAAAACCGGTTATTTAACGGAAAAATGTTGCTCTTTAAGAAAAAAAATATGCCATCAATGTAGAATTGAACCAGATACCCTATTTAATTACGGGAACATGGGTATATTTTTACGAGGTAAAAGTGAGGTATTGAAGGGAAAAAAGCGCTCAACGTCAAAGATACATTTAGAAAAATGGTTTTTTTATTAATGTTATTTGTAGAACGTTGGTCGACAAAAAAGGTAACATAAGTTGAAAAAAATTGTTCATAAAAAAGTTTAAAAGCATTGGGCGCAAAGGTTTTTGCGGTGCTCCTCGCACACCGCTTTTCCACATCGGGAACAACATTGATTAGTTTTGTGATCTTTGTTGTGAGGGCACAAAGCGCATCGCTTTCGTTTGTACAGCAATAAACTCAAAAAAAAAAAAAAAAAAATTTAATTTTTTAATTTTTAAAAATTGAAAAAAAAATCCACGTATTTCTCACAGCTTATTATGTTTAAATATGCATAAAAAACCGAAAAAAAAATCCTCAAAAAAACTGACCTTTACTTACGTAAAGTATGAAGGGGGGTCGAATTTGACCCTGCTCTGATTTGATCTCGTGCTCGTTCCTCGTAAAACTGACTGATGCAGCTGGCCTTGTGCACACATATACCTACCTACCCCTACTTTTTTCTGGTACCACTCAAATGGCGTGCAAGTCGCCGGTGTTAGAGAAATTTGAACAAGTAATTGGGGCCCGGACACATTCGACCCCCCTTCACACTTTGAGGGTTAAAAACCGGGTCAAAAAAATGTATCATTTGTAGAAATGGGATGCGAAAAACCAAAAGCAGATGATTTTTATCTCGAAAACCGTGGGACTTTTACTAAACTGAAATTCCAGCATATAGTAGGACATGATTTGACCCTCGACAGTTGCAGGATTATCCATTCGTAACAGGACACCCTGTATATTATATTATGCATATGATATAGAACGTACACAATAATTGCCTTTGCGCCCCGATCTACGATGTTGATTAAGTATAATGCGCCGGCGTGGCAAATTGCGGAGATCATAAACGCGATTATCAGAGACCTCCCTTCTCCTATCGCTTTATACATCGACGCTCAAGTGTGCGCATCGAGTTACGCGCGCGTGTATATATATATATATATATATATATATAATGTATATGCACGGATAATTTACTTCATCATGCAATATTTTTCGGACTCTGGGGAAATGACCGATTATATTCGCGCCACTTGCGTGTACGCAACGGCTTCATGCCGCATACGTTTTTTACGTCGGGGAATTTTCGTAGCCCTATGTGTCGAGTGTAAAGTGGAACATTGTTTCGCCTCGGGGAATTTTTCACCGCCCGGATATTCGAGCAGTAGGTAGTTGCGGCGGCAACTACGCGCAAAGAGGGCATTCCGTTTTTCTTTGCCGAGCATTTTTTTATTTGCGGTTGAAACACGTTGTGTCGAAAAAGCAAATAAAATAAAACGTGTAGGCTGTTAAAGGATGCCGGTATTTTCGCATTCTTGGCGTTACTGGCGTGATCCGGACGGATTGCGTATTGAGTTATTTACTAAGTGCGGCTTCGGGGAGAAAATATTTACAAGAGGGGAGAGATAGAGATTGACGAGGCGCCCGTACACTGGCGTCGGAAAGTAAGAATAAAGTTTTCGTATTTTCGATCGCGACGGAAAATTACAACGATGTTGAAGTTTGCATCGGTGGAATGCAACGAAAATGTTTTTTTATAAATTAATTCACGTCTTGTCGTCTGATACTTTCTGAATGATGTTGAAGTTTGCATCGTTGGATCGCAACGAAATTTTTTGGTTCTTCTAATTGAAAATATTTTTTTGTCAGATCAAAGCTACGATAAACTTTTTTGAAGACCTTTATCAGAGACGTACAACCGAACTCTGTCGAAAAATAATTTGGATAACAATGGAAATAGAGAAAGAGGTAACAAAGAAGAATTTCCGTTGCATTCCGATGATGCGAACTTCGACGGCATCTTTTTGAAAGCTTCAGGCTACGAGAAATCCTCAATTTTTCTCTTTTTTTTTTCATTTTTCTCCCACCAAGTCCTACAACCTTAAATTCCAATCACATATTTCGGCAACGCCGAAAAAATAGTCTTGAATTTTGCACCGTTAAAATGCAACCAAAATTCTTTATATTCGTATCTCTTTATTTTTATTGTTCCACAAAATATTTGTTTTCGGATAAAAAATCTAGAATTTTTGAACAAGTGACTTGAAAAATGATTGAAGGATTTTCATAACGAAGATTAGTGATGACATTGGAGTTTGCATCACGTGTATGAAGCTACCGTCTTAATTGTTAGCATCTCACAAATAAACTTCAGATAAAGTGACATCCCGTATAGTTCCACAGTTCTATCGTTAGAGGGCGACGAAAGTTCAGTCGCCCGAGCTTTTTCGCGGCAAATTTTGACTACGAAAAACACGCCAATATTTTTTCAGGATCCTTATGAGAAATCTGAAGACCAAATTTGCCGAACACGATTTTGTATGATGAGGAAAATGGGGAAATATATATTTTTTTCACATTTTCGTTGCATTCCCACGTTGCGAACTTCGATCCCATGACAAAGAAACGTTAATAGAAGATATTCCATTGCGTATGCACCGTTGCAAACTTGAAAGGCCATAAATTACAGGCTAGGAAACGGCACAGAGGACAAAAAAAATTTAAGCCGTGAGGTTGTAGGGCTTAAGGAAATTGGACGTTTTTTGGAACCGTATGTTGAGTTCCTAACTTATTATTTTCTGTCGAGGCCCACATTCACTCTGAATTTTAAACGCGCACAACCCCTCGCTACCTTTGCACCAGTTTTGCCATTCGATATCACGCAGACCCGAGAAGTAGTTTAGTGTCTCGTTTCATGGTCTTTCGCCTTCCTGGGCCTGTATGCTATACGTGCCGGTCGCGCGCGTCCGGTTCACTTGCTCTCTTACATATGCGATTTCGTGACGTTTCAAACCAGTGGTGTGTCGGAACTCGCCAGAGATCGTTGGCTCGTTGGTTGGTACCCATAAAGTGTCCCTCCACATATATGGAGAGATATATGTGTATATATATGTGTGTGTATGTATGTATATATATATAAGACTATATATGGGGCATTCCATGCCATTCCACCAAGCCCGTGAACCCGACCCTTTTTTGTTTTTCTGATTTACTTTTGTAAAATTGTACCCCATGAAAAGAATATCCACATCAACTTTTAGATTTTTATCTTTTTTCTTAAAGAGATATAATTCTCCACAAAATGACATTTTCGAAAATTTTGGAAACATTTAAACGCTGATAACTTCCGAACTAATTGATATATATTGTTTTTCATTATGAAATATACTTTCGTTAAAAAATATGAAAACTTTATCGATTATCAATATCGACGTTTGTTTTACATCTAAAGTTAAAACTATTTTTTTTAAGCATGATTGCCTTTTTTTATTTTGTCTAAAAAATTCTCTAAAGTAGAGTGACCCATTCTACGATTTTTAAGACTAGTCTCATCGTGGGCTCATTTTTCCTTCTATTTTTTTTTGAATTGATTATATTTCTTTGAGAAGATTGATCTCAATTCATTTGAATCTCCAATAATGCTATTTGATTATAATAATAATATATAATAATCATTTGATTCTCCAATAATGCTATTAATGGTTTTGGGATTTCCAATTCGGCTTCGACAGGCCCGAAACGGTTTTTTTTTAAATTGTGCGGCATTTGACGAAAAAAGGAATGATTTTGAATAAACAAACATTTTATTTCTTTATTCAGCAGGATATTCCTTTCATGGGGTACAATTTTACAAAAAAGAATAAAGAAAACCAAAAACGGTAGGGGTCACGGGCCGAGTTACATGGCGTGGAATGTCCTATAGTGCCTACCAGGAAACGATGCACATGCACAAATGGACAAGCTACTCGTTTTCCGGTGTGTGAACGGAATGTTTTCGACTATTGCACTCGCCTGACATTTATTCGCCGCGACGTGCCCTACGTGCATCGACGACAATCTCAACCTTCCGCATCGTCCTCGACATTTACGGATGCACTTTGCGTCGCTCATACACGCGCGATTACGTGAATTGTTGCACTCAGGGGGAGTCAATGAGGGTCAAGCCTGGACGTGCCCTTCTTAAGGCTGTCGCTATAAATCCAGTTATAATTTTATGACCTGTAGACGCGTACGTTCGTCGCAGTCTTGCAAATACGACGATCTACGATGAGATTGAAATTTGCATCATTACAATGCAATGCAAATGATGATTTTTCAATCGCTCGAATTTCTTTTGGCAAATCTCGTTACGGAAATCTCTAAATTGTTTTACAAAACGCTTATTCAGAAATCTAGAACTTCAGTGTGCGAAAAAATATTTATTACAATTATGAAAATGAGGAAAGAAAAATGTAAAAAAAGAATTTTCTATGCATTCAAGCGATGACCAGCTTCAAGACCAGCATTTCAATTAGTTTATTGATTCCAACCAAATTGGAATTCAGTGGAAATGATTATTTTTCTATTGCTCGAATTCCTTTTGGCAAAGTTTGGTTACGAAAATCTCTCAATCATTTTTCACGTTGCTTATTTAAAAATGTCGAACTTGGAAGTGGAGATTTTTTTTTTCTAAATTGATAAAAATTAGGAAATAGAAATGTAAAAAAGAATTTTCGATGCATTCGATGATGCAAAACGACGTTGAAGTTTGCATCGTTGGATTGCAACGATTTCTTCTCTTCTTTTTACATTTAGTTTTACCATCATCCAAAGCCTTATTTTTGCAAATTGAAGTCGTAAATTCCTAATAAGAATACGTCGAAACGTTTAAAGTAGCAAAAAAATTAAGTAACTAGAAATAATTAATTTACGTTGCGTTTCAACGATGCATACTTTAGATCCATTGATGCAAACTTCAAGACCATGCAATACGGTCGATTGAGACAAAGCTCTCTGACGTGGCTTTCGAATTACTTGATTTAAAGTTGGAAATAATTAACGTAAGTAGTTATAAGTACTGTAGGCGTAGTTTTTTGGGGGGGCGGGGGGGGGGCTGAAAAGTTATCGGTTCGGCTTCGAGTGTTCTTATTTTTTTTTTGTTGGATCGTTACTATACTAAAAACTTTTCGACATTTTCGGGTTTACACTTTCCGGAAGGCCGCCAAGATTTTGGTGAAACTTTTCAAAAAGTATGGTCATTACGAATTTGTGAATAAAAATGTGTTTCTTTTTTTTAATTTGTTACAGGGACCACCACAACCCGGCCAGTCTTTCAAATTTACAGTCGGCGAGTCCTGCGACAGGATCAAGGAGGAATTCAATTACCTTCAGGCTCAGTACCACAAGTGAGTCTTCGCCGTAAAGTGAACGCTTATTTTCGCGAGGAGCGGGCAGACGAAAACAAAAAAGTCAAATCCAATAATTGCTAATCTTGAGGAAAAAACACCGCGATTTTGGAGTCGTTGGCTTTTCTCCTGAAGGCTTTTGGAATTCATTTAACTTTCGGAAGACTCGTAACAATACTGGATCAACATTTAAAAAAAATTTATTCGAGCAAGCTACTACCCCAATAAACCCAAGTGTACGAAGGCGTTGGAAAAGTTTCGAATTTATTTTCAATTGTCAAAGACCCTCAACATTTCTCAAATCATTCTTACGTGTTTCTAAAATGACATCGAAGTTTGCATCGTTCGAGTGCAACGAAAATGAATTCTTTATAATTGCTCAATTTTTTTTTGACCGATCTAGGCGCTGCCAAAATCTTCTATCAGAGATTCACGACCTCAATTTGCAGACAGAAGACGTTCCATAACGTTGAAAATAGAAAAATGCAAAATAGTAGAAAAAAAGATCGTTGCATTCCAACGACGCAAACTTCATCGTCGTTTTCCAGTGATGTCGTATGTCTTCCTTTTTATCTAAAATCTTGCACGCTCACAAAAGAACGATAGTCGAAATTCTTTGCCAATTATACAGCGTGGGAGAGGCGACAAGCAAGTTTTAGACGAACATTTGTGTTGTTGATGTTTGCATCGTTGGAACGCAACGAATGTTCCGTTTTACATTTTATTCTCCATATTTCTATTATTATAGATGATCCTTTTCCGATAGATTCATATTGTAGTTCGCTAAATAAATATCTTCAAATATGGTTGAAGGATTTTTGGAGGCAAAATCTGCCAAAAGAAATCAAAGGAATTCAGAAATGTTCATTTTCGTTGCATTCCAACGATGCAAACTTCAACATCATACGATGTTGAAGTTTGCATCGTTGGAATCCAACGCAAATTCTTTTTTCGTCTTTTATTTTCATCATTATCAAACATATTTACTTTTCAATTTACGTTGTTTTTAATATTAACATTTTTAATGAGGATCCCGAAAAACGTTTGAGTGATTTTTGAAGCCCAAGTACGCCCAAAATGTGCTTTGTCCATATTAATTTTCGATTGCATTCCAACGATGCGCACTTCAACCCCATTGAGAACCGGCTGATTCAGAAGATCCTTAAGCTTGCATCATTGGAATGCAATAAAAATTAATTCCATTTCATTGATCACATTTCCTTTATCGATTTAGGCTATGTCTAGAATACGAACGTTTTTACGTATTTTTTTTTTATAACAGATTTACGGTCTGAAGTTGCAAAAAAGCTTCGAACGAAAATAAAGACGAAGAAATCAATAAAAAATCGTTGCATCGCAGCGATGCAATGACCCTGAAGTTTGCATCGTTGGAGTGCAACGAAAATTCATTCGCTTTGATATCTCCATTTTTTGGGTCGCTTTAGGCTATGAAAATCGCTCGAACGTTTCTACATATTCTTATTAGAAATTTACGACCTCAATTTTGGAAAAAAAACGAAGGATAATGATTTTTTAAAATAAAAAAAATATTAAAAATATATCGTTGCGTTCCAACGATGCAAACTTCAACGTCATAGCGATGCAAACTAAACGTCATCGATCTACGAGGTTGATTGTTGGAATTAGCATGGTTGGGATGCAACGAAAATTCTTTTCAATTTCTTATTACCATTATCATCCAAAACCATATGCTGCGAATTTGTTGTAGATCGGTAGAAAAGAATCGAAAAAATAAGTTTTGATGATTCCGTAGACCAAATTTGCCGACAAAAAAAAATATCATTTCCAATGCAAAAAGATGCAGACTTCACTTCGCCTATCGTCGCGAATCCCTCGGCCTTCGTGAACCCCTCAATGACGCGTTCTCTCTCGCTCTCTTGTTCGCCGGAATATATACGGGGGTGAGCACAGAGGGTGGGGGCGGCTCGTTTGTCGACCGGTAGGCAAAACGGGTTCCGGTCGTCTGGACCACCGCGGATAATTGTTTGCTCGACCGGAAGCTATGAATATAGTAGAAACTGCATCAACGGAGCGTGTACATTTTGGGCGTGCGGGGGCGAGGCACCCTCACTCGATCCTCGTGTACACACGGGTCGCGTTCTCGTTCGCGCATCCCCTCAGGGATTTCATCGTTTCGTTCTGTTAACCCCCCGTGTTCGATCGAAATGTACACCCCGCAGTTCCTTTCCCAATGAATCGCGTTTTGCTGCACGCGTGACTTTTCCAATGTTCCCTCGCTTTGTACAAGCTATGCAGTTACGTATACAAGGTGAGACGGTGGCAATTGGGCGCACTCGAAAACGGAACGTCGCGCACGCGTCGTTAAGGGGACTTTAGACGCTAAAAAGGCTAGTTTCATGTTTTAAAAAATAGGTTTATATTATAGATATTGATATAAAAGTTATTACACTTAATAAATACACTTTCGAAATACATTGAAAAAATGTTTTTTATTCATTTAAGTCACTATTCATAGACGAAAATGGTAGTTAAAAAATGTCCGAAAATATTGTAGGTATGAGCTGTTGATGAAATCTCGGAGATAGATCATCCGAAACAAAAAGATCAAACGGTTTTAGATTCAGTATGTTAATGGCTATAGTGCGTATCGTACGATTTCTTATATATGCAAAAATAACAAAATGGTGGACATTTTTCGAAAAAACAAAGAAACGTGTTTTTGTTCACCGTTTGTGGCAAAAAAAAGAGTAAATATCAAATTAAAAAAATCCTTGATATGCGCTACAGTTATAAAGAATATGTGGTTGAAATTACAGAAGGATCGGTGCAGTAGTTTCGAAGATTTTAACAACAAGCCGTCGAAAAACGTTGTTTCGAGAAAAACGCGTTTAAAGTTTGTTTGGGTTACAAAAATACATTTTTAAAAAATGTTCATGTATTTCGAAAGTATATTTATTGAGTGTAGAAACTTTCATATCAATATCTGTAATATAGACCTATCGAAAAATTCATGAAAATAGCCTTTGTTAACGTCTAAAGTGAGAAGACCCCTTAAGTAATCGTGGCAAAGCAAAATATCTCGGTGTCGATGCGAAAATTTTTGAACGTGTTATTTATTTTCAATAATTATTAACTGCTGACAGAGATTTCCAAGGTCTTTACCGAACTCGAGCTAAAGCCGATGTTTAATTTTTTTTTCGCACGTCGCGATCGTAACAAGCTTATTGGTTTCGTTTTGAAAAAAGATTTTGAGAACCGTCGAGAAGTTCTTTTCGACTTTTGCATTTCTTTATTTTTGTTACTATCTCAAATCGATTTTTTTTTGCAACTTTTGGTTATACGTTTTGAAAAAGAATTCTAAAAAAATGTTCCGGTAACTTTTGTAAGATAAACGTGGACAAAGAAAAATATGGAAATAAGAAAAAAAATTAATTTTCGTTGCGTTCCAACGATGCAAACTTTGATAGCATTGAAAATGGAGGTGCTAAATTTTTGAAAAAACGGGCTCGATCGGGAAATCGGTTTGACGCGCATCCTTTTCAGATAAATTTAGTCCGTAAATTTGTTTTTGCGTAAAATCAATTTTTTTACCGGAGAAGTTTATGAGTGTTGTATTTCTAGTGATCCAACCGGTATATTTCGCCGTTCGGTTATTTAAAATCGAGGGAACATCAGTCGAAACGAGTTATTTAATTTCGTGGCAAAAATTGGTCGCGTCCTAGACGCGGAGAAGTTCATTCGCGCTGTCCGCAGGCCATGTCGCGCCTTTCTGCGGACGCTTCTTTACGTATTTAACGCGTTACCCCCACTTGTAGCGCAAAACAAGGCCTTTTTCATGAATTTTTTTAAAGAAAACTACAAAACTTTTTTAATCGATCAATATACCATCTTAAAGAACACATCTTGAAGAACTTTCAGTAATTTTTTTATTTAAAAATATTACATTGTTTAGTGGCAAATGGCCGTCAATGAAATAATGTTTTTATATACACGGTTTGCGGTGACCAACATTGCGGCGAAGTGGATCATCTGAAAAAAAATGCGGATGGATTTAGTCAAATATAAGTATAAACTAGTCTTTAATCGAAGGATTTTAAAAAAGATTCATTTTTCACAAAATGGCGGACAGTCAAAGTTAATGGTTCGATTTTAACGAAAAAAAACCAACCGTTTTTTGGCTATAAAACGGCCATTTTTTTTCGAAAAAAAAATCGAACGATTAAAGACTACATTTTTATGTATTAAATAAGCCTGCAAAATTTCAAAAAGATCGGTTCATTAGTGTTCGAGTAATCTTGGTCACCGACTTTAGAAATGCCATTTTGAGAAAAACGCGTTTAAAGTTTCAATTTCAGTTTTTCAATTCACGGATTCTTCCTTTCAACGCTCATATCTCAGTCAATTTTGTTCGGATCGACTTGAAATTTTCAGGACATATTCTCAGATACTTATACTTCAAAAAAATGCAATAAAAAAATCGATTTTTTCAAAATCGCAAGTGGGGGTAACCCCTTAAGGATGGCGTTGAAGTTTGCTTCGTTGGAACGCAACGAAAGTTCCGTTTTACATTTTATTGTCCATATTTTCATTATCGTAAGCGATCTTTTCTTATAAATTTGGAATGTAGATAGCTGAATAAATATCTTGAAAAATGGTTGAAGAACTTTTGTAGGCGAAATCTGCCAAAAGAAATTGAATTCATTGCCGCCCAACGATGCAAACTTCAACCTTATATATAAGGCCCCACACCACGGTTCGTACGCCGTACGAGGGTGTATTTTTCGTAATTATTTTCAAGCAATGATGAATGGATTTTTTTTATTATTAATACTCATAGTCAATATATACATATAGAAGACTGTACAAATTTTTGTACTCGAATCTAAAGTATAGTTTGCGGTGTACGCCGCTTCCAAGAAGACCCCGTTTTTCAACCTGGTTGACAACATATAAAAAACACTGTTCATCCGATCTGCATGCGCCAAGTCTTAAACTGTTCGAAAATCCCGTCTCTATGGCAACACGCAGACATTTTTTAAATGAAGAGCCCTCTTCTATTTTTTAAAATTGTTTTTATGAACGATGAAAATCTTCCATGAAAATCGGAAATAAAATTCGCTGGTCCGCCATTTTTTTAAGATATTGGAATTCCCCTACATGATGCTGTAAACCTATATGTCTAGTTTCTCAATGTATTTTTATTTTATTTTTCCGATGACCCGCATCGTCTGCTTGAAAATAATTACGAAAAAAACACCCTCGTACCGCGCACGAACCGTCGTGTGGGGCCTTAATCAGATAAAAAAAATGTGCTCCTCCCAAAATACCGTTTAGGTAGAATCGGACCCAACTTCGATCAAGGTGCATCGATTTATATTTCCTTCGCCCGACAATACCCGTGCAGAAATTGTCGTAAGGAACCAATTGAATGCTATAGAGTGCCTTAAAATGACCTGACTTCAATTTATCAACAAAACGTATTATTTATTTGAAAAGTGCGAATATTTTTATTTCAATATAAGCTACAAACATGGAGGTTATGTATGGAACACAATATCCAATAAATGGCTGCCTCGTCCCTGTTTCCAAACATTCACTCTTCTGACGAAATTTCCTATTACCTTTTGGCATAATTGCGCACTTATTTCATTAATGGTGCGTCCAATTTCTTTCTTGAGCTCCGGAATGGTCCGTGGATCATTGGCATAGACTTTTCCTTTCAGAAAACTTTTACTTTCGTTTCAACGATAAAAACTTCAATAACACGGTTTTTAAAGTATATTTTATAAATCGATTTGAATCACGTCACTGAAAGCCCACTTTGATTATCGTTCGTTATTTATTTCACTGCACTCTGACGCATGAATTTGTTCTCGGGACTTTTGACATAATTTGGATTCGAATGTGGTAAGAATTCTCAAACGGGGTTCATCGGGGAGCAGTGCAGAATTCAATTGGATCCCAATGAGGACTCCCTATGCGTGGTGTCCCTAACAAATCCCTATAGAGATGTGGGTACATCTCAGAACTCCCAACCAAATTTGTGCCGGAGATCACGACAGGAATTTTTTTTGCGGAGCAATCAAACACCAGTTGAGAATTTCAAATAAAAAAATCCCAAACGATGTCAATCGGGAGCACGGCATGCACTAGGATTCCAATGTGGACATATGGCATCCCTGTCATATCTCTATAGTAATGTGGTAGAATTTGGGAATTTCCCAACAAATTGCTGTACGGGTAGCGCCAAAATTCAAATTTTCACACTTTTTCCTTTAATTGTTTGCTCATAGAAACAAATTTGATTGTTACGAGAGATTTGAGTCATTCGATGTCAGCCACCTCGACTTCGAAGCCATTCACGAGTAATTTTATCACCAAGCGATGTGCGCTCGAAAGGCTACGCTCTTCACATTCCTCACTTTTACTCGAGCGAACACGTTCAATAATACGTGTGTCTTGTTTTTACATAGAATTTCCGATTTCGCATACACACATATGCACCCACATATCTATATATAGGGTGTCCCAAAATTACCTGATATTTTAATTGATCGATAAAACGTATCATTCATTTGAAAAGTACGAATATTTGTTTTTGAATGTAAGGCACAAGTATGAAGGTTATGCGTAAAACAGAATATCCGATAAATGGACGTCCCGTCCCATTTTGCAAACGTTCACTCTCTTGACGAAATTTTCAATAACATTTTGGCATAATTGCGGACTAATTTCATCGATGGTGCGTCCAATTGCGTCCTTGAGTTCCGGAATGGTCGGCGGATCATTAGCGTACGTTTTTCCTTTTAAAAAAGCTCTACAAAGGAAGTCCAATGGCGTCAAATCGCACGAACTTGGTGGCCAATTCAAAACTCTGCAAAACATTCACCATTTTTGTACTGAGTTTTCACAATTTCCATGCGTTGCTCGATAGCGTGATTCTCCATGACTAGACCTTAAGGGGAGGTACCCGAGTAAACGGCGAGACAAGCAGGTAAACTTCGGGAATTTTCATCTCAAAAACTAATGTTTCGATTGGATCCGGGTTTCTTTTTTATTGGAAAATATGTACATTGAGGTACGTTTAGGAATTTTTAAAAATAACTTCGTTCACTGGAAGCGATTCAAACGCGATTATCTCGAAACATAGTTTCCAAAATCGGTGCCAGATGCGTCTTGAAAATGGCGTGTCCGATTTTGTCCAAATTTGGACACAATATTCTTCGATAGTTTTTCTCGTTCGTCACGTAGGATTTTTTTTAAATGTTCATTTTTGACGAAATTGCGACCTTTTTGATTTAACATTAGTTTTTCGTTCGCATTTTCCGACGATTTTGATCGCATAAAAAAAAGCAATGGTTCGATCGAATGAAAACCCCCTACGTGGCGAACGAGAAAAACTATCGAAGACTATTGTAACCAAATGTGGACAAAATCGGCCAAGCCGTTTTCGAGATGCATCTGCCCACGACTTTGAAAACTACACGGAGAAAACAGGGGTCTCGGAGTTAAGAATTAATACTATGCTTCTAAAAAAAAATATCATTAAATATCAAAAAGTATTGAATGGAAGATAAAAATTGTAATCATGGTATGGTAATAATGACGAAATTTAAATTTTAACCTACGATATGGCACGTAAACTGATACAAATAATACATTTTATTCGGCATATTGTGATTTTTCATAGTATTCAAAAAATATTTTGCCCACGTAATTGGAACAATTAGTTTCCAGTATTCTACAGAAAGTACACGGTATAAAGAGGCACATTTTACTATTCAACTTCGTAATATTTTTCGCTATACGCCAAAGATTAATGCTATGCATATAGTAAAATCTATACATACACGAAGATTCGTGCTATACGTATAGTAAAATCCATATGAAAATATAGCGTGTAATAAAGGTTGGTATTTTACAAAGCACGCATTATTTTTACTATTCAGCATATAGGACTCGCGCCTATGCGAGAATAGTTTCAAATGTAATATGCACGCATCATTTTTACTATACGGTGTGAGAATCATTTTTATACTTCTATAACAATAAGTCTTAGAATTTCCGAACTGGCAGTAAACTGCTATGTTTTCTAGCACTGAATATTAGAATTCTGGCAACGAGTGCTATAATTTGAGGCCGTATTTTTCTCCGTGTACGTTTCGAGAAGATCGCGTTTGAATCGCTTCCAGTCAACGAATTTATTTAAAAAAATTCTAAACATACCTCAATGTATATATTTTCCAATAAAAAAAAACCCAGATCCATTCGAAACATTAATTTTTGAGATAAAAATTCCCGGAGTGTACCTGTTTTTCTCGCCGTTTACTCAGGTACCTCTCATTAATAACTTCCTGATGCCATTTGTCAAAGATTAGTAGTATATATTCGCCACAAAAAAAATGTCAGGTCATTTTAAGACACCCTTTATATATATATACTTGTTGACTTGGTACTTGTTGGCTTTGACGATACCAAACGATCATAACGAATATGTGTAAAAAATGTTTAGGCTTATCGACAATTAATTGACTCTTTCTTGTTCCCCCTCCGTACAGCCTTAAATTGGACTTCGAGAAACTGGCCAGTGAAAAAATAGAGATACAGAGGCATTATGTGATGGTAAGCCGCGTGAATGCAAAAATTTCCACAAGCAAATAAAAAAAAACGCACACACACACACACACACACACACGAATGTACACATGTGCAGCCACAGGAGACACAAATCCGCACACAAATTGTTCCGCAATTACCGTTCGCACACACGAAAGTTATTGACGTGAAGGGGGAAAAGAAAAAAAAAACGTAACACGGAAATCATATATCGCACATGTTCAAACACTCGACATCTGGATTATATCGAGTGAAACGCGTATGTATATATGTGCGCCAACAATAAAATACGGCCAATAATTGAACGTTGACGTTTCGATTGTTCGTCCTGCGAGCCGAGGAGAACTCGACCGTGACAAAGCTAGGGAGCGAATCGATCAAAATAATCGGCGGAGAGTTCAGCAGCGGGGGGGATGATCGGCGAGGAAAAAAAAAATTCATGTGTGTGACACGTGTATTCAAATGCCAGCGAATTACCGGCGCTCTGTATAATATTTACGCGGCCGCGGAAAAAACGCCACGCTGCAACGAACCGTGTCTATTTTCATCGTTGATGTTATCCTTTGCTCGGCTGAGCGCTGGTTGTCCGTTTTCTTTGTAGATCATATTGCCGCGGCGCTTGCTGTGCTGTGATCATACCCACGCACTGATCCTCCTCGCACTCACCCTCGCCCTCGCATCTCCTTCAACAATTGAAAATATTTATTCGACGTGAACGAGGAAAAGAGCCGCCGAAAAATTCAATGAAAATATCAAATTGCGCAGTCATTTTCGTAAAGCACTTTTGAATCGTTGGCGCGAACTGACACGATGCAGAATTTGTTTCGTTGATTATCGATAGTGTTTTAGTTTATTCATATCAATTAATAAATGGAGATGTTACGATATTTAGGTGCAAAAATAAGAAGGATAAAGGTACTGCGATATTTACGACACGTGCAGCTTTTCATTATTGAAAAAGGTGTGCACTGAAGGTCGAACAGAGGACACAATGAATTTTCATGGTAGCGGAAAATTACTTAATGTCGTTATTATCAGGGTCGTAACTACCAGGGCGAGCGGCGATCGGTGCGCAGTTACAGTGTAGTAAAAAGTGTGTGTACATATATATGTGTACACAAGTACACTATGTATATGTGTATACGTAAAAAATGTTTATGCATAGTCGATATTTAGCACACTTAGTGTGTACATAAAAGACTAGAACCCTTTAAGGGTCTCCGCCCGCCCCCGAGCCCTTGACCCCCAAGCCCTTCTTCGAGCCTCTCCATCGGCTTTTGAATGTCGCCTGTGCACTTACCAATGTCTAGCTTACACGTGCGATTTCCTGCTTGTTCTGTCCAGTATTAAGTTGGAGCTGGAGAAACTCGCCCAGGAGAAGACCGAGATGCAGCGCCACTACGTCATGGTGAGTCTCTGTGTAAGCTACTAACGACGAAGCCCAATGGAGTTTGCTAATTGTTAACGATCAAGAAATCCCTGGCTGCATGCTTGTGTGGCGTGTTTAAGATATCTTCTCTCTTCCTCTTTCTTTCTCGTTCTCTTTCACTTCTTTGTTCCGACGATATCGACGTTTGCACCGTTGGAAGGCAAAGATGATTTTTTTTTATTGTCAATTATCCTTTTTTTTTGTTGGAAAGTCTGAAAATCTTTCGATAGTTTTTTTCGGATCCTCGTTGGAAATATGCGTAGTCCAATTGTGTACAAAAATATTCGGCATTGTAATAGAAATAAAGAAATGACGAGTGGACAAATAATTTGAGTTCCAACCTAACGGTGCGAACTGCAAGATCTTTTTTTTTTCAACAAATGCTTTGCTATCCTTGCGGGAAGTGTAGATTGTTCGGGACGAAGCTCCGTATACGGTTCATACCTTCTTTTTTCTTCTCAGTGGACACACATAATTAATGGATAGTCTTGCCAAGTTTGAATTTTTTCATTGGGAAATATTGATAAAAGGGGAAGTTATTATCATTCGAAAGGTGCTGGGTGTTCTAGAAATTAGGATGATATTAAATGAAAAATGAGAAAATGTACTTTTGGTGTAATAAGCAATGTTTCGTGTAACCGGAATATTCTTTGAGACGTTGAGAATGACGAAAAAGGCAAGGTGTGGGCAAACGAGTTCGAATTTCGACAAAAAACAACCCTCATCATTTGTTATTAACAAATTGCAGCGGGCGGTTCGTCGTAGTGCACTGGGCGATCTGACACTTCACAAAAGTCGTCATAACTGCGTCAATTCTCGATTTTTTATTTTTTAGGACATCCATGTTGCAAATTGAGGTTAAAATCCTAGGTTATAAAACTGTGCAATAAAGAGAAACGTATTTTTGACATTTCAAGCTTAGATCCATGAAGTTTCCGTCGTTGGAATGCAACAAAAGATAACTTTTCTTCAAACGCTCACATTTTCTTTCGCTAATTTAAGTTACGAAAATCACCCAAATGATTTTTTCCATTTTTATTGGAGATCTACGAATTCGTTCAATAAACAAAAATTTGGCTTATAATAAAAATGGAGAAATTAAAAAATTAATAAATGACAAAGAAATTTTGTTTGCCATTCAAGCAAACGCCCCCAGTTTCGTGTCGTCACATCCGATTCAAATATCCTATTTGGAGGCACCAGAATTCCGAAAATCATGTTAATAAAACTACGCTGCCGAAGTTTGCAACGTCGGAATGAAACCGAAGTTTTTTTTCATTACCTTTTGCTCCATTTTTATTCTTATCCAAAATATTTTTCGATAGAGGTAGGTTGTAGGTCCCTAACGAAGATCTTTAAAAAAGTTTTTCGTAGCTTTGATCTGCCAAAAGAAATAATTGCACCGGGACGAAAAAAAAAATTCGTTGTACTCCAACGATGGAAGCTTCAATATCATATGAAACACGTGTCTCTTTATTTATATATTTTGCCATCACACTCAACGTGCGTCCAAAAAAAGAGCAGAAAAAAATGCAGTGGTGAAAGTTCTTTAGATAAAACAGGGCTGCTCAAGCTTCGCAACTTTTTCGATCCTTTCCGCGCCAGTAGAAAGAGTCCGTTGCTTCCTCACCCTTTTTTTTTTCTAATACCGCGTGAAAAGCCAACTAGTGGAATCTCGGCGTCTCCTCCGGAGCACTCTCTTCTCGCACTTTTACCCGTTCTCTCTTTCTCGTTCCAAAAGATTTCCCGCCAGTTTGGCCGCGTTGGTAACGTTTATCCTCGAACACGACGAAGCTTGGGGTAAATGTTCGCTCCCCGTTCAAGCTCCCTTATCGTCACAACCCTTACTGCATTACTCCCGTGTTACTGCTGCTCTCATTCTCTTTTCTCCTGATCTCTTTTCCCCTCCCACGTTGACGATTATTACAGATAACTCGGGGGGGGGGGGGGGGGGGGTTCTTTTTTCGTTTTCCTTTTCTGGCTCAAGCACAATATCCTCTTATAGCTACTTTCTATCTCTGCTTATTTTTCCATCTCTCCTCCTCTCTCGTTCCCTTTTCTCGTCAGCCCGTTTCCTTCCATGGATTTGTCTTTGGGCGTCGCAGACACCACGATCCCTCGCGAAACGACTCACCGATTTATTTCCAAACTAACGATAAATATCATTTTTCTCTCTGTGATGGTCTACGCGATGAACTAGTGGCTAGAAATTTGTATATCAAGCTTTATTTAAAAAATTGTGATGTCGAGTAAAAGTCGTCGAGGTCAACATGCCATGCTGTTGAAGTTTGCATCGTTTGAACGCAACGAAAGTTTTTTTTTAGATATTTTATTTTTCAAGTATTTATTGTCATTGCAAATCTTTTATTTATTTATTTCTATTGTAGATCGGCAAATGAATAGCTTTAAAATGGTTGAAGGATTTTTGGAGGCATAATCGGCCATAAGAAATTGATGGAATTAAAAATATCAATTTTCGTTGCATGCCAACGATGCAAACTTCAAGCTTGTGACTTGGCGTTAAGTTACAGCCATGCTTGAGCTATACTCCGAATCTTCGATCCTACTATTTAGAAAAGTTGATGAATTTTATAATGTATAAAATTATAGTTAGGTTGAAATAATAAAATTACACGGGGTTTTCTTCTAAACCTAAACGCCTTTGGGGACAGTCGATCACAGCTTTTGTTATCGACTGAGCGACTGCCGTATCGCCGTAATAACGATTCGAAAAGAAATCGATTGAATTATCAGCTTGTAGAAATCAATATTCGGCTGGTCCATCCTTTCGACAGGGTTCAAAGCGGACACCCAGCTGAATCGCTTTCTTGCACCCTTAAAACGGTAAACTCAGCCGATTTCATAAAAAGCCCAAGACCAATTTTTAAAATCGAATTTGCAAAGCCACACCCGCTTGTTCAATGTGACATTACTTTCTGACGGGTTTTCAACGTAACGATACCCCCAAAAGTAATTGTAAAAGGGCCCAGCGATTGAAGGAACCTCCGATCGGTCTTACCAGGAGTATCACGTAAGGAATCATCACAGTGGCACGGGTCGAAAAATAAACGTTTTTCGCGTTTTTTTTTCGATGGTTAAAATACTTTTATCAGTCCTATTTTTTTATGTCAAATCGAAGCACTCGTGAAAAGTTTATTAAGTTTCATTAATATAAACGTTTATTAAGAAATGTTTAAACATTTTTTTAACGGTTAAAAAATCTTCAAAAAAAAGTCTCTATGGTGTAGACGTTTGTGGCCGTAAATATTATTTGAATCAAAATTTGTAAAACGATTATTAATCACTATCAAAGCCGCTATCGTGATATGGAGGTTTTTGTTTTTTCCCAAAATTGACACAACGGCGGCGATTTGAAAAAAAAAAGCATCGAACTTAGCTTATTTTTTCGATAGTTTGTCGTTAAAAATATGAAGATTTAAAAAAAGCGTCATTTCGAGAAAAAACGCATTTAAAGTTTAGAATGCGGAATGTCCGTGTAAATTGTCTACTTACGATCAATTGGCAGTGACAGGTCCATGCTTATAACCGTCTATACTATCGGATAAGGCAAAAAAATCGATGTTTTGAAAATTTCACTGTAATGATTCCTCAAATGTCCACTTTCGATTTTGGTACAACTCATATATGTGATAAAAAATTGAAAGCTTTTACACACGTATTTTGTTTCATCGGCTGAAAAACGGTTTTAACCCTTGCCAGTCACACCTCGAAAAAACTACGAAAAAGTCATTGTGGGTGAAATTCACCCCAATCATTTTGCAATGTGATAAATTATTGAAAAATTGAAACAAATAAAATACTGCAACGTACTTACAAGTTTTTCCTACACGACCTTGCCAATTATTTTCAAAAAGTGTGATTTTAAATATGCAAAAAATATCTCCCATTCTCCCGAATTTCCTGGAAGGTATTCCAGGTCAAAAAACGGCTTGCGTATATTTTACCGGGTGTGACGATTAAGGGTTGAGGGTGTAAACCACCCCTCGAAGAAAGGCGTGTAACCCCCGAATATCAATTTTTTAAATACTTCTAAAATAGATTTTCCATCGCTTTCCATCAGAGGATTTTGGTTTTTGTTTCATGCAAACCGGTGGGCTGCGAGTGGGTGAAACTGCAAAATCACCCCTCAACACGCCTTTCTTCGAGGTGTGGTTTCTCCCTCAAAACCGTTTTTCCGCCGATAAAAAAAAATACGTGTCTGATAGTTTTCAATGCTTTATCACATACATGAGTTTCAACGAAATCGATGGCGGACATTTAACCCTACGTTGACACACTGACTTATTTTTACCCGGACGAATTTTATATCACTCACTTTCCCAAAATTGAAAGTTTTCCGTAACTCTTTACAAAATTTTAATTTTGCAATCTCCGAATTTCAATTATGCAGACATATTAAGAATTGTTCAAAGTGTATTCCGGATTTTTTTTCTCAATAAAACCGGAACGAAGTTTTGCTAATGGCAGGTGGGTGAAGTATTATCCGGGTCAAATAGACCCAGTGTGTGAACACCGTGGCCAAATATAACGCTGTCAACGAAAGGTTAAGTGATGTTCTCTGTTAGTTAAAAAAAACCTTCCGCTTAAGCTAATTGAACGGTGCGTTTTTCAAACTTCGATTCCACTTTTCCCCCGTCGGCAACGTGCTGGGAAATAAAAAATGATTAACTTTACTGGCTCGCTCATTCCTGCTGGTATGCCCCATGTAAATCCAAGCGCGGATTGTGTATCAAGCACACTAGCCAGTGAGTACATTGTGATGTTTATGGCGGAGTCAAAAGAGAGGAAGAAACGGCGAAAAAGAAAGAAAGGGGGGAGAGAGAGAGAGCGAGAGAGAGAGAGAGAGAGAGAGAGAGAGAGAGAGAGAGAGAGAGAGAGAGAGAGAGAGAGAGAGAGAGAGAGAGAGAGAGAGAATTGAAGAAACGAAAGACACGGCCAGACAATGGCCCCAGAGAGCTTCGTTCTCGCAGCTTCCACAACGGCCACGGAGCATTAAGCCTTTACGACTCTTTCATGTAATTGTCGAGCCCGTGAAGTTTTACGACCACCACGGGCACATCGTCGAGAAGTGCTTCTGGGGTAAAGCGCGGAAATAGCAATGCTATTGTGTGTGTGTGTGTGTGTGTGTGTGTGTGTGTGTGTGTGTGTGTGTGTGTGTGTGTGTGTGTGTGTGTGTGCGCGCGCGCGCGCGCGCGCGTGCCTGTATGTATGTACGTATCTACACGTACACACAGACACACACACGCACGCGCGCGCGCGCGCGCACACGCACACACACACACACACACACACAAGGGAATGAGTAAACGTGGACCAACCGCGTTGGTACTTCGTGTAAGTGATTGCGCGAGTGAGCAGCTGAGAAAGAACATGGCGCAGAGTTCCGCCCCAGTAGCATTGAAGTCATTTTTTACTCGTTTTTTTCCCCTCCGTTTTCCAACCCATTCTCTCTCTCTCTCGCTCTCTAGCTTTTGTTTTTGTTTCGGTCCCTCGTCAGAGACACATTTCCAGCGGAGGGGAAGAGCGCTATTAAATAATCGCTTCTCTCCATTACAAAGTATGTACCGAAATGATCGTTTTCTGCCAAGTTAAATCGTAGTCGACCAACCATTTTTCATGGACGACAAACTTATTCGAAATTATTACTACCAGCTTATTCATGGAAACGAAGTAACAACTCGGGATTTTCGAGCTCAAGGTATACATTTCCGATACGTCATTATCCAGCGGAGTTAATTTGTCAAAATAGAGTTGCCATATGATCGCTTTAGGGTTGAATCGATAATTTAATGCTTCGCAAAGTGAGTGGTAACAACGCTTCTAAGTGCGATACATTCTCATTAATGTCTCACGGGCTGTCCATATTCCATTGTTTAGCTGGTACATAAACGCCGACGGTCATATTGTTGGTATTCGCGAAGGGTCGTTGCATAGTAGAAACTGCGCATCGTTATATAGGGTGTTTTAGATTACACGTCAGATCTTTGTAGGACAGATGGATAGCGACACTTCAAAGGGAAAAGTCCTTATCTATTTTTCTCTCCGATGCGCCGTTGCTGAGATATTCATTGATTAGTCATAGCCAATAAGGTGGGACGGCAAGAGAAATGAGGCTTGCTGATTGGACAGTGGCGAGCGTGCCCCGCCCCGCCGACGCGCGTCGATTCACGCCGGGCGCTCATTGGCTACCATTCATTACTTAAAATCCAAGCAACGGTGCGTCGGAGAGAAAAAACTGTAAAGGCTTTTCTTTTCAGAATTGCGCGATCTATTTGTTCCGTGATAATCCAACGCGACCTTCCGTACGCCCGGTATAGATGCCTTTTGGGCTTCTGTCTCTGTAGGATAGAGATGGACGAGATATATACAAGATGACGAGGAAGGATGAATAAACGGGGTACATCGGTGTAGAGAGGGCTGAAGGCGGCTTTATGCCCTGTTCTGTCTATGTCGCTGGTACATGTATCCCATGTCGAGCGAGTTTATGCCCGATTATTCATGCATGCATCCGTAAGCTTTGTCGTGTGAGCTGTTCCAATGTTCGCCGAAATGTCCTGCTTCGACCCTCGAAGCTTCAAATAGATACGTACCGGCGTGTATGGGCGAGGCATGATACAATTTCAATGACGAAATGTCTCTAGATTTCAAAGAAAGGATTGAAAATTCCGATTGTCGCTCTAAGAAACATCGACGCTTTTCATTACTCGATAAAAATCACAATTTTTGCATGAACTTATTTATATTCATTTTGACGTGGCAAAATCTTGCAAAAAAATGTTTATTTCTACACTTTCCTGTATCCTTCGTATGCAGTACGTTAAGAAATTATTACAATTATTACAATCTGTACCAATTGTACATCCTCCGTTAAAAATTTCAATTCGTTGAAAATGAAGTATAAATTTCCGTCATTAGTTTTTGGTTTAACCTGTTGGTGGTAACAGCTCTTATTAAAATTTGTCCTGCTTTTCGGTTAGCCGCAAGAAAAAATTACTCCAATAGAGAAGTGATGTTTTTTCGTCTCACATCTTTCGTTAAAATATTTGACTGTCGTGACCATTTTATTCAATCGATAAACCTTACGAAAATATTTCGAATGATTTTATTTGTATAAAAAAGAATACGAATATTTCTTGCAACAATTATTCGTCGTATGTGTCTATATATTCACTTCTAATCGACTCAATAATTTTCGACAAATTGTCCTGACGATTTATACGTCGTTACACCATGAAATGAAAGGTATACAAATGCAACAACGATCTGGTATACACATCGGTGGCGTTCGGGATGCGAATCCTCCACCGAAGCGAGAAACTGTTCGGCGCCGAGTTAGTTGGCGCGGGTCATTAATTAAAGGCCAATTTACTTCCGAGGCGTGAGATACGCGCTCTGGCGCGCCTTCAGGCACCGAGAGAGCCTGAGAGTTCCGGATTTCTACGAGTTACCGGTGCCCGCTCCGACCCTCGCGCTCTATATAAAGGCTTTCTTCCTTTTTCCTTCCCTCGACTCTCTGTTTCTCCATCCGCCCCCTCGCATCCGTTCTCGTCTCACGATCTACACCCTCGAGCTCGAAGGAACAAATTTACTTGACTTCTCTCTCACTCTCTCCCTCTCTCTCTCTCGTTCTCTCTTGCAAGTTGGCCTGCGGAAGCTGACTCTTCGCACTTGAAATTGCATCATCCGTGTTCGCGATGCTTCTGAACTGTTTTCTTTTTTGCGTAAAAAAATTGTCGCTCGATGCTATCTGCCGACCACTTTGACGACGCACGTTTTAAAATATTATTTTCTTTACAATGTTGAAGTTTGCATCGTTGGAATGCAACAAAATTAATTCTCAATCAGATCAAATCAAAATGTTATCCAGAAAATTTCGGCTTCAGATTTCTGATAAGGATCCTAAAAACATTTGAGTTTCCTTCACAGTGACCATTTGCAAAAGATCGGCTTACCGAGGCGTTGCGATCCAACGATGCAAACTTCAATGTCATTTTTCCTTCTCGTTTGGAGGTTTTTCTTAGGAAACGCTCTCATTACTTTGGGAAAATATTTTTGAAAAAAAAACCACCCAACGCAATGGTTTGTTTGAGTCGGAAAAAAGGTATTCAAATTTTGGCCTAATTGACTTTAAATTTTTAATTGATGTATATATATATATAAGGTTAAAAACTGTAATATATTCTTTTGATATTCAACTTTCTATAACGTTTTTTTTAACGTTTCCATTACTTTGGACCAATATGAAAAAAAAAAATGGAATAAAAACCAAGGAGAGATAATTTGTCTGGATTTTTAAAAAAGGTTGAATTTCGGCAACTTGACTTCCGATTTTGAGTTTATATATATATGAAAATATGTATATAAAATATTGAGTTTATATATATATAAGGTGTTTTTTCAACCCTCTAGACTGTTGGTACATTTCAAACGATTATTGCCTTTTGGACAAGCCTCGAGGGCGTCGAAACGAATGTGTCTCGGAGTCGGGCTGTGCCTTAAGCTCTTTCACACTGTTCATCGTTCGTTCGTTTCCTCTTTTTCTACTTGCCACTTTTGTTTCCCTTTTTTTCGCCACACACTCGCGGAGCGCGCGGTTGCATTTGTCCACGTGTATAATATCGGCACTGCGGCCACTTTACGACTGCCGTAAACGGCTCCTCCCCCCTCCCCCGCTTACAATGGTCGTTGCGGGCCACACAGGAACTGCACGGACTACCGTGCGCTCCCGCGGCCGTCATGGTATTCGGGGCGCTTGTTGAAACAAAAAAAGAGAAAAATAATAATAAAAAGAGGGAAAAAAGTCGTATTCCAAGCAAGTCCGAGGCCAAACGGGTTTCCTCGCTAAACCGCGATTTATCCCGCCGCCCTCGCCCTCCCGTTTCTACTCTCGCAACCTCAGGCGAGCTCTTCCGTTTCTCTACTTTTTATCGGAGCTCTTTTTCTCCTTTATTCCCCGACCGAGCTTTGCGGTCGACCGCATTTCGTTAGTAGCGAAATGTCCTTTTCCTTGCCAAGAATTCTTGTTTTTTATGCTCTTTTTTTTATTCCTTCCCTACGCCGCTCGCTTCTCCTCTCTGCTCCCTTTTGCATCTATTGCCAATGATCTTGCACATGCAACTGCGAAAGGCTGTGCATTAAGAGGCGATCGCGACTATCCATTTTTACCCGGATTTATATCATCGTTAAACTCACCTACCTCGCACGCGTCAAAAATCTCTTTTCGCCCCCCCGATCATGTTCGATAAATTTGCACGATGAACTTTGAGCATCGTCGGGACCCGACGGAAGTTCTTTTTTACTTTTTTTTCCTATATTTTTCTTGCTATAGAAGATCATTTTTTAAACAGATCGATGTTGTAGATTGCTAAATAAACATCTCGAAAAATGGTTGAAGTATTATTGTAGGCACAATCTGCGAAAAGAAATCAAAAGAATACAAATATATTAATTTTCGTTGCTTTCCAACGATGTACACTTCAACCTCATTAATTTGCAGCAGCACTTTCCGCATCGCTGCTACGCGAATCAAAGTTCGGCAAAGACTTTGTTTTTTCATTCAAGAACGAGGAGCAAAAACGCCGCGAAAAATTGAATAAAATCGTATTCGGGAGCGCGATGATTACTAACGACGTTGGAAAAGTTTGCATCATTGAAATGCAACGAAAATGATTTTCGTTTTGTCAATTTCCCAAATTTTCTTCGCCATATTTGAGCTACGAAAATCACGCAAACATTCGTTGGGATATTTGTTTAGCGATCTACAACAAATTTGCAAAGTATGATTATGGATAATAATAGAAACAAGAAACGAAAAAGAACTTTCGTTGCATTCCAACGATAACAACTTCACTCCCATGTTTCCCAGACATTGAGGATCATTGATGATCTTCGGGAAAATTAGTCGCGTTTTCACTGTAAAAATCATAAATATATTTTCATCGTTCATCTTTCTCAATTGAATTATCATTCTGAACCGTCGGTTTTTTTTTGCTCTCCTCTTCCGTTCCACTCTGCAATCGCCCTCAATTTTGTCCCCCTCGACTCGACGCTGCAATTTCGTGACTCGATTGGCCGATGACAAAGGGTCTATAAAATAATCGCGGAACGCGATGTGAAGTGGATTGGGAAATGGGAAGTTCGGGGGGGGGGGGGGGAATGATGTGTTCGGCATGCGGTGAGCTTTCAGCATGGCAGCAAAACGATGCACGTGAGTGGCATGTGAAAATTCTATTTTCTCCTCATTATTCAATCGCTTGCGGAGCCAACAAGGCAGAGCATCGGCAACCGGTCGGCGGCATTCATCAGCGTGTGCGTCGCACGATACACGACATATATGTACGTGTACATATGGCCGTATGCATACGCGCGCACGATCATCTCTTGGGGGGCGGGGGGGGGGAGGACAAAAAATCAATGCGCTCACGCGAGAAACGTCAAAACACGTCAACTCACGACACAAGCACCAACACACGTGCATATATATATATACACACATAGATATAAACATATACACACAAATAAATTAATAAAACACAGACATGAACACACATCACATGGCTCGCGTGTCAACGCATGAGCCGATTGAGAAACTGACCTACCTCCATTAATCCGATCAATTTGTCTTCTTATTTCAGTACTACGAGATGTCTTACGGACTTAACGTCGAGATGCACAAACAGGTGAGCCTTTTTTCACGTTTACACCTCTCGTGAGCAATAGTTACGGGAGATTAACGTTTATACCTGTCGTAAGGAATCCCGATGTTGGAGTTTGCATCGTTGGAATACAACGAAAGGGTGATGTTGAATTTAGCATCGTTTGATGCAACGAAAGCATGATATTCGAGTTTGAATCGTCAGAGGGCAACGAACATTTTTTTCTCTTCTAATTGTCCATTTTTTTTCGCCAGACCGAAACTGTGACGTGTTTTTTTCGTTGTGATCCTCGTTAGAGGCCTACAACCTAAATCTATCGAAAATGATATTGGATGACGATAAAAATGGAGAACGAGCGAGAATAAGAAAGAATTTTTGCTGTATTTCAACGATACAACCTTAAAGATACGAGAGATAACTTTGTTTCGATTGATCACATTTACTTCCGTTTACTTAGGGTTCGAAAATGACTCAAATGATTTTTTCTATATTTAGTAGAGATCCACGATCACAATCGGTGAAAAACAAATTTGGATTGTAATAAAAAGGACAAAATTTAAAAGTAAACGAGTACTTCGATTTCGTTTCGACGATGCAAACGTCATTGCCACGAGAACACGTTATACGAGATTGATGTTTTGTTTTTGCGACAGTAAACTTCACGATAATCGGTTGCGAATTGGCCTCGTTCGGTGTCATTTTGCCTTTTTCTTGAATTCTTCTCACGAATTAACCGTACGAAAATAATGTTTGTTTTTTTAAAACAGAACTGCGGACAGAATCACATATTGCGAATTACCGAATATTCATTTGAATCTAAATAGTGAACTTTGATTTTTCGGAAATATGACATCGAAATAAAATTCAATAACCAAATTTGAAAAAATCGATCCTTTTTTCGACACATCCTGATACGTTAGGGTACGTCGAAGAAGGGTTGAAAAACCTTTCTCTCTATTTTTATAGTGTTAAAATTTGCATCGTTGGTACACGAAAAGAGTTCTGTTTTACATTATTTTTCCATATTTTTATTATTGTAGATGTTTTTTTAGATTAATATTTTAGATCGCTGAATGAATATCTTTAAAAAATGGTTGAAGCATTATCGATTGAAGATTCTTTGGGGCCTCTGCCTTGTGTCCAAACGCAACCCTCGCCAATTGTCATCAAAAGTCGAAAATCGTGGAAAATGTGGCTAATCGCCGATCATCATCTCATCAAAATCAGGATTATCAGAATCATCAGTTACGTAGCTCGTTCCAGGGGCCAGTTGGTGCTTTTCGTCGTAGAAAACAGCATCAATCCAGGCGTCCCGGTATACGGACTAAGTGACTGTTCTCTTATCGAAAAATGCGCGAAACGTTGTTTCTTCTTAAGTCGCGATTGGCAGAGGGACAATTTCGAGATTGTCAGGCGGTGCTGCTGAATCGCGAAAAACTAAACTGGATCTTTATCGAGGATGCTCCGTACCCGAGTTACCCTTAATACGAAATTATAGAGGGATGATCGTTGGATGAGATCCAAGGTTGATTATGGGCTCTTGCCGGAGGGGTTGTTTCATCCCCCCGCCCCCCACCGCTTCGAAATTGTTCCCCGCTACTATATTACCTACGCCCCTCCCGCGTTCTTCTTCCCCTGCTCTATTGAATAAATATGTAAACAAGGTAATAACATGCAAATAGCCGCGACGCGGGGAGTCTTAATTCGGGCGGGGGAGTCTGCTGCTCGTCCTTTGCCCCCGAACTACGGAATATATAGTGAGAAGATCGAAAAATACAGGGGACGAGAGAGAGAGAGAGAGAGAGAGAGAGAGAGAGAGAGAGAGAGAGAGAGTGTTCATTCCCTGAGCAAGGCTTTGAGGAGGCTGCTCGCCCACATGAAATCGGCAGACCCTTCGTCCTCACGGGCTTCGATAACGAATAGGGTAGCGAAGGGTTGAATTGATCTCCACTCGTATACATCCCTCCGGCAAAAATACGAGCCCGCTTAGGCAGGGTGTCCCATTTGAAGTGATGGAAGCTCTTATCTGACAAATGTCCGCATTGTCATGAAAAAAAACTTCGAACCGGAAGTTCACGGTCATTGCCGAGGTTGCGTCAAGGTTAACTGCTAATACTAACTGTTAATACTAAGGTCCTCTTAGACTGTGTAACGTTATGATTCCAACGATATCGAAACTCTCGAGTCTCATAGGTCCAAAAGTACAAGATGAATAGAAACCGTATTCGTAGTGTTTTGAAAAGCACTTGAGACATTGACCGTATACGATTGAAATGTAGAGCCTTGGTAGACATTTTGAAGGTGATCTTAACACGGGCTTGGATTGCATCAGAGGTCGAACCGAGAGTCAGATTTTTTTGCCTCACTCGGAACTAAACGATTTTCGATTTTGAATTGGATTCTCAAACTTGCCCCTACTTACCAATAAGGATTGACTGGGTCATCGCAAACCGGATTCTCCATTGAAATGTACAAATCCAATTTGAACGATGTTGAAGTTTGCATCGTTGGAATGCAACGGAAATTATATTTTTTTATCAACCGAATTTCCTTTGGTAGATTTTGAGCTGCGAAAATCGCGCAAACATTTTTTAGCAGTGCTATTTAGCGATCTACAACAGAATGATGAAAATGAGAATTTGAAAAGAATTTTCGTGGCATTCCAACTACCCAATTTGCGTGCGGCGTTCCTATCATATCTAACAAATTCCCTAACCTAAACAATGTGTCCAATAAATTTCTGCACGGGAACGCGCAGTTTTTGAGACAGCAGCTTGTGAACATACGAAATAGGGCACTGCGTGTATCTTTGACTAACACACACGTTTTGTGCGGCGACAGGGTTGCTCAGTGACAGGAGAACTATAAATTGATTCTCATTGATCATTTTTCTATCCCTTTTTCTGCGTCTCTCTCTCTCTCTCACACACTCACTCACTCACTCACTCACTCACTCACTCACTCACTCACTCACTCTCCCTCTACCCTGCTCATTCAAATTAATTGCGAGAATGACGCGATGCTAACAAAATAATTGAGAGCGCTGATGGGAAAAAAACGGCGAGGGGAATAAAAGTGCCGTGCGCAATTAATTCTTGGCACTTCTTGTTCCCCCTCGCATCAGACCTCTTCCGCACACACCTAAAGAAAAAAGGGTGTTCGCGTCTCATTTTATCATCTACAGGAACACGTTGTTTCTTTCTCCCCCACCCCCCCGCTTGTCACTCGTACCCCGTAGTTTCTTGTAGATTCCACCCCCCCCCCCTTTCACCCGCGATGAGTCGACTGCGAGGAAATTACGACGGCAAATCTGACGGAATAATTTGAGGGCTCCGACTACGGGGAGACACGCTTGATAAAAATGACAAGAGGGGACGGCGAGGGAGGGAGGGGGAGAGAGGGGGGGGGGGTGAAATGAACAGAAGAGAACGAGACAAAGGAAACAAAGTTGGCAACGCAGGGTCGGTCCGAGGGCGCGCGAGACTTTTTCCAAGCGAGAAAAAGACCTTAAGGGAATCGAGCGCGGATGAGGAGATTGGAGCGAAGAATGCTGGTGGCGTCAGGAAAACACGAAGAAGAGCGACAGACATTTCTTCCAAGGGTCGCGATCGCACTGAGCGGCGCGGCAGGAAGGGAAAGAGAGTATGCTGCGAGCGACTATAATAAAGGGGTTTGTGGGATTCAGAGAGGGAGAGAAAGAGAGCGAGACAGTCGGGCGGGGTGGGGGGGGGGAGGAGAAAAAGAGGGCCGAGCGAGTTCTGGATAGACCTCCGCAATTCTGTCTCGATGGGGTTGGGAAACGTCCTCGCTTTCCAAGAGCAAATTATAGAATATGAGCACTGAGTTTCATCCCCATACCCTGCAGGGAATTCAAGGGGATAAATAGCTCCGCGATTCTCGCTCTTATTCTTTTTCTCCACTTTTTTTTCTCTTTTTTTTATGCCGTGCCCTTTTTCGGTTTGCCTCATTCGCTCGGCGCGAGACTCGTCTTTCTTTTCAATGCAGACTTCCGCCCCGCGATATCCATGTGTAAACCCACAGACACAAACGCGCATATACAGGGTGTCCTGTAATTAACGGGTAATCCTGCAACTGTCGACAGGTCAGATCGTGTCCTACTATATGCTGGAATTTCGGTTTAGTAAAACTCCCACGGTTTTCGACATTTTGGGCTTTAGGTTTTTTTTTAACCCTTTCAAGCATACATTTTTCCTTACGTGCAATCAGCTCGAAACTTTGTACTCGGGGGTTTTCGGGGTCGCTGATTACAAATCTGCACTCAAAATTTGGAAATTCAAAATGGCGGATCCAATATGGTGGACCATAAATGCAAAAATTGTTCGATGAAAGCGAAAGTTGGTACTCGGGGGTTCTCGGTATCGCTCATTATAAATCTGCACTCAAAATTCAAAAATTCAAGATGGCGGATCCAATATGGCGGACCACAAATAACAAAAATTGTTTGATGAAAGCAAAAGTTGGTGCTCGGGGGTTTTCGGGGTCGCTGATTACAAATCTGCACTAAAAATTTGGAAACTCAAGATGGCGGATCCAATATGACAGACCAAAATGCTCATAGTAGCTTGATGAAGAAGAAACTCCATGTGCAGGGGTTTTTTGATTCGTTGAATTCGAATCTCCGTTCAAGATTGAACAATAAAAATGGCAGTTCCAATATAGGATAATGAAACACAAATCTGGCTTGGTCACTGATACTAACCTGAGCGTATAATTTGAAAATAACTGGTGAACTGAAATATAAAATTCTCTTGATGGGGAGGGAACTCGGTGCTTTAGGGTTATTGAAGTCGCTAATTTTGAAACCAGTCAAAATATATAAATTTAAAAAGTTCTAAAATAAAAAAGTAAAAAAAAAATATAAAAATATGGACCTAGAAATTCGCTACGTCCTCGCCGTTAGCTCCGGGTAATGCTAAAAGCGTAATTCTGTCAGAAATTCAGTATAACAGAATCAACATATTGAGCAACTCCGATGTTTTAGTAATTCCAGTAAAATCTCCGGTTTTGGTCCGCCATATTGGATTCGCCATTTTCAATTTCTGGATTTTGAGCTCGAATTCGTAATCAGCGACCCAAAAAACGTCTCTGAATTCATTTTTTGTGTATGGTTTACCCGATAGATTAGGCATAATTACATTTATTGTCTAAAAACGTGTTTTTTTTCTACTGTAGTGATGATCAACATCCACTAAGTGCAACATAAGCCCTTAATAGTGATATTGTAGTAACAATTGATCTCCTAACATCCTAAATATACATTTACATTCGTCGTTATGTGCTGAACATTTTTTTGTTCGAGAAAAGCAGAATGGAAGTAGGTGACATACCAGTATGTCACTATGCTTCGAAGGGTTAAATGTTCTACTTTTGGTTTTTCGCATGCTAACCCTACAAATGACATAAATCGAAAATAACTAAGCAACTTTTTAAAGTAATTGACACAATATGGGTAGTACATGTTTTTAACACAGAAAGCTATCAAAGTCAGATGTTCGAATTGGTTTGTATGAAAATTCTGCATATCTTATTGCATAAAGTTTTCTTAACATTTAAGGTTCAAAAGAAGACTTTTTTTAGATGAAACACATAACCCTGAGAGTTTTTTAAAAAACGGGGTCAAAAAAAGTTATCATTTGTAGAAATGGCATGCGAAAAACCAAAAGCAGATTTTTATCTCGAAAATCGTGGGACTTTTATTAAACGGAAATTTCAGCATATAGTAGGACGTCATCTGACCTATCGACAATCGCAGGATTATCCATTAAGGGATTTTCTCACTTTAGACGCTAAAAAGGCTATTTTCATGCATTTTTCTGATAGGTTTATATTATAGATATTGATATAAAAGTTGTTACACTTAATAAATACGATTCCGAAATACATTTTTTTTAAATGTTGTGTATTTATGTAACTCAAACAAACTTTAAACGCGTTGTTCTCGTAACAACGTTTTTCGATGGCTTGTTGATGAAATCTTCGAAACTACTGAACCGATCCTTATGAAATTTTAACCACATATTCTTTACAACTAAAGCTATAGTGCATATCAAGGATTTTTTAAAATCTTGATATTCACTATTCTTTTTGCCAATAACGATAAAAACACGTTTTTGTTGTTTTATCGAAAAATATTCGCCATTTTGCTATTTTTGCGTATATCAAGAATCGTATGATTTTCGCTATAGCCCTTAAGACCTTAGGCCACAATAACGGGTATAAAATCATGTGCGAATTTAACAATTTTTTTCGTATGAAAAAGTGATTCACTCATAAAATTAATTACACATCTATTTAGTATGAATATCAAGCTGTTAGAAAATATATTTTTTTTTTTCGATGTACAAAATGGCCGAGTACTAATATTTTTTTTGGTATCTTTTTTTTCGGCGCTCCACGGCGTGACATTTAGCATCCACAATTTTTTACCTAGAACGAAAAACAAAAATTGTCGTCAGTCTACATTAGAATACCTAGAGACGTACGTACGGAATATGAAAAATATTGTTTTATTCAAAAGTTGTAGGTATTTGAACTTAAGAAATGAATTTTCGGTGAAAAATTTCGTTATAACTGCTCAGAAACTGTTCATAAAATGAAAAGTTTTCGATTAATCAGAAATTCCTTACGTACTGGTCTGTGAAATGCAATTAGGAACATAACTTTTAAATTTGAAGTAAATCGAGTGAAAATTATTGAAGTTATTTGTCACGCCAATCGGAAAAAAGCTGTTTCGAGAAGTTTCGAGTAGATGGCCATTTTGAACATCGAAAAACATATATACATATTTTCTAGCAGCTTGTTATTCATACTAAATAGATGTGTAATTAATTTTACGAGTGAATCATTTTTTCATACGAAAAAAAAATTATTAAATTCGCACATGATTTTATACCCGTTACTGTGGCCTAAGGCCTTAACATACCGAATATAAAACCGTTTGAGTTTTTTGTTTCGGATTATCCATCTCCGAGATTTCATCAACAGCGCAGACCTACAATATTTTTATTACAATTTTCGTCTATAAATAGTCACTTAAGTAAATAAACTTTGATGTATTTCGAAGATGTGTTTATTAAGTGTAACAACTTTTATACCAATATCTATAATATAAACTTATTTAAAAAAAGCATGAAAATAGCCTTTTTGGCGTCTGAATTGAGAAGACCCCTTAATTACAGGACACCCTGTATAGAAGCGTCCCCCGATTTAAAAGGGGTTCGTTCTGCCAGGTCTTTCTATGCCTCTCCCTCTTCACGCTACTCTCTTATTCTCCGTCTCGTTTCTCTTTTTCTTTCCATCTTTTTATCGGCCCCTCGCCTGAGCTTCCGACTGGAAGCACGGCTCGACTACTATCCGCCGACGTGCCGGGAATAATGCCCGGGTTTATTGAATATTTAGAAGCTCTATATCCTTTACCCTCTTCGTTGCGCCCTTCTTAATGCGCGCACGCACACACGCGCACACCGGCAATTCCGAAGAGAACACTTTTCCCCATTCGACATTTTTTGTTTCCGGCCGACGGCATATCCGAACAGCTTGAAATCGTAAATCGAGCCCGGTGTGCCGCGTGGGGGTGCGCGATTGACGCGGAGGACGTTTTTTCGGGCGTGAGAGGCAAAAAAAGTGAAGGGTTGACAGAGGCGGGGGGAAACAACTTTGGGATCGAAATTGCTCACTCCCGATCCATAAAATAGGCAGCGGCATTATGTTTCCTCACTTTTGGATACAAAGGAACTCAAGGAGGTTAGGCTACTGTGACGACGCGAAAATCGGGGTTGTTTAGAAAAATTAATTTCGAAGGAATAAGCAAGATGATTGAACAGTCGTTTGGACATTTATTTGTATGTACGTTAACAAAGTTGTGTACGAAGTTTCATCAAAAAATATTAACTAAGAAGGTATGAAGAATCTCGTAAAGGACCTTTCAACGTGAGGGCCTAAACGCTGTCGATATTTAATATTAATAAAATTAATAAGTAACAAAAAGAAACGGGTTTGATTCTTAAACTTTTTATGTAAAAAAATATATTTAAAAAACAAGCTTTTATTTAAGGTACTAAAAACTAGAAAATAATTTTTTTTTTACCAAGTTTACGTATATGTGACTATAAATAAAAGCTTAGGGCGCTCAACTTTTCAAATGTTTAATAAATTTTATTAGATCATTTTCATTAACCGTATTTAATTTGGCACAATAGTATTTAGATAAGTTATTATCACACGTTTATACTCAGTTTCGGGATTTTTATTTAAGCAATCTAAGGTGGTTTCACAGTAAATTAAATACAGTTGATATGTTAACGGATTTATGTAGGCTAAAAATTATATGTCTAAATTTGAGGGGCCCCAAGCTTTTATTTATAGTCTCGTGACTTAGTAAAAAAATATATATTTTTTACTTTTTAGTCTTTTATTGATTGTACTAGAGCTCAGAAATTGTTGCAAAGAGGGGTTGATCCTATTTTGTGAAGTTAGCGTTATTGGAGTCGTTAACTCATTATTCATTCATTATTAAGCTTTATTAACGATATTTTTTTAAAAGTTGTATCATGCATTATCACCTCCTAGATCAGGGGTTTCCAAAGTTTTTTCTACCACGCATGTTTGCAAAATTTTAGAGCTCAAAGTAGTCGGGGAGTGAATGAAATATCGAATTTTCGTTTTGCATCTCACACGAAGTCAAGTTAAATATGGGCTTGTAAAAAATAGATGATATTGGCCACGACTTGACCTAGCGTTTTTTGTTGTCGCGTTTCAATCATCAAAACAGCGTTTTAGCATTTTTTCGAGGAAAAATCGCATTGTTATTGTGAATACTGTTAATAACTAATGAAATGAAATGTTCAGTAGAAAAATGTTAAGAAGAAAAAACTAAACAACTAGTACACTGAATACGTGTACCAAATTTTAAGTCAATCCATTCATTAGATATCGACAAATCGTGTACACCGTTTTGAAAAACATAGTTTCGAGAAAAACGCCCTTGAAGTTCTAGCAGTTGTACGGTTGTAATAATAAGTTTACCTTCAATCTCCGATTCCTGCACCATATGTTGGACTTTCCTCTTCAATTCGAGTTGCCTCAAGCGGCCAACGAATGTTCGTCATTCCCACAGTAGCCTAACCGTGACCTGTTAGTGTGCACCGGCTGGTGCATCAACCGGTGAGCGGGAGGCTCACTGATACTTCTGACATGAGACCTTGGTGTAGATACTTGAGTTAAACGTCTGGGCACCAGAGAATCGGAAGAAATACGGGCCCGCTATGCTGGCACGGGTTTTTGACAGTTTCCCCGTACCCACGGCAATTGTGGTATACAGGGTCCCAGAAAGAGTGGTATAAGGGGGATGGAGAGGGAGGGAAGGGACGGGGAGTGTCAAAAGAGTGTATAAAACGGGTATTAACTCGAGGCGGTTAATGAATGTATTCGTTATTAATTTTATTAATGAATACATAGTTATTAGTGAATGAATAACGTTTTCAAAACGATGTCCATTCACCGCATTACATATTCGGATAGGTTTTGGAATGATGCATGGACGCATTGCAACGTCCTGTTTTTGAGAGTTTAATTTGTAATGATTCACCCTTACATATATATAGATATGTCTGTGCGTGTAATATTTAACGCTGTCAGACATTCCTTTTTTTTTACTTTTGGACTCGTTTATAAACCGCCGAGGTTTTCAGTAACAATTACAGTAGTCTCTAAAAAGAGAAGAAACCTCCATTTCAAGAATTTTCCGTTCTTGGCATCCTCGAGTCACGCAAAAATGCATAGGAGAAACCTATGAAGTAGAAATTGACATCGGTGGAATGCAGTGAAAATTAATATTTCTGAATTCCTTTGATATCGTTTGGCAAGTTTGCCCTACAAAAATCCTTCAGCCATTATTTGAAATATTTATTTAGCGATCTACAATATAAATCTATTTGAAAGAAACAGATCTATAACAATACGAATATGGAAAATAAAATGGAAAAAGAAATTTCATTGCGTTTCAACGATGTAAACTTCAATAGTATAAAAACCTCCTGTTCGCAGGTGCCTTGTTTCCCCCTCTTCTTTCGGCGCCTTTTTCTTACGGAAGAGACGCGGAATGACAGACCGTCAAGGGAGAAAGCAACCCTCCTGCCATTGATGACAGGAGGGCATAAATATATGTGTATATATTTTCGGCAAAAACAGAGCCATGCAATGAAATTCCACAAAAATGACTTGAATCAGAGTCAAATTATGCGAGGAAAGCTTTCTCTATCAGATGACGGCGCAGTTTCGCGACGCCAAAAACGCTGCGGTTCCTATTAATGTTAGCGAGAACAAAGGAGCGGGCCACGTTTATACATAAGATTTGGACAAAAAACGTACAACGCTATATGTGCATACAAAACTTATGCTTAATGCATACACGCACGTTAAGGGGAAAACAATCGCCTGTTTGTTTCACGGATAATTATTAATCAACATTAATGAAGTTTTCACTGACATTGCAGTTTATATTGTTGTTAATATTAATTACTCAGCGAGATCTGCCATTAATCGGACCTCGACGAGAGCGATGCTGCGGGCACGGGTAGTGATTTAATAAAAATCCTAATGAACGGTATAACGCTGTGAAATTCAAAACTGTCCGAAGCAAAGTATTCTGAAACAAAGTATCACAAAAAGAGCGAACCACAAAAATAGGAACACGATTGTTTCAATTACAAAGAATATTATCCTCAGTATGGTTAGCCAGAATTTCCTCCCCTTCGATGGTTCCGGTGTTGCGTTCAATTTTTTCTTGAACTCCGCTCTGGATGCTTCCTTGTCGGATCTGAAAAAAGGGCGTTCGAGTACGCAGTACGATAAACATTGGCGATCCAAGAACACGAGTACAAAGCTGATGTAATGAAAAGGTGGTCTTGGCGAAGGACCAGAGAAGTGTAATTCCCCCTTATTGTTATATCCCGATAATGTATTGTGCGCGTTTTGTATTGGGTGGTTGCATTGAGACCCGCTGTTCGGCGATATGCGAAGCACAGAATGAAAGTCTCTGGTGGCGTATTGTAACTGATGATGAAAGATGGATTTATGCCGATAACCCTAAACGCAGAAAATCATGGTTTGATCCTGGCCAACTGTCAACATCGACGTCAAAACGGAGTATCCATTGTCACAAAGCCATGCTGTGTATCTGATGGGATACGAAGGGCGTAGTGTTTTATGAGCTCTTGAAAACCGGGAAAACGGTCACTGCCGAACGTTAACAACAGCTGGGGCATTTGAACGATAATCCAATTGATAAAATGCCGTCAGTAGCGTCAAATCGCCAGAAAGTCATTCTGCTGCACGGCAATGCTCGGCACTACGTTGCCTCGGAGGTGAAAAAAACGCTGATGGAAGCGGAATGGGCCCACACTCAGCCTATAGTCCTCATCTTGCCCCAAGTGATTATCACTTGCTCCGATGGATCGAATACGCTTTGGAAGATTCGCACTTCCGTAATTACGGGAAAGTCGAAAACTGGTAGGAAAATGGTCAGCGTCAAAGGACAGGGCATTCTTTCGAGGTGGCATTCAGCTTTTGCTAGCGAAATGGGAGAAAATGGTAATAGGAGAAAATAAAAGAAATTTCTGTCGTGAAAACGAATTGAATTGTCGTCTCCGATTGTACGTTTGTGTCGTGTTGACGGCGAAAATATTGAAAAAAAAAATCTAGGCTTATCGGCAATGTGGCGCTTTCTATTCATGCTGTGGATGAATCTCGAAGTAGCAACTAAATAGACTTACATAACACCACATGCGAGAGGAATATATGAAGTGTTCTGTTTTTTGAGCTCATCATCATCGGGTATCGCTGTTGGCATCGAATAAACTACGACGATAGAGTCCAGAATGTTATACGGTCGTTTCATTGTCAACGAAGCAGGATATATGACTTGCTCAAAACCACTACTGGTGATGTTGCTGATTGGCCCCCAGAAAAGATACTGTATCGTAACGTTATCCCGCCTCGTAGGGCCTTCATTTGCCTTTTGATTTCGTATTAGAACACAAACGGACAAAGACAATAATTAGCACGCGTTCAATCCGTTTCCAATGCGATATAACATCGGCAATAATAACGACAACAAACTACAACGGTAATAAGTGAAAACATGACAAGAATACTGAAATTTGTATTCGAGGTGGAGGAATAATTTTTTTTTTTGCAAAAAAACATTGTCAGGCCAGCCGAAAAAAATTGAAGGCTGATATGGCTGCTTCAACAGGCGTCGCCAACATCTATAGACCAACCCGTTCCCCATAAGCAGATATTGGGTTTGGGTGGCTAAATAAAAGTCTTTGAACAACGGGATCAATATAGTAGGTAGTCAACTATTATTAGGCCATGCCGACGAAAACTAGAAAATATATACTCGTGATCCATCACTATATTCACTGTAACCGATTATGGACACTTTCACGATCACTATACTGCCGTCATCTAGAAAAAAGTAATCGAAAAAGCGTTTTACGTACCGTTGGAATCAGTACAAAATTTCTTATCGTTATGTATAGTAAAACGCATTTTCGATTTTTTTCATAGATTTTGTAGATGATTTTGTAGATATTGGAAGGCAACAAAAAATAACTTTGTTCTAATTGCTAATTTTTTTTGCACATCAAAACTACGGCAAGCTTTTTGCAAGATCCTCGTTATATGCCTACGACGTAAATTTATCAAAAATAAATTTGAATAACCATAAAAATGGAGAAAAAAAGAAAGCAAATTATAGTTTTAGTTTCTTTTCAACGAACGCAATCTTCATCGATATGTAATTATTGCAGCCGACTGAAAGGTAAATACTCTCGGAAGAGTCATTCAATTTATTTGTCTGGACTAAAATTTTGATCGAGTGCTTCGATTTTTCATTTATGGTCATATGTAGATGTACATGCGAAGAATTTATAATTCCTTAGGCTGTTGAAGCTCGAATGTGAAATCATTTATGCTCACCCATTGGACCATAAAGGGGGGTCCGGTCGCGTTACACGCGTAAGTATGACTTCTCGAGTGATATACCACGGCAACGACATCTTCAGTTCCGACTCCAAAAATCAAAGGGTCGTGACTTTTAAATTTAACGTTGTACGCCTCTGCATCCCACCAATATTGCATTGCACCCGCATAACACTTGTCGACGGCCGCGTATAGTTCTATTGAACCGTCGGCTAGCTGCAAATATTTTCGAAATAATTGAATTGCGAAGCCAAACATAAATCCGGAACAAGAATTCCTTATTTTTTGCTCTGGAAAACAGTCATGCGCTTCACGCATCGAGATTATTCACGCAGTACGATCATTACTGCGAATTCAACTTTCGGATTTGAAATTTTACCACAACATTTGGCACACTATAATCGATAATACGAATAATCAACATAAGTAGACATCAATCAGAGCAGCTGTGGTTAAAGTAAATGTAGACTCTTTTTGACGCCGTGGGAGTGATCGTACCTCCTTAAAGAATTCTGATGTTTTTTTTTTATAAATGTAACTGTGGCGGCCTATTTTTTTATATGTAACACTTTTTTTTTTCAACTGTTGAAACAAAAATGTAATATTTTCGAGACGAACCTTGTGGTAGCCAGTGATCGCGAGAACTTTCGACGGTACCAAGGCACACACGACGAGTACGACGGCTGCGATGTTCCTCGTAGTAGCAAAAGTCGTTCCGAACATGTAACCATTTCCTTTCTCCGTACGTACAATTATTTTCGTCATGGGGAAACTAATCGCATCTACCTGCAATTAAATTTATCGAGCTCCTGAAGTACACAACTATTGATCACGAATTACATGTTTATTTGTTTACAAGATTCAGCTACGTATCTTATGGTGTTGAAATTTGCATCGTTGGAACGCATCGAAAGTTCCGTTTTACATTTTATTTTCCATATTCTTATTATTACAGGCGATCTTTTTTATAGATTTCTAAGTCAGATCGCTCAATAAAAGTCTTCAAAAATGGTTCGAGGACTTTTGTGGTAGAAATCTGTCAAAATATATTGAATTCGTTGCAGCCCAACGATGCAAACTTCAGCATCGTCGTATCATTCACCTACTGGTACTTCTGACAATCGTCGAACACTGCGTAAAATTAGATCGAGAATCGAATTGTTGTTATCAAACTGCGAATATGTAACTATCAGAAATGATCGAACTGAATTTCTTTAATTGGAGAAGAGAAAAAGCAACTGGTGTACATTCACAAATTGCAAACCGTTTGCGCCAGACGGTCCAGGCTAAATGAAGAACACGGCACAACGATTCCGTGACATCTTATTTCTCGTTACAAATTCTTTTGCTCTATCACTGATTGGTAGCCATGTACGATGGTCACGTAACCGAAAAAAGATTTCTTTGAAACGGAAGGCTATCGATATGCAGCTTATCGGGATCGCACTCTTGCGCGCGTTTCAACCGTTTGACCGGAAAGCGATTATTCACCCTGGAAAATAGTGAGTGAAGAACCGCTGCATTTACATTTGGGCGATGTTGCAGTTTGCATCGTTGAAATGCGACGAATATTCATTCTTATTAATCGTTCGAATGTGTTTTGCTCCGACAATCACTCAAACAATTTCACGTGATCTCATTAGGGATGTGGCATCTCCATTTGCAAAAATGACTTTGGGTATGTATGAAAATAAAGAAATGGAAAAGTAACATAAAGAATCGGTGCATTCCAATGACGCAAAGTTCAACGTCATGTTTCTGGCGAGGCAGTAAATATACTTACCGGTAGTTGAATCATGCGCAAAAGTTAAACATCCTATCATTGGCATTTCGATAGTGTATCGTTTCGAAGAAATTTTTATTTGTTATGGGATACTGCACGTCGCTACCTAAACTGTAGATATATGAATATGGGTGTCAGTATATATATATATATATATATATATATATATATATATATATATATATATATATATATATATATATATATATATATATATATATATATATATATATATATATTTATTTATTTGCAAATATATATATATTTGCCTCGCACAAATGGAAATAAAAAAACATGATGTTGAAGTTTGCATCGTTATGCCGCAACGGAAATTAGTTCTTTTCAATTTGTGGCATGTCTTTTTGTTCGATTCAGGCTATGAAAATCAATTGTGCATTTTTACGTATCCTCGTTACAAATTCACGACGCCAATTTGCAAAAACAGGCAATTAATATATATTTTTAAAGCGTCGCGTTCCATTGATGCAAATATTCAGCCTCACTAAAATACGGATTTTTTCGTGCCGTGAAGTGCTTATTATTTTTTGAGGTGTTACATCAGGGTAAAAAACCAATTTGACAGTCATTTTTGGCTTAAATGATTTACAAACATCGCAAGAATTATTAAAATTGATGCCATTTTACGAGAAAAAAACCATAGTTTTTTAAAAATCATGTGTACTTCTCTGGTAAATTACGATTTTTTTTGTTCTTCATGCTGTTCCATAAAAGTTCTGCGTCCTCTCGCGATTAAGAACGCGTTTAGTGTAGCTACGACTGAGTCGCCATTTCGTATTTCGTTTGTAAACAATTGTTCTTCGTATACGACAACACATGTAGAAAGAACCCTCCAAACCTCATTTTGATTGCTTTTTTAGTGTTCTCAACAACAACAAAAATCCCGAAAATGTCCCACTTTTCGGTGAGCCACATAGAGCCACTTAAGGAAGCTTTCCAGTGTGACAGCCCGAAAAATCGCTGTTTTTCGCGATTTTTTTTTTTAAAGAAAAAATAATCTAATCGGTCTGGTTTTTTTTTGTATATTAATTGGGTATTGAAGAATACAAAACAATTTTTTAAAGATCGATTTATTTATTAATTAATATCTATAAAAATGATGAAACAATTGTTGCAGAAAATGCACTTGGATGTGGTGTCCTCGTTGGGGGTCACAATTTTGATCTGAAACAAAAAACACAAAAAGATTATTGATCGGTATATAATTGGCTTTCGTGCTATGGAGGCTTTTTTTTTTTTTTTTTTTTTTTTGCAAAAATGGCGCCGGTTTGAACAAAAAGTATCGATTTTAGCATTTTTTTGGCAGTTTTCTTTACAAAAAAATAGGAGGATGTCAAAAAAAAGCTTCCATAGCACGATAAACAATGACGTTAAGAATATTGTGTAAAAAATTCAACTCGATAGCTTTAAAACTCTGCCCTCCAAGTTGGACACCGTTTTGAAAAATGCTGTTTGGAGAAAAACGCGTTCAAAGTTTCGCTGTAGCTGTAGCGCTCCATTGCCTTCTTCCAAGAAATGCTGTACAGTAACCGAAATAATCTGAATTTCGGCATGAAAATTTCAGGGAATATTCGGAAGAGTATACTATTCGATAAAGCAAAAAAAAAAAAAATCGATTTTTTGAAAATTTCACACTGGAAAGCTCCCTTAACCCCTTCGTTGGCATTGACGCAATAGTGCGTCAAATAATTCCGTGCCCTGTGTGGCATTGACGCAATAATACGTCAACCTTTATTTCCCTATTTAAATTGTTCTGATATGAAATCGGAGCCTCGCCCGGGGCTTTTTGGGCTCGCTGAATCCGAATTCAAAGTAAAAATTTGGAAATTCCCAATGGCGGCGCCAATATGGCGGACAAAAATCAAAAACTTTACTCGATTTAGATGAAAATTAGTACTCGGGGATGTTTGAGGTCGCTTATTACGTATCTGAACTTTAAATTTGAAAATTCAAAATGGCGGCGCTAGAGTGGCGGGCCGAAATTTATAATTTTACTCGATTTAGATAAATATTGGTTCTCTGACATTTTCGAGGTCGCTTATTACGAATCTGAACACAAAATTCACAAAATTTTAATAGCGGGTCTAATATGGCGGACGAAGGTGCAAAAAAACAGCTCGATTTGCATAAATCTTGGTACTCGGGGGTTTTCGGGGACGCTGAGTGTGATGCTGAACTCAAAATGAAGGAATTTTTCATGGTGAATTCAATAACATGGAGCATAGTACAATAAATAGGTGGAAATATATGAAGCTTCAGTACTGAGTTTCATCTAAACCAATCTGTATCATTTGTATTTTCAATCGCCATATTTCTTCATCATTGTGAATGCCTGAATTTTGAGTTCAGATTCGTAATCAGCACCCTCAAAAACCCCAGAGTACAAGTTTTCAGGATAAAAATAATTTCCTTCCATTTTGGGCACTTTTTGAATTCTCTGCCAACGAAGGGTTTAACCAAAGCTAAAATTCACTGGAAAATCGAGCTGGCGCGACGTTTATATCTCACAATCAAAATAGTCTTTGATTTCTATTGGGGTGGACCGGCATATCGAAAAACAAAGTTTCGTTCCACGAACGAGACGAAGTTGGCAGAAGCGGTTGTGCAAAAGTTATGCATCTGTATCAAGAATGTTGTCTGCAGAGGTTCGCCGTTATTTGGCAAGCATCTCGGAATAATTGTTTAAGTATAGGAGACAGTGGTCAAGGGGGGGGGGGGTGTAAATCGCGTCGTGTTTAACAACGAAATTCCCTGGTGCGTACGGTACAACACTCTACTGGATTTGCACCTCTGCACTATCCGAATGTGGTGTGACGTATATATCGGGGGAGGCCATAGCGCAAATGTTTGCTGAGCGCGTGGGCACACAGCATCCAGCATAAACACGATACACGAGAGCATATTGTGTGTGCATTTGTGTGTGAGCACCGGGCAACCGTGCCCGGAAGTAATTAACGAGAGCATAACGAGGGAATGTCGGGTAATAATGGAAAGAGACTGAGAAATCCATATGTACATATGTGAAAACTAGAGGGCAGGAAAATGGCGCACGCGGCAGAGATTGAAAAAAAATGAACACCGCAAAACAGCAAAAAATACATTTCCTATACAATCGGATATAATCGGTAAATATGAAGATAAATAAATAAATAAATATAAATAGATATAAATAAATATAAAGTAAATGTAAAGATAAATAAATACGTAAATATAAAGGTCCTATATAAAGATATAATCGGAATCTGCGAGTGAGAGAGCGGGGGGGGGGGGGTGCCGGAAGATTGCTGCAATATGGTTCAGGCGGTTGTAGCACCTGTTTTTTCTTCCGACCGAATAGAATTTTCCGAATTTCCGTTGGAAAAACAGAATCGGGAGCGGTAAATTTTAACGGCATGGCCAATTTGTTACCATATCCATTCAGACTTCACAACGCGTGTGTACGCTGATGTATAAAAATACGCGCTTTTTTGTACTCAAAATTCGTTGCGTTGCGTATTTTCCAGGCATTTTTAAATGTAACTGCAGATCGTACATGAATGGTAAAAAGTGCGAATATGTGTAAATCGTTTGCCGATTTGTCCGAATTGCTATTACTTCTGTACTGGAAATCAATTTCGCGTCGCGTGTACGATTGCGTGTACACGCGTTAGATACGCACATTTTTAAAAATTACTTTGCGTATGTGTCATTTTTAAATACACGATTCGTCGTACATATGTTCCGAAGGCCATGCCCCTACTCATCATATTGGAAGTATGCATCGTTGGAACGCAACGATTTTTTAAATTCACTTGCCAAAATATTTATCTAGCGAGGTTGGGCTAGGAAAATCAGTCGAATGTCTTTGAGGGTCCTTATTAAGGCGTTACCCCCACTTGTAGTGCAAAAAAAGGCCTTGTTCATGAATTTTTTTAAAGAAAACTACAAAACTTTTTTAATCGATCAATATACCATCTTAAAGAACACATCTTGAAGAACTTTCAGTAATTTTTTTATTGAAAAATATTACATTGTTTAGTGGCAAATGGCCGTCAATGAAATAATGTTTTTATATACACGGTTTGCGGTGACCAACATTGCGGCGAAGTGGATCATCTGAAAAAAAAAATGCGGATGGATTTAGTCAAATATAAGTATAAACTAGTCTTTAATCGAAGGATTTTAAAAAATATTCATTTTTCACAAAATGGCGGACAGTCAAAGTTAATGGTTCGATTTTAACGAAAAAAAACGGCCGTTTTTTGGCTATAAAACGGCCATTTTTTTTCGAAAAAAAAAATCGAACGATTAAAGACTACATTTTTATGTATTAAATAAGCCTGCAAAATTTCAAGAAGATCGGTTCATTAGTGTTCGAGTAATCTTGGTCACCGACTTCAGAAATGCCATTTTGAGAAAAACGCGTTTAAAGTTTCAATTTCAGTTGTTCAATTCATGGATTCTTCTCTTTCAACGCTCATATCTCAGTCAATTTTGTTCGGATCGACTTGAAATTTTCAGGACATATTCTCAGATACTTATACTTCAAAAAATTGCAATAAAAAAAAATCGATTTTTTCAAAATCGCAAGTGCGGTAACCCCTTAAAGATCTACAATATAGCTCGAAAACCGTGGGACTTTTACTAAACTCAAATTCCAGCATACTCCAGGACTCCAGATACAGGACATGACCTATCGACAGTTGCAGGATTATCCATTTATAACAGGACATCCTGTATGTATGTGTGTGTGTGTGTGTGTATATATATATATATATATATATATATATATATATATATATATATATATATATATATATATATATATATATATAGCGCCGATAGGCATCGAAGTATGGAGTCGGAAAATTCACGCATGAAAAATATCGCCGTCCACCGCGAATGATTCGATTTCGTTGTTTTGCAATCGATTCAACTGGGAATAGGAGGGTAACTGCTTCATCCCCTTCGCGCCCGAGCCGCGTTTACACATATACGTATGAAGCTTTCACCATACCCTCTTTTTACCAATTTCATCCGCGTCCTCTCTCAATTCATCTCGTCCGTGTTCTTGTAAATATATGTGTATGTGTGGGAGGGGGGGAGGGGGTCGCAAACTCTCGCGGAATGAACGGTTTTTGCCTCTTTCCCCGTTTTTCCAGAAATCCTCTTCCACGCTCCACTTTACGATTTGTACTCGCTCTATCGCTATCGCGTTTGATTTTCCATCCTTCTTTAGGTTCTCGCTCGCTCCACGCCGCGAGGGCCACTCATTATTCATTTACCACTTTAACGAGCTCGACAGAAAAACGCGATGGAAAGCAAAAAAACAGTTTGCGGGAGGGGGGTGGGAATACCAATGGAGTTCGGAATCGACGATATCGAGGATCAATATAGCGTTCGAGTACGTGCCTTTCCAAATTTCCCCGGTATGAGTTGGAAACAGCGAATTTCTCCATGCACTTGCTTAATAAATATTCGATGTGTATTTCATTTACTTCTTAAATAAAATGTCTCTTGGCCATCATCGAGAGCACTTTGAAGGCAAATTCAAAAGGCCCGAGCGAAGGAACAAGCGTGTTGAGGCAGTATTCATGCTTAGAGCGGTGTTGTAGAGGTGATTTTCTCAATGGAATAACTAAAAAAGCAATGTAAGCATACACGTTTATTGATTATTGAAGAATATGGGAAAATTTGAAAAAAAAATGTTTCATGTACTTTTGTACGTTGTGGACGTTGTACAAAAGAAACCAAATATATTCTTAAGGCCTTAGACTACAGTAACCGGTATAAAGTCATGTGGGAATTTAACAATTTTTTTCGTATGAAAAAGTGATTCACTCATAAAATTAATTACACATCTATTCAGTATGAATATCAATTTTTTTCCTAGAACAAAAAACAAAAATTCTCGTCAATCTACGTTAGAATACCTATAGAAGTACGTACGGAATTTAAAAAATATTGTTTTATTTACAAGTTGTAGGTATTTGAACTTACGAAATGAATTTTCAGTGAAAAATTTCGTTATAACTGCTCACAAAATGAAAAGATTTCGATTAATCAGAAATTCTGTACGTACTTCTCTGCGAAATGCAATTAGGTACATAACTGTTTAATTTGAAGTAAATCGAGTGAAAATTGTTAAAGTTATTTGTCACGCCAATTGGAAAAAAGATGTTTCGAGATGTTTCGAGCAGTCAGCCATTTTGTGAATCGAAAAAAAATAAAAATATTTTCTAACAGCTTGATATTCATACTAAACAGATGTGTAATTAATTTTATAAGTGAATCACTTTTTCATGCGAAAAAAAATTAAGTTCGCACATGATTTTCTACCCGATATTGTGGCCTGAGGCCTTAAATCAATGTCACACGGTAGCTGTACCCAACGATAACCTGGACTATAAAAAAAATTCACACATTTAGTAGCTTTACACATTTTTACATTTTCTCTGAAAAGTCACGGCTACGAAAATTCTTCTGCCCGTCACATTTTTTCAAATTTTATAATTAATATGTTATTTAAATATTCGGTGAGTCCGTATGGCACCTTCACAAAGTGCTGTATAAATAAGACGTATTCTTGCATCGTAACTTTACCAGTATACTGGGATGTATTTTCATTTGGTTATGCGCGGGGAAATCAGTTGATTATTAAACATTCGGATTCCTGAAAGGAATACCGCAAAATGGAAAATAATAAAGTTTACTTCCCGTGTAATTTCAGTGAAGTTTTTGGTATAATTTCAGTGAATTCCGGAAAATTTTGAAATTTACGATAATAACGATCTTTGAAGAAAAAAATCGACTTCCGACCAAAAAAAGCAACTTGAATCATTTGTTATTAACAAACGGATAATAAAAAATCATCCGTTCGTGGAGAAAAAAAAATTTCGGACCGTCGAACGCACTCTGATTATTTCCTCTAATTTTTCTCAGCTGATATCTCAGTGGAAATGGCAAGAAATTTATTTCAGTGCGCATAACCGCGGACCGTATAATGATACTCTTTGCCTCGTGCACATGCGCCGCTTTTCCAGTCCTCCAATGTCTCGTACGTTTATTTTTACCGTTTTTCACTTTCGCCTATATGCATATGTGTGTGCTTACCGCCCGCTCTTTTTATTATTCCGCCTGCAACCCGGAGCGGCATAGCGGCCGATTTGCTCAACGAATCTGCGATGCTCTTGCGGATTGGGGCTCACTCGCGGGGCCGCGGGGCTACCGCCGGACCGAGCCGGAGAGGCTGAATAAAGGATGGAGAGAGAAATTGGCGAGTTGCATTGGGAGAATGGGATGAAAAGTGGAGTGAGGAAAGGTGCGGTTTGGTTTAGCGTGTACGGTTGAAGAGGAAAGAAAAAAAATATATATGTATAGAAGAAAAGGATATTTCCGAAGCGCCATAGCTATGCAATGTTGACTATCAGCACATTTCGCTGTTTTGTGGACGGTCATCGAAGCGGTACGTCGTCAAAATCACTTTTCTCAATATATGTATGGTTGGGGGACATATATATGTAAAGGGAAAAATAAATGCGGACAGACCTGTCGGCAGAAAAAAAATAGGCAAAATAATCGATATCCGTAAAATCGAGTTTGCCAGGCTTTACTAAATTTCCTTTATATACAGGGTGAGGCACTAACTGTTGCCACCTTGAATATCTCTGTAATTATCGACGTCACAACAAAAATGTTTAAGGTGGCAACAGTTAGTGCCTGACCCTGTATACACACATATACATGTGCGTGTATATGTATGTATACTATACATGGGTCCTTGCATATATGTATAGTGAGATAAGAGTTCTCTTCCTGCGTCCGTTAGCCCCGTCGGTCTCACTTTTTCTGCGGCATTTTTTCTCCATATCTCTCTTAATCGTTTTCAACTTTCAATCTTTTTCTACCAGCATGTGTATTCCTGCAGGTCATCGCTTTATCATTTTCTCTGCGTGTATGTCGAAGTACATTCTGCCACTGCTGCGGCCTATCCGGCTTTTCCTTCGCGCCATTATCGCCCACCTGTTTCTTCCCCTCGCTTGTCTCATCGATAAGGGAGTATTTATAAAACGACGAGGGTCCGTTCTATCGGGAGCAGAATGAGAAAATGGTGTAAGATTCGAACCATTTGCTCGGTAATTAGAAAACTACCGAAAAAGACTTGCACCTGTATTTTAAAACTGAGCTACACTTGCGTGGGGCTCGACTTTGCGAGACACTTCGTATCATATAACAAGACTGTGCTGTGCAATACCTGATTGGAATCCAATGTATTTCCACAAAGGATTTCCACATTATCGAACAGAATCCGATGTGATTTTTTATGGATCTCATCGCATTCCGCACGTTGAATGTTCTCAACGAAATATATAGATATACAAAATGAGTGGATCGTAGAAAAGAACAAATTTTATCTCATAAAAGTCGAGATCGCTGAAAAAAATGTATCTTGAAAATAGGTTTCAATGACATCAGTAAAAATCCACATCAATTGTTGCTTTTAGTTTATTCTACTGCACTTGGACATTATATCATCACACACGCTCACGTAGCATGCAGGTTATGTTTCAACACGCTGAGCTTTTTCTCGTGACTTTTCACATATTCTCGGTCGGCACGTGGTTAGGCTTATCAAACGGTATTCATCGGGGAATAGTGCAGAATCCAATTGTGTCCCAATGAGGACTCCCTACGTGCGGTGTCCCTAACACATCCCTATAGAGACATGAGTGCATTGTGGGAATCCCCAACAAATTTGTGCATTCACGAAATTTGGGATCACCAAAAGGTGTTGGAGTTTGCATCATTGGAACACAACGAAAATCAACAGTTTTTAATCAATCGATTTTGTTTTACCGTGAAAATCGCAAACGTTTTTACTTATTCTTATTAAAGATTTACGACCTCAATTTGCAAAAAAGAAGGCTTTGGATGAGTACAAAAATAATTCAATGAAAGATGATCAATCGTTGCATTCCAAAGATGCAGATTTCAACACCATATCACTAAAGTACATTATTTTGTTGGGAAATCAACAAATTTCCGTTGCGAATTTGAAAAAGAAATCCAGAAACGTCGTTGATCGGCAAATAGCGCAGCATCGACTCAGATTCGAATGTGACCTCCCTAGGTGTTCCATTCATATCAAATCCCCGTGGGGATGTGATAGGATCTGGGGGACCACGCGATCAATTTTTGCACGTATTGGTGTAGATACTCGAGTAAAAGTCTGTGCACTAAAAAGTCAGCAGAATATAGGGCCGTCTATAGCGGTACGGGTTTTTCACAGCTTCCCCGTATCCTCGGAAAATGTGATTTAGTCTAGTGTAAGATGGCTGTGGATGTAACGGAAGTTAGGTTAGGTACCCAAAACCCGCAAGGGCATACGTTGGAACTCAGGAAAGAGTAGCAAGAAGAATTTATATATATATACAAACCTGGGCGGAAAAATGTTAATCCGTTAATAGTTAATTAACGAAGTTAACATATTGCTTAACGATTTAACTTTCAAGTTAGAGTCAAAACCTACTAACGGACTTATTACCTTCCGTTAAGTTTTACTTCCCTTAGTTTAAGGAGGTATGATCATTACTACGAATCCAACTTTCGGATTTGAAATTTTTATATGATTTTGACGCATACTTTTTGCGCCTATTGCCAAAATTTGTGCGATTTTGACCGTTTAGTTCTTCGGCGATAAAACTGCAAAGCCGAGGACTTCGAGTTACCGAAGCACGTCGTCTTATGGAGACGGACAACCGGAAGTGCCGTGATCGTAGTTTTTCTGCTCACGTATCCAACTAAATCCGTTCGAAAACTGAAATTCGATAGATTAGATATAATAGATATTGTAAAAAATAAGAAAATCAATCTTCACCGTGTGGTTAAAGCATTATATCACAAGAAAGTTTCAATTTCCGGGTTAAAAATGATCAGAACGACGAGAGAGCATCCACAGACTTAGCAACGTCGCGAGTGACAGCTGATGCGTTTGGCGAACATAACCCAGCTTTGTTTTGAAATTAATTTGAATAGAAGCCGCTACAAAATATGCAAACAGCAGTTCACGGCGTTTTATTATTTATCACGTATCAATAATATGTATAATTATATTCTGCCTATCGCATGTAATGAAAAGAGGAAAGAGGAGGGGTATTGAAAAAGGCGAATTATATTCTGCCTATCGCATGTAATGAAAAGAGGAAAGAGGAGGGGTATTGTAAAAAGCGAAAGCTGTACATTTGGAATAAACGAATCTATCTATATTCTACCTATCGTGTTAATTCCGTTGAGGTGATTCAAGCCTATTTTAATAAGCTTGAATTTGATTACGTTAATATTAATACGAAGATTACTACCGAGTCGTTGACAATCTAATTTTTCAGTTTTTATTTGTTCACGTGCAATGAATTCATCATTTACCACAATATTTGGCATACTATAATCGATAATACGAACAATCAACATAAGCAAACATCAATCAGAGCAACTGTGTGTACAAAAAATTTAGACTTTTTTTTGACCCTGTGGAAGTGATCGGACCTCCTTAAGGCGTTACCCCCACTTGTAGCGCAAAAAAGGCCTTTTTCATGAATTTTTTTGAAGAAAACTACAAAACTTTTTCAATCGATCAATATACCATCTTAAAGAACACATCTTAAAGAACTTTCAGTATTTTTTTTATTGAAAAATATTACATTGTTTAGTGGCAAATGGCCGTCAATGAAATAATGTTTTTATTTACACGGTTTGCGGTGACCAACATTGGGGCGAAGTGGATCATCTGAAAAAAAAATGTGGATGGATTTAGTTAAATATAAGTATAAACTAGTCTTTAATCGAAGGATTTTAAAAAATGTTCATTTTTCACAAAATGGCCGACATTCAAAGTTAATGGTTCGATTTTAACGAAAAAAAAACGGCCGTTTTTTGGCTATAAAACGGGCATTTTTTTCGAAAAAAAAATCGAACGATTAAAGACTACATTTTTATGTATTAAATAAGCCTGCAAAATTTTAAGAAGATCGGTTCATTAGTGTTCGAGTAATCTTGGTCACCGACTTCAGAAATGCCATTTTGAGAAAAACGCGTTTAAAGTTTCAATTTCAGTTCTTCAATTCGATTCTCCTCTTTCAACGCTCATATCTCAGTCAATTTTGTTCGGATCGACTTGAAATTTTCAGGACATATTCTCAGATACTTATACTTAAAAAAAATGCAATAAAAAAGAAACGATTTTTTCAAAATCGCTAGTGGGGGTAACCCCTTAAGGATGTTGAGTCCCTATGAAACATGTTAATGCGAATTGTTCAATAAATAGCTTCTTAATTGTCGTGAAATTTTCACACGACCCCCTGAATACTTCATGTAAAAACGTCCCAAATTTTCAGAGTTCTATCATCATTACTTCAACCTCCTTAAGGGTTGAAATAAAAAATGAGAAGAGAATTCTGAAAATTCGGTATGCTTTTGTATGAAGTATTTAAAAGGTCGTGTTAAAATTTCACGACGATTAGGAAGCTCGCTATTAAAAAATTAACATTTTGTTAAAAACAATTTTTAAAAGAAATAAAAACAAATGTATCCATAAACTTCGTTTTGTTTACGTTGATTTCAGTATATTGTAGATATTATAAAATTGAGAGGTCAAAAAAAAAACTTATTGCAAAGTCACATCAGTTTCCATAAAACAACATTTAATTTGTGAATGTTAATTGTTCAATAACGAGCTTCCTAATTGTCGTGAAATTTTTACACGACCTCTGAAATACTTTATACAAAAACATACCAAATTTTCAGAATTTTATTATTATTTGCGATTTGGGACTCAACATCCTTAAGTCCGTTACTTTGTTTTCGCGATGCGCGCCGCGCTCATGTGGCTGGCGGCAAACAAATGAAGCGCGCGGCGCAATTGCGAGTGAGATGAGTATTCATGCATAGCGTGCGTGTGAGCAGGAACCCTATACTGCGTTCAACGAGAGAACGACACACTTCCGAACCTAAATTCGCCCGGTGCGGTCAGATCCCGCCTCTTCTTTAACCTCTCTATTTAGTTTGTTATTTACCTTCCATACCTAGCCTACCCTACTAGGCCCTATTATACTTTGCATCTACCTACTGTAGTACTAAGTACCAATGCTGTTATAGAAATGTATTTATCTATTAATGTGACTATGAAATCCTCATTTGACTGGTTAATTTTAAAAGTAAGTGTTAGGTCAAACAATTATAAGAATTACCTATAATTTCATATAGATTGGTAACTTTAATGGATCACTTTAACTTTGCCCACCTTTCTATACATACACACATATATATCCTGAAACCGAAAGGTGTTTTTCTTTTGTTTCCACGGCAACTTCTGCACGACTTAGCGCGGGAAATTGCTCATTTTTTCCGCCCTTTCGATGTTTCCCGCATCCTCACGGATCGCGCGTAAGAAGTCGTTGGAAAGTCCATTTCTTTTTTGCATCTCCTCGCTCGTTTCGCTTTGTTTCCACTTCTTTTTGTTTTACGCCCTCGAGGTGAGTACGAGGGTTCCGCCGGGCTCTCAACGACCGCGCGGAGATGGTAGCGTAGACAGTGTGCGCAACGGCCAAGCCTCTTCACGTTCTCAAGAGGGCGAGTATGGGATCGTCGTTGATAGCCGAAGCATAACATCGTGGGTGGAGGGGGGGGGGGGGGGGGGGGTGCCGTCCACAAATAAAAAGGGCAGCAAGGAATACGCGAGGGTGTGAAAATGAACTTCGCGCTGAACGAGACAAAAAGCGCGTAAGTCGTGGAAAGGTTGGCTCGGTGCATTTTCGTATTGAAGACGAGACGACAAAGAAGACGAGGGACGAAGACGGTACGAGGAAGCGGCTGATACACGCGAGAACATGGCAAGATGGGGTGTGGCCAGCAGTCATGTGTAAATGAGACGTATAAAAATGTGATGAAGCTGATGGCGGCGACGGTGAGCAAATAGTTCTCCAAGTCAGGGAGACAAATGAGGAAAACGGCTCAGGACGAACGGCCAAGACGGACAGGAAGGACGAGAGCAGGTCACCGGCGATTCCCGAGGGACTCGCTGAGAGGGGTCAACGAAGAATTCTTTTTTCACGGACGTACCCGCGATGGAAAAATCGAGGGGGTTTTCGCGAGTGGAACAAAAAAGATATTAGTTGCTGCGGAATGATGGGTGTAGGTATCGGAAGAGAGCGATGAAGTACTACAATGGAGGAGAAAAAAAATTTGAATGCCCGAGGGGAATTACGGGGTCGGGGCTGAGTCGAAACGAGTGTTATATATGAGGTATTCCACGTGAATCCGGTGGACTTTTTCCCTGACTCCCGCCAATTCGATTAATTTTTTTTATCTGATTCCATTGACTCTAAAAGACACCCTGATTTTTTTAACATTTTTCGAAACAGCCCTTAGTAAAAAAAAAATGTTTTCTTCCGAAAAAAACGCCCCGATTAAAAAATGTGAAAAAATTCCCAAAAATGCGTGATTATATGTAAACATTTTCAAACTATCACCCGCAGTGGAAGTATGATTTTTTCGCTAGCAGTCAAACAGTTCTGCTATTAATTTTAATTGAAGTCGTATTCAGCACAGAAAAAATCATACTTCGACTGCGGGTGGTAGCTTGAAAATGTTTACATATAATCACGCATTTTTGGGAATTTTTTCAGATTTTTAAATCGCGGCGTTTTTTTATGGGGCTGAAGTTTGCATCGTTGGAACGCAACAAAAATTCTTCTCACTTTCTTATAGCCATTACCATCTACAATCATATATTGCGAATTTGTTTTAGAGCGCTAAATAAGGATCCGAAAAATTGCTTGCGTGATTTTCATAGGTTAAATCTGCCATAGGAAATTTGTAAAATAAAAAGATATCATTTTCGTTGCATTCCAACGATGTAAGCTTCAACCTTATGTTTTTTTTTTTGGGAAAAAATTGACTAAGGGTTGTTCCGAAAAATGTAAAAAAAATTCAGGGCGTCTTTTAGAGTAAATGGAATAAGATTTTAAAAAATTAATCGAATTGTCAGGCGTGTCAGGGAAAATGTCCACCGGATTCACGTGGAATACCTCGTATATATGCACGTATACACCATGCATATGGGCGATATATAAAAATACGGAAGATAAAGCGAGAAAAACAGAAAGAACGCGGAGCGAACTGACTGCAAAGGGGAATTCGTAAAAGTCCTAAAGGCGATAAAAGAGCTGTACAGAAGAGAATCGCGGTCTTGGATAGCCATGCGGTTGCGCAGGGTATATACGGGTACGAGTAAAATAAAAAATAAAATGTGGGGAAAAATTGCAGGGGGCAGATTACAGATTCACGTACGTCCGTGCATTTTTTTAGGATATGTGATACTTTTGTGAAACGCCAGTAAAACCTTGACTTTCGTAACGATTGGTAATAAAAAAATTAATATATCGATAGTGTTGCCCGAAACATTGAAACGATTGAAGAATAACAATGAGATCAAACTGCTCGGAAGTATATTCAGTAAAATTTTCCCTACTATATGTATATGTCTATCTAGCTATCTATGGGTATACAATATATGTATGTACATACACATATACATACAGGGTGATTCATTAGAAGGTAGTCTCTCAAAAGCACCTATAAATATTGATTTTAGACGAAAAAGTCAGGGACGAAATTTGTATGGTTTGTCAATATCTATATTTTGGTAGCCTTAGATTTTTTTGCAAGTGACGGTATCAACGTGGTTTCAAGGTCACATTCACTCTTTGAAAGAAAAAGCCTTTTTTATGGCCGCAAATGTAGAGCACAAAAAACAAAACCATCGACCTACAATATCATGTTGGTGTACACGCTTACCTTGGAATACCAAACAAAAATGTATACGTTAATTGCAGCAATGCAAGCAAAACAGGCGGTAGTTTCAGGCGCAAAATATGTTTTTATTGCATGGCTTGTTCAACAATTTACGTACGATTTTTTAATGGGCCAAATTTTAGCAATTTTTTTATTTCATGATATTGTAGGCCATTGGTTCTGTTTTTTGTGCTCTACATCTGTGGCGAATTAAAAAGGGGGCTGACCAATAATAAATAAGGTGGCCAATAATAAATAAGGTTGATACCTCCACTTGAAAAGATCCGAAGATACCAAAATGTAGACATTGACAAACCGTGCAAATTTTGTCTGACTTTTTCGTCTAAAATCAACATTCGTAGGTGTCTTCGAGTGACTAATTTTTAGTGAATCATCCTGTATATATAGAGGGTGGCCCGAAAAGTGACGCCCCAATGGAAAATCTAGATTATCGTTGAGTATCTGAGATCTAAATACTTATCCGAATCACCACAATGTATGTTCTACGGCATTTTTTAAAAGTTTTCGAGAGAAAAAAGCTTTTTTTGTTTTTCTCTTTCGTGTGTACACTAGCGGCCAAAAGTTTCCGGACACTTTAGATAACTGCAAAACTTGCGATCACTGAATAATTGCAGTTATATTAGAATAATGAAATTCATTATACAGAGCTATATCTTCGTAAAATAATAAATAAGTGATTTTTTACGCGTGTTATTGTTATGAAGTGCACTCTTGAGCGAGCAATAAATTGTCAAACGAACACTAACGGGAACGCCCGAGATTTCGATCAAAACTTGAAAAAATAGGTTCCAGACAAACAATTACCAAAGTTCAAATGGTGAAAAAAAAGACTTATACTAGTACATACACAAGGAGAAAAAAACGTTGGCTATAGGAAAGCTCGGAAAAAATGTTTTTTTTTCTTCCGAAAACAGAAAAAGATCGTACAGGGTTCTTCAATTGGCGCGGGCGGCCTGTGGCGGCCATGTTGTTTTGGTGGCGTCTGTCTAATCTATTGTTTATTATTCAGTCACTGATGCCAAATCACCATGGCAAGGTACACGATTGAACAGCACGTTCAAATGATAAAACTTTATCATCAAAATGAGTGTTCGTTAGTGCAAACGTTGCACGCGTTGCGCCCATTTTAACGACGAGCCGCATTTTTTTATCAATGGCTATATTAACAAGCAACATTGCCGTATATGGGACGACGCCAACCCACACGAGGTTCACCAAGTGGCAATGCATCCACAAAAAGTTACTGTTTGGTGCGGATTTTGGGCCGGCGGCGTCATTGGTCCGTACTTTTTTGAAAACGACGTTGGTGAGCCTGTCACCGTCAACGGCGAATGCTACGGAACGATGATAACCGATTCCTTTTGGCCCAAATTGAACGATATGGACGTAGACGACATGTGGTTCCAGCAGGACGGCGCTACGTGCCACACAGCGGACGCCACGATGCACATTCTGCATGAACGACTTGAGGGTATGGTTATCTCTCGCAGAGGTGACGCGAATTGGCCACCAAGATCGTGCGATTTGACCCCGCTAGACTTTTTCTTGTGGGGTTTCTTGAAGTCGCAGGTATATGCCAATAAGCCGCAATCGACGGATGTTCTTAAAGTCAACATTTAGATTCTCCTATTGGACGTCAATCTTCGGGCTACCCAGTACATCTGTGGATATCAGCTGCATCGCTGACGAAAGGACTTAACTCCCAAACTTTTATTCAATTATTTATCCCGGCAAAACGCCCGTTTGTTCGTGCGAAGCGAGACATGGACAAAAAAAATACTCAGACATTTTTGTTCTCAACAATGAATAGGTTCAACCGTATGATGTGCTTTTCACCGACATTCACTTTTGAATAATCAAAAGAGTAACTTGTAGCACGAACAACATACGAAAGCTTCGCGTGAAGCTTTTCCCATTTTTTTCTTCCCCCCCAAAGATCAGCTTTTCCATTTGCAATGCCTGACATGCTGCAAGAACGATCCAAACAAAAGACCGAGAGTCAGAGATTCACGGCGACGAGCGTTCAAGCCTTCGCAACAACGCGCAAGAAGTCTTTCGAACGTCCAACAGAGCAAGGCCGTTCGAACAATAACCTGCTGCCAATGCTCGTGACGGCACTCCATGACGATGCAGAGGCGTTCGTTAAAAGCCCGCGTCGTGTATGACCGCGCTCGAGGAACGCGTCGACGCTTTAACGAGGGCGTCGCCGAGTCGGGGCTCTATATATGTACATCTGTGTGGGGTTGCCGACCCTAATTCGCGTTTCGTGAAAACTCCCCCGCGCAGCTTTTGGTCCCGCTATAAAGGCACCAATACGAGCGTGAAGTGAGAGGTTCACAGCTACAGCACCCCCATCAGTTGGCATTACTTCAACTTACCTCGGTATACCATTAATGCTGGATACATGACCCAACTACAACCACTAACGTTCCGCACACCCAGACACGAAGCACAGAAAGCTCCGTGAACCTGCGCAAGTTTGGGAAAAGGGAGGGGGGAGGTAAACTCGACGTCGACGTCAACGTCGTTGTTTCTGTCCCCAACGCCATCATCCGCCTTTCCGCCTTGTTATACGCGGCTCCTGAACGCCTCCGTTAATTACGAGGCTCCTACATTAAGTAAGTCTCCCCCCTCCCATCGCTTCATTCCCTTACTTCCCGTTCACGAGGGGCGTCGGACGCGACGACTCGCTTAAATTATTGCAAAGTTACTCGGCTCAGTTCCGACGTGCCACAAAATCCTCCCTTCGAGCAGGGCGAGAGTCTTTTCTTCAATGGTGTAGCTCATATGTGTGTCTGTGTGTGCGCCTGTGTGTCTATGTACGCACAAACACATTACATCACATTGTAGAAAATTACCCCTAGTTGGAGTTCTTCGCCTTTGTTTGGAGCTCACTGTCGTCTCCGCTGGGAATAAAAGGGAAAAGTCGCCAACTTTTCCGACGGCGTTTTGCCTCTTTGTTGGGGAGAACGGCTCTTTGGAAATAACTTCGTCATTAACTAATTCATTAGCGATATTCTGGCTGAATCGGTTTTAATCTCTTTGTTTGCAAACCCGAAGAATCTGCGACAGCACAACTTGATATTAGGTTTTGCACTCCGGTCGAGTCCTACTGGAATTTACTGACATTTTAATCACTGTCGTTTCATTCTTAGCGGAGAATACATTTCGCACTTGGTGGTGAAGTTGTGATAATTGCACTGGAAAAAACATGGATAGGAAATTGCACCTCGTCAATAAGGCACCTCCAACGAGGTATCTGTTATTGTTATTGTATCAGGGGTAAGGCTCATCGAAAAAAAGTGTGCTCAGTAAGAATTAATCTAGATGAAAGAATTGCATCACTGAAACAGCCAATCGGAGATAGGTACTCGACTGTAGAGGGCGAACATTTGTAAAAATGATTTCGCGAATACAGCTCTCCAATGAGAACGTCTTCCCCAATCAATGAGCAGTCGATACGCGCCCATTCAGTTTCTATCGCTAAAAGGACATTGCCATTTTTTGAAACACAAGTATCGCTATTTGATTCCATCTGTTGATGATCGTGAATTCAATCAATCGAGTCATTGAATTCTCTCAATGAACGTCTCTATGGAAATATGGGGAAGGTTCAATACCAACGTGTACGGATATGTGGGTTATGCGTTGGGGTGCAGAGTCTCTTGATGGCAAAGCAAACTGTCACTCTGTAAGGGTCCTCGACAGGCGTTGGTGGATCGGCTCTATACTCGAGGTTCACGAGGCTGGCCAATAATTGCTCGACTGTAGCGGGGTATCAGCAACAGCGGGATCACACACGTGGCTGTGGGCATGCCTGACCGTTCACCACTATATTCGTGTATGGATATGCGTAGCTATCCGTGTTGGAGCGAAACGACCAAGCGACGAAGGGAAATGAGAAGCCGGCTGCGAGGGAGAGGAGGGAGAGAGAGAGGAGATTGGAGTCGGCAAGTCCGATAATGTTTAGCGCAATCAGCGATAATGGCGGTCTATGGCGCGTTTAATCAAGGCAGTAGCCCGTTGCGGCTTGCGGTTCGAGCCTCTCACCATCTCGCTCTTTCTCACTCTCTCTCTCCCTCTCTCTCTCTTGCTCTCTCTCGCTCTTGGTTCAGTTCGTGGGTGAGCTGGCTCTCGGTGGTGATACTGGCGCAACGGAGAAAGTGGAGAGCGAGAGAGAATGCGAGAAACGGGAATTTCGAGGGAAGAGAATTGCCTCGAGGACGCGGGGTTAGGGGGATAGTAAGAGCAGCCGGAATGAGAGAATGGAGAATAGGAGATGAGAGAGAGAGAGAGAGAGAGAGAGAGAGAGAGAGAGAGAGAGAGAGAGAGAGGATGTGGGTTGGGGTTGGATTTATCAGGTGAGCTTAGTGGTCGTGGTGCTGGCCTCGCATCGCCTCAACCAGAGTGGCCACTAGCTCGAGCAGCAGAGACCACATCTCCGACAGACTCGATGGTCGGGTTATATAGTTGGCGGCAATAGCCACCAATACTCCAACATCCACCAGCCATAAACCTCTTTGCCCCCTTCCCCGTATACGGAAACTCGTGTCTCTCGGCTTCCCTGCCTTGTGCACGAGATTCACCATCTATACTACCCTCATAGATGCTCCTATGATGCCTGTTGGCCTCCATACACCCGCGCGAGTATGTGTAGATGTCTGTATGCAACGTCGCATAGCCGTTAGGTACGTGACAATTCTACAACGCGGTTCTAGTTTGAGTTTATGGCTACACGGATCCTCATCACGTATATGGATGTCTCCATCTCTGTCTATCACCCCTTGACGTAGTTTCATCTGTCTCTTGCTTTCACTCGTGCTCGGCGACGCCTCCGCAAAGGAGCTTCCGGTGCATATGCGTGCACACTCGCTTGCGGTGAAATCCTATGCAGAAACCGATAGACGCTTCCACAACATAAACGAACTTCCGCAAGGCATCAATCGGCTAGTAACATCGAGTGCTTTCCGAAGCTGGCGGATATATTCGAATGTGGTCACCGTTTAATGACTGTTTCGACCGGAAATAATGATCCATCATGACATATATTGAGTCGATGAACCGATTCTAGATTTTATCATCATTTCTCGCTTCCCGTTCTATTCTTCATGAGCGGTACTACATTTCAAAGGGACTTCTCAGCTGAATGAACACACGAACCGACATTCATTGTTCATCGTTACTTTTCCAGTTTTTACTCGGGGCATTCACTCGGTAGATTCAAAAGTAGAATATACCTGCCACGAGGCAACCCCTTGTGCCGAGTTACAGGCAACGGAAGGCACAGCGAATCATGTTTCGATTGACGTTCTTGATGTTTGCCATATATTTTAATCGGCAAAACGCTGTTTTTAGCTACGTCAACGGCAAGGCGAAGCCGTTTCAATATCTCATTACGAAAAGTCGAAACCAAGTTAGCTTGGCTTAGGACGCATGGTGCCTTTTGTCTTGCTTATATCAAATTGCAGCCGCTGCACGAAAGGATTCCTCCGTCCATAGTGGTTCCGACACTATGGTCTCACGTTAATAGCCAGCATTCAAGAGGGCATCCCCGTTATTAGCGGCCCCGAGAGTAGCTAGTCATCACGTCCGTTCTCCACCGACATACATGTATATGCTGCACAATACAGACATATCAAGAATCAAAGCGATCGTGCGAAGACACAAACCAGCATTAGGAGGGTGATCGGGCTACACGTCCCGAATCTCGCTGCTTATATCGTCATGGAGCATTGCCAACCGCATCGGTGAACTGTTACCAAACCCCCTTCGGACTATCGAGCTCGTCCGACCACCACGAGCCGATCGTCTCGTCTAATATCCTCGAGGACCGCGCTAATTCGTCGACCCCTAACTAACCGAGCGACGCGAGATAATCGATCATCAGAGTTGCCCCGAGTGTCAGGACCTTTGGTCTTCCGTCGATCCTATATACATATACGTGTCCACGAATACGTCCGACCCTCCACCTGTTCTTATTTGTTCTGTACGCCATGTACGTTTCCGGATAGGTGTACGTGAGACGTTTCCTATACATAGATGTGACGTATCTCTACCATCGGGCCCTCGTATACACGGCTGTCAACCCAAACCCCTTGAATGGCCAACGGAGTTTACTATCTTCACTCCGCGTGTTAGTTGCCCTTAATGCGGATACATCGACGCGGTCTTGATCACGCAATCTACCGTACGCTCCATTCAAATGTCCATACAACAGATGTCTAACGGTACAGCTGATACGACAGCGGTGTCTGTTCGCTGTACATCGACCTCTACCAAGCCAAAGGCCTTAACTCCGTCTAACACGATATTGCTAGAGATACCTGGCGAAGTCCTTTTACGCAAATACCCATATTCGCTTGCAAGCGACGTACCGTGATCAGGCTCGTACACATTGTTGCAGTACTTATACGCAATCTCTGGAACCGGAACTCCAACCCTCATCGTACATCGGGTTTATTGGAGCATCAGCTTAAATAACAATCCGTCCCGATGTTTCCGCGTATTACACTCTTCTATCCTACTCCCATCCGCCGACTTGGAGTTCCGCCTACCGATCAATGTTTCAAGGATTGTTATATTTGCACAGTGGTATATGTTCATCCTGTATCGGAGCTCCCTGCGCCACACTCCCACATCTACAAGTCCACCTTCTCCTCCTTCCCATCCTTCTTCTCCGCTTTCTCTTCGTGTGCTCGCACACTGTACGTATATACGGTGCTATCCAGGATATTATCTATGCATCCTTTCAGATCTATATCAGCTGTATGTTCAACTGCATCTATATACACCGGGCATCCTTCGCGTGTACTTGTGTGCATGTCTACATTCGAGTGTCGAGTGAGAGCTTAGAGCCTCCGATGTACAGTTATGCCAGTTCCTACGTCTGCACTTGAATGAGAGAGAGAGAGAGAGAGAGAGAGAGAGAGAGAGGGAGGGACGTCGAGTGCTGACGCAGCACTTCGGAGTTCAAACATCCAAACATCCCCCGATCTTTCGCCGTCTGTTCGTGGAACGGTAATTCCTATCTCCCGACTAGTTGGTCTTCCTCACTCCTTTATACTGCACCATATCTGCTATTCCGCTCTTCGGTGGAGCTTTCGAGGACCACTTATCCACCACCACACCCCAACTATCGTTCCACCCCCTCCCCCTCTCTTTCTCGTGCTCCGGTTACTATATTCGCCGCGACCTCTAGTGCTACCACTACTACTTCTATTATCATTTCTCTTCCCCTGGCTTCCCCTTCCCGTACCATTATACCAGCCTGTAACCCGACGAGTTCACGTTCCAGAGCTTTTGCCACACGATCACCACCCCTGTGACTCGATTCTTGTTACCACTGGCGTTCTCAAGCGACCCCTCGGCAAGCCTCTCCCTCCTCTTGGCACTTTCTTCCCCTATTCCTCTCGCCGAAGAGGGAGACACTCTCGAACAATGCCGAACCTTGCCTACCACGATCATCAATGCCAGGGCTCTCAGATCCGGCAACGCTTCGAACCCCTACCTTCCACCCTGTACATCCCTTTACGGAGAGGAAGTCTCGCGGCCACTTCAACTACCTCAACCTTTCCCCATCTTCTCCTGCTCCGTCTATCTATTCTTCCGCGCCCCATCATCCTCTTATCCCGTACGACGTCTCGTACATATACCGTGTATAAATATATCGCCTCTCGCCCGGCAATTGTAACGAGGAAACATCGGGTAGAGCTTTTACTCGCTCGAGGGTTTATGGTAGAGATCCTGATGGCGTCCCATGGATACGTTAGGGTGTTACCCTCTAAACGGCTAGCACTCCGAGTCACTTTGTCTCGTTCTGCACTTTGAGCATGTACTACATTCCAACTCCTATGTTGCTCCTCATTTTTCAATCCTGTCTCTCGCTCTTCGTACGTCACGATAAATGGATTTAAGAAGAACTCCGCGGTCTCGTAAGTGGGAGCAGTAGTTCCATGGTGCAAGCATGGCATTTCTGGCGATTTTTTCCGGAATTTACTTTTTACAAGTACGAAAAATGGAACACACTTAAAAAAAAAGAAAAGTATACAAAAACATGTTTTTGTATAAATTTAGTTAAATACAGAAAACGTGAAACAAAAACATAATATATAACATAAATAACACAAAATAAAAAACCTAAAAACAAAAAAGAATGAAAATTTCAAAAACTGAAAACTAATGTACTCTAAAGCTCTATACATTTGCATTCGATTTGTCGATTCACAACCACACAATTATTATTGTAAATGAGTTTATATATTTATTTTTTATTTATTGGCAACGACATAAACTTTCTGTTTACAATAAGGAACAGGTTCTGTATTTGCTTTTAAAATTTACATTTTCTTTTCACGTTAGCGGGTTCAACTTATTTTTCGGATTTCAGTGTTTTATTTATACATTTACATATATTTGATCTTAAAAAAATTATGCTCTTTATTTGACCTAAACCTCCCTCTAATATTTGCAATACCAGTGTGGGAAAAGCTGGGAATGTCAGGGAATTTCTGAGTCAGTAATGCGTAACAACAATGAGGGTCCTTTTCTTGAGGGCAACGCCAGTTGCAAATTAGTGCTACGCTTGTTGCCTTTGAGTTTCCCCGTGCCCTCGTGAAAATCGTACAGTAGTGCGACAGGAAAGAAGGGCTGTGACCACCACTCTGGAGGCTTTTTCAGCAATTGGAAACAGTGACGTGACAAGCGTTGACCAACAGCGAAAGATATCGTAACAGCCCGCCATAGTTACCTCCGAAGGAACATTAGAAGGTTAAGAAGTAAATTTAAAAAATATATACAATTATTAGACAATAATCGTCCGTAAAGGTTCTTTCAACGTTATCAGCCCGTGTAATGACTTGACTCCACGATCGACATTCTTATCACCGTCCATCGATGTTTCTATCGCAGAGGAGACATCTGTACAGCTCACGTTTATCTGCACTTCGAGATTTGTCTTCCAGAATGATGGATTCCCTGAGTTGTTGTCTTGTTTGAAAGACGATAATGAGATTACCGTCGAGTTCTATATTCGTCTTCATATAGCATCCTTGTTTACCGTCGCCTTCAATGGCTTAATTGCAGACTGATAAATAAAGAAAACATGACACGGTTTAATGCGACTCAGTCTTTTTTCTCTCCCCGCTTTCTCCCTCTCTCGTATGCTAGATAGCTACTTTTATTGCATCGCATATACATAAGCTCACGTAGCTATTTACACGGAGACAGCTGTAAAACGTCGGCTGGGAAATATGATGCAATGATTTGGCTTAGCTGTCGTCGAGTGTACACATACATACAGACATAGATACTTACATACGTATGCGTGTGTATATATATATATATATATATATATATATATATATATATACATCGCGTAGGTAAATGCTGATACACTGTGTACTGTCGGCCCCACACACATCAGCAAGTGATAACTTTTATATCCAATTCCTTCCAGCGAAACAGGCAAAGGTATGCATATATTTTATGCATGTATGGATGTGTAGATTTTACATTGAACAGAAATATTTGCAGATAAGAATTCAGAAAAAGGAAGGGAAAAATGGCAAGTATTTTTCCCTCCTGAATTTGTTCAGAATTCTATAGATCTCTTGGCACTGTCGACTTTCTCATTCCACCTCTCTCTTTCTCTCTATCTCACTGTTCCGTACTATTTTCCGTTCGTTTCCGACGGGATTCGAGGCACCGACGGGAGTATTGGATTATCGGGGTATCGACGGTCCTACCGCTGCTGCACTCGGGTTGGAAAAGAGAGTGGAAAAAAAGATAAAGTGTGGGTGTTTGGTCGCATCTCGCTGGTAAGGGTAGCTCACGGGTGTGTGCGTGTGTGTGTGTGTCTGTGTGTGTGTGAGAGTGGGAGGGTGGGTGGGTGGGTGGATGTACACGTCGCATTCAATCCCCGTACGATCCACCCCATTTCATGCTACATCCCATCCCCTTCTCAACCCCCGGAAGAGCTTGCGACGGCGGCGAAGGCATTCGGTTCACGTCACCGTTTTACAGAGCAAAGAATTTTATCGGCGTACGGATAACGCCCCTCCCCCCCCCCCCCCCCCCCGCCCCGAGCTTTTCTGCTCACACACGTACACATGGACGCACCCGACTAGCCCGTACACACACGCATGTAGTCGCTTTGCATTTTCATGCCACGCCTTCATCCCCTTCGGGTTTCTGCTTTTCCGCGAAGCGCAAACTCACCCTCATTCTTCATCCCTCGGAATTGTGTATGTATTGCTTTTTTTATACTCCTTCAACCGACCCCTTCCTCAACAACTTCTCTTCCCATGTCGATACTCTCCTCTCTCACTCCTTTACTTGGTGCTGTCTCGCAAGTACGTTTTACATGCTCACGCGTTGGATTCACTCTGTCGCCCCAGACAAGACTGCATACTTCCGGTTACGCGTGTGTATTTCGCTTTATATACCGGGTGAGGCAACATATATTAGCGGTAGGAATATTTTCCAACCTATCGCACTTGGGAGAAAACATTTCCTACAAAAGTTGCATAGTTCAAAGGGGACGTTCGAGTCGTCGCTATGAGCTTCACCTTGATTTATTTAATGGGACCATACGTTCTTTTTCAGAATTTGATCACTGTATCAAAAGTAAGTCCACCCACTGTTTTTGAAGATGATCGATCACGTTGGTTATGTCTTTATGTCTCCAGCCTAGAATCGATTAAAAAACGGTGCGAACGCTTACTTCTATGAAAGGTGCTCAAAGTAATGGCTAATATAGGGTTTTTCAATTGGCGCAGGTAGATGTTGGCTGCCTGTGGCGGCCATGTTGTTTTGGTGGCGTCTGTCTAATCTGTTGTTTATTATTCAGTCACTGATGCCAAATCACCATGGCAAATTACACGATTGAACAGCACGTTCAAAGGATAAAACTTTATCATCAAAATGATCAAAATCAATCATCATTTTAACGACGATGCGCATTTTTTGATGAATGGCTATGTTAACAAGCAACATTGCCGTATATGGGTCGACGCCAACCCACACGAGGTTCACCAGGTAGCGATGCATCCACAAAAAGTTACTGTTTGGTGCGGATTTTGGGCCTGCGGCGTCATTGGTCCGTACTTTTTTTAAAACGACGGTGGTGAGGCCGTCACCGTCAACGGCGAATGGTACAGAACGATGATAACCCATTCCTTTTGGCCCAAATTGAACGATATGGACGTAGACGACATGTGGTTCCAGCAGGACGGCGCTACGTGCCACACAGCGGACGCCACGATGCACATTCAGCATGAACGATTTGAGGGTATGGTTATCTCTCGCAGAGGTGACGTGAATTGGCCACCAAGATCGTGCGATTTGACCCCGCTATACTTTTTCTTCTGGGGTTTCTTGAAGTCGCAGGCTTATGCCAATAAGCCGCTATATCGACCGATGCTCTTAAAGTCAACATAACCCAGACCATCACTCAAATTCAGCCGGATCTATGCGGCAGTCATTGAAAGTTGGACCACTCGGATCCGTGCCACCGTGAGAAGCCGCGGCGGACATTTTAACGATGTTATATTCCATACATAATGGCATACATAGGCCCTTCATATAAAAAAAAGAATTTCGTCAATACCTCACACACAGCTTGTTTTATTCCATTTCAAGATCTACCCGCCCTTGTTGAAAACCCCCTAACTTTCAATGCAGCCTTGTAATCTGATTCGCATCGATTACGTTGCATTTTTGTGAGATTCTTCGTAAATTAAAATCACACCAACTTGTTCTTGATAAGGAAACATTTTGCGGAAAATTTAATTCCATACTGACTGAAATCACGACATTTTCAATGCTTTCCAAAACAAGTTGATGGGATTCTTAGTTGCCGGCAATGTAAATGAAGCCGAAAAAATCCGAAAATTGCCAGTCTCCGGAATTTTTTATATTCGTTAACAACTTCACCTAATTATATGAATTAACTGCTTGAATATATTTAAAATCTACACTAAATAGTTGAACATTTCGAGAAATTATTATTTTTTTTACTGAAGCAGCGAGAATTTTACCCGGAGCCAAACGCGGTGACAGGCAATGTGCCTGATCACTGCGCTACGCCGCTGACTTGAAAACGGTTGAAAAAATATCCCTCAAGCCCTATTCAGGAATCCTCGGAGAGCGTTTTACCCTTTCCTGTGGCTCACGCCGACGAAATATTTTAGGAACGTTGAGTGGGAAACCCACCTCCCTCCACCCACGCAGCTTGGGCGAAATCGGTGAGCCCCGATTGGCGTCCTCCCCTTGTTGGTATAAATCCATTGAAACCTCAATTAGAGCCTGTTCGTTAATACACACTGGCGTGATTAATAAGACGCTACAATCAATGCGAATGAAATTGCAAGCATGCATTGAAAGTGGTGGCCATCACTTTGAGCATCTTTCATCGGAGCAAATACTTACATCGTCTTTTAATCGATACTACCCGCCATGGAAATTTGTTTTTTTTTTTTATCGATTCTTCATTCTAAATCTTGATCGATCGTCTTGAAATCAGGTGTGTGAGCTAATTGTTAGTTCCTAGATAAAATGCGAAAAAAAATGGTCGCGCCATTTAAAAAAATGGAGGAGGCCTCGTAATCTCCCAAGCGTCTCCACCTGGATGAACCTCGTACCCACCACTCGATGACCCCATTCGCAACTATTCCCCCATCCATTCGCAACTATTGGGGGAAAAGTTTTCCCCTACATACGATAGGTTAGAAAATATTTCTGCTGCTCACAGTTATTGCCCCACCCTGTACATTGCATGCAAAGAAATAAATACATACACAGAAATACGACACATCGAGTTAGCGAGGTAAAAAGAGGGTGTGAGGAGCGGATGACGCAGTAAAGAGGTAGAACCCAGAAACTCGGGGGCTGTAAGAACCTGCGGTATTCGTAATACCGCAACATCGATGGGGGCGACATAGTTCTGCATTTCCTTCGTCCTATCCATCATGTATATTTGCATATGTGTGTGTGTGTATGTATGCATATATGCCTATGCATACGTTCCGGGTAGAACTCACAAGCACCGAGTTTCTCGATCATGAATACATCGGCATCGACTGGCTTCCGGTAGAAAAATTGCGACGTAGCACTCTTTTCCGTCGTCGAGAGCGAATATATATATATTTCTCTCTGTCTGTGCGCGTGTGCACACGTGTACAGTTACTTAGAGAAAAGCGTATGGCCCGATTTTACCATCGATCTACTTTGCTGTCCTATATACGCATATGTGGGTGTGCGCAAACGACAACGAAGCTCTTTGCTGCAGCACGAGTTGAAAGCGGCTCAATATTTGTGCTTTCGTCCTTCTCCATTTATAGTATTTTTCATACTATTTATTCGTGCTACGGTAAATGATGATACGAGAGGATGGTATCCTTTCTTTTTTGCTGGGGAAACATTTTTGCAGGCGAGAATAATTGTACGTTAACGTTTGATATATACTTGACAGATGTTTATTCGCGTTTGATATATACTTGACAGATGTTTATTCGCGTTTGATATATACTTGACAGATCTGCTGGAAAAATGATACCGTATAGCTGAAAAATAAGGTACGGATCGATTAATTATCGGAATAAACCTTAGCACCGTTAAAATGGGGTTTCATAGCACCGTTATCAAATTATCAATTTTTTAAATCGCGAATTTGTGCCAAAATCGAGCACACCAAATGTGGAGACACGGCAACATCGTAGACGGCACAGATGCTACCTACCTTATCCACATTCGGTACTTATGCCCGAGGATCTTTAATTATCAAGATAAATAACTAGGAATATTATGTTTTCATTCTCTTAATTATTAATAACTATTTAATGTTAATTTGAGATCTATGTTCAGAAATGAACATGATATCTAGAACCACGAAGTTTCTAGACATTCCTAGACACAGGCAAAATGTAATTTATTACAAACACAATCGACTTCCTTAGCATATCGAAAATCTATAAAAGTTTTTGATTTCTTTCGATTTATAGACAGCTCTGGTACACACTTTTCCTTTTGTAGCGAAAGAATTTTTTGCTCAAGCAATATTCATTGTTGGCTGCTACTCGGGCCGATTTTGAGGTTACGAGCGGGGCGCGTATGTCTGTAACTTCGCGACACTGCTGTTAATCTGACAAAGAACTTTCCTCAGGTGACACCCTTCGATTTTATTGAAATTTGGATATGTTATAAAGCACCGAAAAGTAAGCGATACGTATATTTTATCGGCAGAAAAACGGTTTTAAGGGGTGAAACTACCCCTCGAAAATATGGGTGTTTTTCGTTTTTCCTCGATAACGTTATCGTTCTCATATCCAATGTATAGTACACGAAAAAATAAACATTCTTGCTATTTGAAATTTTTTTATATCTCGTACCATTAAAACGTTATCGACGAAAAACGAAAAACATCCCCATTTTTTAGGGACGTTTCACCCCTTAAAACCGTTTTTCCGCCGATAAAAAAATCCGTATCGCTTACTTTTCGGTGCTTTATAACATATCCAAATTTCAACAAAATCGAAGGGTGTCCCCAAAGGGATGTTCCTTGTGAGCATCATCGTATGCCACGATCTACGATGTTGCCGATTCGTCTCGCGTTAATTAAACGAGAACGAATTGTACAAAATAATCATTCAAAGTAATGAAAAATATGTCATGTAATTTTCGGTTGTTCAAAAATGCGCATTCTTATAAAGAGGCGTATTGAAAATATTCTAAAACATACGTGAAATATGACGGTTATTTTATAAGTAACAGTTGCTAACAGTAAATTGCCCTCATGAAGAAGCTAGGGCGCTCCCCTCGGCTAGACCCCGTAACAACCTTAAGAGAGGGTACAATAGGATGCTAGGACAATGTCTACTATTTTTGGAAATTTCGGTCGCAGCTTTTTTCCAAAAATTTTTGGTATACGAAAATAAAAAAAGCTTCCATCATTTTCCTGTGGTTTGTGTCATCGAGATCGATCAAATGGGCGAGCTGAGAAAATGCGGGTACCATTTTTTCAAGTCGCAACTGTGGAGTAAAGGTAAAAGAGACGAGATTGAAGACACGCCAGCGAAAATTTGTAGCGAAAAAAAATATGGAAAATTGTGCAAGCCTGAGACTTTCACACTTCTTTCCAATGTTGTCGAAATTAATATGATGTATCGTTAGAATGCAACGGAAGATGACTTTTCTTTAATCGTTCGTATTTTCTTCGCTGACTTAGGGTACGAAAATCACTCAAATACCTTTTCTAACCTCTAGTAACCCTCCAGTAGACCTCAAACGATGAAACAAATTTGGATAACAATAAAAATGAGGAAATAAAATAAAAAAAAAAGAACTTCCGTAGCATTCCAACGATGCAAACTTCAACGCCATAAATTAATTTGTTCAGAATACTTCCGGTGGAGGCTTCTACGTATAATTTTTTTCTCATAGCTCTTATAGCTTCGCGTCTACGCTGCTATAAATATCGTTTGCGCGATCAGAAACTCGTTTCGAACAGTCTACCGGAAATCAACATGAGCGCAATCAGTACATCAAGGGGGGGGGGCGGTCTTTGAGGAATCGGATGTTTAACGAAGTAAATAAAAACAGAAATGGAAAATCGAAGATCTTGAAAATATTGCCCGAGGGATACGGGCTTCACAAACGTGTGTATGGGTACGTATATATGCATAGGGATAGAGCGGACAGGCAGAGATAGAGGGTGAAAGAGATCGACGCGAAAAAAGGGAAAAAAGCTCTCTCGGGTAGCTCATCTATAAGGGATTGCGATGGATCTCTGGATTCGCCAGCGCACAACTCTATACCTCATTCATTATTTTCCTGGTTACCTCTATCTACGTCTTCCCCGCCTTTCTCGCCCTTCCTGAGCTCGATAAAACTTCTCAGAAACGCAATTACGTCTGCAGCTGCTTCAAACTCTCCATTTCTCTCCTTCGAATTTGCCTCGTTCCACAATGATCCGCACCTTTCATCCACAATTTGCCCACACCCTTAACGATCTCTCTCTCTCTCGTTCTCTGTCTCTCATTTTCATACTTTCCCTTACGCCTTTGCTTCTGTGTGCCCTCTTGGTCTTGCCAACTGCTTTATGGAAGTGCCTACTACGGGTACCAATGTTCCTTCTTCATTGTAACCCCCTTGACTCTGATATCTTTCAACTTTCTCTCTCCCGTACTCTCGGCTCTGCTGCAGGAAAAATGGCTAACCCAATATTCAACGATTTTCCGTCTCTCTTCCCGCCGCTGTGTAGACATTTCTCTTACTATATACTTTCGTAAAATCCTCTGCTTGGCTTCATCTCACTCTTGCGCTAGCGATTAACTACTCTTCTTCTCGCGCACATTATAATTAGCGGCTTAATGACTTACCATTCGAAGCGAGTGACGGCTAATTAAAACAACAACCCCTGCTCTCTTTTCGCTCTTGCCCTCTTTTTCCTCTTGCCAATCTCATCTACCCTACATTTTTTCGTATACTTGGTCTCTCTCTCTCTCTCTGGCCTCCCTTGAGTTCTCGTTTAAATGACACTAAAACGAAAACCCCGGGGTGGTAAACGCGGCAAAACAGCGAAAGAATTACCGTATATTATAGGGGGGGCAGCTCTGCCAGACTTTTGGCAGACTCACAGAGCGATACAACAATAGTTATTCGCCTTATAATGTCGCCCGCGAGCAAGCCAGTGCCAATTTTGTCTACCACGCGAGATATGACAAAAAAGCTCCTGACATACTCGCTGTTGATCTCCGAAAGCTTCTCCAAATGATTACTACCACGGCTGCAAGCGGACGAAACAATTGAAACCCCGAAATAAATGTGCAGGTCATTCGTCAAGACTGTCATAGAACAGTGTACGAAATCGTGCACGACCTTCGAAAGTGCAAACCAGTTGGTGGTCTCATGAAACTAGAATACATACGGTATTGTAGTCTTATGGAATGATCACGGGGAACCGTCACTTTGTTTCGCCACGAACGGTAGACAAAGGTAACAAACGGTAGATAAGGGCATATTTGTGAAAGTTTTTTCGATATAAAATGGCGGCACATTCAGAGTCAGGTAGATGCTATTTTTTTAAGGCCTTCGCGATACACTTCGTTTCATTTTTTTTTATTGAATCTGGCGCAACCTACCGAAGGGTTGCTCGACGCAGACGCAAAACACCATAGAAGTACACCATATGGGCAGGTAACATTTTGGTCTAATACTTTACTCGGAAAACTGCTGCCTCAAAACTGTACCTCGAAAACGCTTTTCAAAAAATCAATATTTCACTAAAAGCCTCGCTACTTTCCTACCGTCTCATATCTACACTGCGAAACGTTTCGCTATATCGCTTCCGATGCAAACCTAAAAATAGGGATAGCTCGACTTGAGTGAAAAAGATGACTTAGGACAAACTGCTAGTATGCCGCCATTTTGTATCGAAAAAATGTATTGTGATCCTTTTTTTGTGAATATTCTTCGAGACTAATCACGAATTCTCAATAGGTTCGATTAATTTTTCAAAAATCGACTTCAAAGCCCTCTTTTCAGGATTCCGTCACTAACACGCTGACGTTAACCCTCGAAAGATCATTTCACTTTCCGTCTGATCCTCATGCAGACTGCTCCGTTGTCAATACGGCAATTTCGCGTTGTCTGGTCTTTCAGCCTTGCGGAGCTGGTAAGTGGGACGGGATGGTCGGTCTCGGTTGGCTGACGTAATAGGAAGCGGAAAATGCTATGTTTGTTCTCCAGACGTCCTTGCTGTGACATTAGGAGGCTGGTTGTGCGCACGGAGTGAAGAACACTCTGCGGCCATAACATCGTCTTCTCTCGCCCGTTTGCGTTTGAAGGCTTGCCAAGAGCAGAACAGACCGGAGGCAATAGAGCACCAGCTTGTGTATAGCTCTCTTGGTGGCTTTGGCCAACCCGCCTCCTCGTCTGTTCTCCAACCCGGTTGAGATCGTTCGATATAATCAAAGGGTGACCCTTTTGATGTTCCAGACGGAGATAGCGAAGAGGCTGAGCGCTATTATAGGCCAGATCCTCCCGTTTCTATCACAGGATCACCATCAGCAAATTGTCACAGCGGTTGACAGGGCGAAGCAAGTCACGATGACGGACCTCAATGCTATTATCGGGGTAAGTTCTGCCTGACTTGTTCGTATTTGTGTATGCCCATGTACTCTTCGGAAGGTTTTTTTTTTTTATTGAAACCCATCAGGAGCGTTGGATTTTCTCAAGTCTCGTGTTAGGAAACGTTGGCTTTAGTCCATGCGTTGATGCGATATAGATCTCCGTATGGGAAAGGTAAGTCGCCAGAAAGGACGTTGAAGTTTGCATCGTTGGAGTGCAACGAAAATCCGTTCCTTTCAATTGCTCTAATATTTTTTACCACTTTTGGTTGTGAAAATCGCTCGAACTTTTTTACGTGCTCTTATTAGAGTTTTTGTATCTCAATTTTCAGAAAAAGGCTTTGAATAATGATAAAAATAGAGAAATAAAATATGAAGAAGAATGAATCGTTGCATTCCATGGATGCAAACTTTAACGTAATCAGAAATTATACTTTCAGTGTTGACTTCACATTATGGAAACTCCAATGTTTTTAAGGAGGTACGATCACTTCCACGGGGTCAAAAACGAGTCTAAATTTATTTTACCCACAGCTGCTCTGATTGATGTTTACTTATGTTGATTATTCGTATTATCGATTATAGTGTGCCAGATGGTGTGGTAAATGATGAATTTATTGCACGTGAACAAATAAAAACAGAAGAACTAGATTGTCAACGAATCGGTAGTAATCTTCGTAATAATAATATTAACATATCCACCACAAAAGCGGACTAAAAAGACAAAAAATATCAGCCGGTCACCTATTAAAATAGGCTTGAATTACCTCAGCGGAATTAACACGATAGGCAGAATATCATTATACATATTCTTGATACGTGATAAATGATAAAACTCCATAAATTGTTGTTTGCATATTTTATGGCGGCTTCTATTCAAATTAATTTCAAAACAAAGCTGGCTTAAGCTCGCCAAACGCATCAGCTGTTACTCGCGACGTTGCTAAGTCTGTGGGTGCTATTTCGTCGTTCTGACCATTTTCCACCAGAAATTGAAACTTGTAATGTGGTGCTTTACCTACACGGTGTAGATTGATCTTCTTATTTTTTACGATATCTATTATATCTAATCTATCGAATTTCGGTTTTCCAACGGGTTTAGTTGGATACGTGAGCAGAAAAACCACGATCGCCGGACTTCCGGTTTTCCGTCTCCATAAGACGACGTATTTCGGTAACTCAAAGTGCTCGACTTTGCAGTTTTATTGCGAAAAAACTAAACGGTCAAAAACGGTCAAAGTCTTGTGTAGAAACAAAAACAGCCACATGTTCTTTGAGCCAACATTACGTACATACAGGGGGTTGAAAATATACTTTCCATACAGACGCACACATGAGGAATGGAGTGAAGGAATGGAGTGAAAGAGGAAGAGAGGCAGAGAAAGCTGAAGCCGATGATGCACCCCTGGGGAATCCGAATGCGGACGGATGGATACGTTTTCTCCTCCCAGCATCCAACTCTCGCCCATTCTCCTTGCCTCGATCCCACTGCGGATCCTTCCGCGAATCCCGAATCCTCCTCAATATTGCTCGAGCACTCAATTTCCTCCCTATTAAGCCGCCGGCTTCTCTCCGGGTCGCTCGGCACAAACCCACTCTCCTCCTGCTCTCCCTTCTCTTCCCCAACTTCTATTTCTCCGTCGGTTTTCCGCCCGCCAGCTTCCTCCAGCCCGCGAATCTTGGTTCACCCATACCCGCAGTCCCTCTCTCCTTCCAGCTTTCTCCTGTTTCCGGCTTCACTCTCACCTCTTCTCGGAACCAATCTGTGTGTGTATGGAATTCTAACAATGAAAAGGGCCTGGGTCTGGCAGACTCAACGTGTAAAGTAATGCGGGTTACGCCTCTTTCGGCTTGCTGCGGTATGTACGTGTGGCTTGTCCGTGCCCGCGAGGTTTCTCACTCTCGCCCGTAAGAACTTACCGTCTGCTTCCATTTGCCTCGCTTGGAACGGGTGGTAAGGTTTGCACCGAGACACCGAAGCTTCTATCCCGGAATCTTATCCCGAGAGTCTTCTTGGCTCCGACCTCTCAGATGGGGTTTATAGTGTTATGGCGCACGAGGGCCGACTAATCAGCATTCCTCGCCCGGGTCCGTTCCTCCACAGGGGTTGGCAACTTCACCATCTACTGAGCTTGCTTCACTGTTCCATTCCTTCGCCTCTTCACCAACTTGGCTCGCCTCGTCATCCCCTACATCTCTCTTATTCTCTCGCTGTCGCTTTTAGCCGTATAACGGCCCCCGACATTGTCGCTACGTGCGTCAAATCCTTAGTAGGATCCCGAGGATCCGGGAACCTCTTAACTCGGTCCTTTAAACCCCGCCATCATACTACTCGATCTATCGTCAGCTTTCTCCAACGTCTCTGCACTATTCTTGCTATACATGCCGCGTTAACTACGATATAAATATGGAAAGGAGAGACGGAGAGAGAGAGAGAGGTGGGGCAGGTATGTGTTCCAAAATGTTCCACCATGGACGACGCTTCCTATAAGGAATTCTTGGGATATCCAGACGCGCGCCAAATGAATTCTCTTCGCGTCTGACGAAGGTGCGATTATCCAAATGGTAATGTGCCTCCTCACTCACCGAACAAAGTCGCACGAACAGAATTATTATGCAATTCTGTACCGTCGAGCCAACTGGACGGTACACCACGACAATACAGTTTAACGATTCGAAACAATGATTACGGGTTGTAGTGCGTCCAATTTGTGTTCTTGGAATGACGAGTGTGCCATTGGATTTAAGGCCTAACGGGACAGGATTTCACCGGTAGAGAAAGTCACGAAGAGTGTTTCGGAATTTTTTTTGAAAACCGCTGGACCGAATCAGTCGACATTTTTACAGTAGATGTCTGATAACTAGATAAAGGACACGTATCTCCAGCATATATGTGATTGGACAAAGAAAAAAATTGCACATCTTTTTATCACGCGTAACTGAAATCGATAGTGATGTTGAAGTTTGCATCGTTAAAATGCAACGAAAATAATTTTTTTCCAAAGTGCCCTTGGCAAAATTAAGCTACGAACATCGCGCAATAATTTTTTCGGATTCTTATATAGCGATCTACGGAAAATTCATAACATATGATTTTGGATAATAATGGAAATAAGTAATTGAAAAGAATTTTCGTTGCATTTCAACGATACCTACTTCAACCCCATAATCGAAGAAGGTTAGAAAATTATTTTTCGCCCTAGTTGGTAGCAAATCAAAGAGTAACTCGACCCAGTTATAGTTGAAATACACATTTTGATTATCGAATCATTGCCATCCGTAAAAAAGTAGCCAAGAAAAATTCCTAAATCTATCGCGTCTGAATCATTGGAATTCCAACACTGATTCTTCTTCTGCCCCCCCCCCCCCCCCCCCAAAGCGCAGAGATAAGAACCGAGAAATTGCTATGCTGCTGTGAATCTCTTTTCCTCGTACTATCGTCAGGGCATTTACAGTTGGACGTATACAGCGACACTTATACATACGCTCGCGCGTGATGCGAACAGGCGATAGATATAGCAAGTCGGTAGAAGCCGGGTTATTATGTCGTTAAGCCATTTAATTAACTCAGCAAACTGGTAGTCGGAATATTCGCCCCCAATCCGTTCGCGTCCCGCCTAACGAGTGTACACGAAGCCCCGATACCCTTCGTCTACCATCCCACCCTTTTCTCACCACCTCTTGATGTCTCTTGGCGCCCCTTAAACTATCTTCACTATATATGTACTTATCTGCAGGACCGAGACGCAAACAAAACCAAAAGCAACTTTACCGTCTCCTTTATCTGTTTCTCTCTCTCTCTCTCTCTCTCTCTCTCTCTCTCTCTCTCTCTCTCTCTCTCTCTCTCTCTCTCTCTCTCTCTCTCTCTCTCTTTCTCTCTCTGTTTGTCTTGGTCGTTAGAAACAAGAAATACTCTAATTGACACACTTATCGATTTTACCGAGCACCCAATCTATGTATATTTTCCTGTGTCCTTGTTCGATATCCTTCGACCTTTCCACTCCATCGCTAAAACGATTATAACGAGCGATAACATGAATCTCTCATTTCTCTCGTTCCCTTTCTCTATCCCACACTCTTACTCGCTCCCCCCGTCTTTCTTCATGCAAATCCCATTTCCGGGAGTCTCGCAATCTTCCCATTTGAATATCGATCCTTGCCGATCATTATCGCGCTTGAATATATTATTCAGCGTTCCTTAAAACTTCGCTGTGCCCCGAGACGTCCTACGAATAGTGTCATCGCGATTTGTTGATAATACAAATAAGAGTTTTTTTTCCTGGTCTCTCGTTGGAATGAAAAATATACGAGTCAGAGATTTTTATCGAATGAAACCGTCTAGAGGAAATATATGTGTGTGTGCAAACACGTTTAACACGGCAAACGCGAATGCGTGTGAATATCGGACCGAACGTTGATTCCTCTCGCTGCATTTCATCCCGCCTTGACGAGGTCGAATTTCTGCCAAACGCTTTTTTTTTTTAATTTTAAACGAGATTCAATGAGGTCGCCAGCGATTTATTTATTTATCAGTGGCGGAACGTGAGTGAATCCTGTGATGCTAGAGTACATAACGGACAGCGCACGTTCCGCAAATAGACATCGCTAACGAAGCTTCCCTCTTTCTACCTAAATCTCATTGTAATTCGAGGGAAAAAAGCCCCGACAAAGCTCTCTCTCTTTCAGGGATGTGACAAACGCTCTTGGTGTTGGTGTTTTTTTTTGCAGAAAGCTTTATCGTCACACATCTCTCGTTATATTTGTCCAAACAAAGAAGACCAGCAGCGGGAAACGCAAAGAGTCATGTTTGTCATTCGCCGGCGAAATCCTCTTTCGTTTACCATTCCAATTTCCATTCTGCATCAAGTGCCGTCATTTTGTATCGTTATTGCGGATTTTTCATTTTCATCGGTGCACCGAAGAGAAATAAAATGTTGGACCGATCCTTGGATGGGTTGAGATGTGACCCTGGTCAGTCGAAAAAGTAGCTCTTCACTCGTCTAGGAGTAGAAACGTCATCGAATCAACGAAAAATATTGTCTCCTTGGCTAGGAATTTCGCCAGCAGATCCGTCATTCGACCAGACATGTTTTTCTTTTTCAGTCTACATCCACGAAACGTGTTTCTCCTGTTTGAAAATAAAACGTCTCTTTGTGTCCAGCAACAGAGGGCAGACCTACCCAGGCTTTTGCAACAGATGCACGCTCAGCAATTGCCACCCGGAGCAACAATGGGACCACATCCGGGAATACCCGGATTATCGGGGCTCGGCCCCGGTGGCGGACTTCCCGTGCCAACTTCGGCATCCACGCTTCTCGGTCTTGGATTACCCCCAGGTGCTGGTGGTGCCCCAGGTGCTGGAGGTGCACATCCACTTTCGATGCTTTCCAAGCCCGAACTGCATCGGGGACAGCACGACGACATCAAGCCAAACGGAGGTGAGTCGAATCAACCGATCATCCCTTCACGATCCATTTCCAATACTGGTTTTATGGCATTTTTCTCTCTTGAACATCGATAATGAGTCCAAAAAATAAGGACCATGTTTTTTCGGTCCTTGGAAGTACCAATATTCACCATAGGGATAAAGCCCAACAAGACAGACAGCTTGTTCTCATGCACGAAAGGAGCTTGCGTATACCTATCAGCCACACGCACGTAGTGGGGATAAAATAAAACGACATGTACCTGCCAAACGCAAGGCTTACGTCCTCCATAATCTTAGCGAAGTTGACACTTCAAAATGACCTGTCGTCCAACAGAGAGTTCTTTCACGAGCTGGTAGACACCCAAAGGGTATATCCATCGATCGTCCTCTATTTACACTTACTTTGTGTCACACTTCCCCTAAGTATTCGGCCATAGCTCTTGCGCTTTCTGGTCGAACGATTTGAATGACGTTGCTGGGAAAGAGCGATCGATCAGCGTATACTATTGGCCAATCTGTCGACAAAGTGGTCCAGCAAGTTTCAATTCGTACGTAGGCAAGTATAGGGGATGAAAAGGTGGAGCTGAAAGGAAGACCGAGTTAGTTCGGCTTCTTGTAGGGGTCATAGGGTGCTTTTCTGCAACGTCGGCACGTTTCCCTGATTTCGCTTGGCGTCCAGTGCCCACGGCGTATATGCGCACTTGCACGTATAGACGTGCCCACCCACACATGTATCCACGCGAACGTAGAGTCTGAGATTGCTTGAATGGCTTACTGGTCGTCGTGGCGGTGAAGCGCAGGGGCGGTTGTCGTGCTCGGTTGGCTTATGTTCGTCGAATGTTTACTCAACATCTTCATCGCGCCGACCACCTTCCACGTTCGATATCCCCAACTTTTTCCCAATCCTTTTCGACTCTTTTCCTTCCCGTCGTCTTCGTATTGGCCTTTTTCGGTCCTATCATTTTCTTCCTGCCTTTTTCTATGTACGTCTTATCATTGTCATGGCCTGACTAGGAATGAAAAGGTTCCAAACTGGATAACCCCCCGACAATAGTACCCTATCCAGTCCACTGTCCACGTGACATCGACTAGTTTTCTCATCGTCTACTGAACGTACCGTGTGCTCCCAAGATTTTTTTTCTTTCCCCTTACCTTTCAATGGACGATAGATCCAGACTCACATCCCAGCCAATGCCAATTCCATTTTCGTTTATTGGGCCAAAATCTAGGGGAGGAAACATGACCGCGCGAAATATGTGTGTCCGTGTTCAGATTTTAAATCAACCCGGAGTAGATAGGACTTCTCGAGGAACGCTGACAAAGTTATAAGACGACGAGAGGACTTGCTCTTCTCAGATGGAACTTCCTCTTTGGTCTATCTTTCGCGCTTGATGTGCCTGCAGTACTTCTCTCTCTCTCTTTCTCGTTCGCCACTTCTCACGACCCTCTCTCGGGGACTTCAGCCTTATCTTCGTCTCTCCAGTCTTCGTTCCGCTTCTCTGTGTCTTCCTCCCTTTCTCTCTCTCTCTCTCTTTCTCTCTCTCTCTCTCTCTCTCTCTCTCTCTCTCTCTCTCTCTCTCTCGCTCTTTGCCACCCTTTCTCTATGCAAGAAGAGCACTCGTCGGCTCCTCTTCTCAACATGAGGGTCCTTCGGTCTCGTCCTCTTTCTACTTCACAGCAGTCTACCAACTCTACTGCGCTCGCTCTCTTCCTCTTGCAGTAACCCTTCCGTGTGGTGTTCAAGAGTCCTGCCACTACCTCATTCGCATGGAGGCCCTTTGCCACTCTTCCTCTTTCTCGTACCCTTCAATTTTCTAGACTCTGACCTCGTTCCCTCGCTATCTGCTATCCTTCTTCAATTGTCTTCCATCCCTCTTACACTAAACTTCGTTGCTCCACGAATGTTTTTCACACGCGCACGGTATCAAATTTCTTCTGAGTACCTGCGAAAATCCAAAAGTTTTCGACCATGATTGCTTCTGAAAAAAAAACTTCGACGACCCCCGTTGGGTACCGCTCCAGGTACCGGGGAATATTTAGAGAGTGAAATCTCCGAATTTCCGGTCCTTTCGAGAAGTGACTCGGCATTAGCGAAAAGAAAACAACAGCTCTTTTCGGTTACCGTCAAAATACCTTTTGTTGCACGTTGCAAGTTGGGTTGTCGGTCGGGCCGACGTTCATTCTTCACAACTTTATTGAGGCTCCCTTTCGGAGCCTCACATCGATCTCTCACTAAAAGCCGCTAAAGGTCCCTCCGGTTAACTCCGTCGGAAACTTGTTCAAGTGGAGTAGTTTCAGCCCGGGCAATGATAGGATTTCAAGATAATGATGAGGCTAGAACAAAGATAATTCAAATTTAAGGTTTTTACAGTCATTCAATCCTAATTTGACGGTATGTCAGGGCAGGTATTAGACGGTACGTAAAGGGTGTCTCAAAATGATTTTATTGTAACATTTTATCACATTTTAAATATAACATTTAAATTTATTAATAAAACGTATTATTTATTTGCAAAGTACAAATATTTTTATTTTAATATGAGATACAAACATGGAGGTTATGTGTGGAACACAATATCCGATAAATGGCCGCCTCGACCCTGTTTGCAGACGTTTACTCTTTTGACGAAATTTTCAATAACATTTTGGCATAATTGCGGATTAATTTCATTAATGGTGCGTCCAATTGCTTTCTTGAGCTTCGGAATGGTCTGTGGATCATTCGCATACAGTTTTCCTTTCAGCAAACCCCAAAGAACGAAGTCCAATGGCGTCAAATCGCTTGGTGGCCAATTGACATCGCCGCGGCGCGAGATGACACGACCATGAAACTTCGTCTGCAATAACTGCATTGTTTCGCCCGCAGTGTGGCAGGTTGAGCCACCTCGGTGAAAGCATGTGTCTTCCAAATCCATGCCGTTTAATTCACTCCATAAAAAGTCGCTTATCATGTCACGATAACGAACACCATTGACGGTAATCGCATTTCCAGCAGCATTCTCGAAAAAGTACGGCCCAATCACTTTTCCGAACCTCATGGATTTTCGGTTCTCCAAATTTGACGGTTTTGTTTATTCACGCAGCCACTGAGTTGAAAATCCGCCTTATTGCTTAAGATGATTTTCTTCGCAAAAGCACCATCGATTTGTTGATGCTCCAATATCTAATTGGCGAATGTACGGTGCCGCGCATAGTCTGCTGACTGCAGTTCTTGTGTCAATTGGGCCATGTAAGCATGCATATGCAGATCCCTCGTCAAAATTCGCTGCACAGAGCCGTTTGAAATGTTCAATTGCTAAGCACGATGGCGAATCGAGGTGGAAGGACCTTCGTCAACACTCGCACTCACTGCGGTTATGTTTTCATTTCGAACGACCGGTACGAGGACGGCCACTGCTTTTCGCAGTCAGAATTGAACAACTAACCTCAAATTCTATGATTAAATTCACCACAGTGCTGTGAGATGGTGCGTGAATAATGACCAAAAGACGTGCGGACTTTTCGAACCGTCTCTGCAAAATTTTCAACATTTTTGCAGTGAATTTTCACAATTACTATGCATAGCTCGATCGTGTAATTCTCCATGACTTCCTGCTGCCAATGAATTCTCCAATACTTCCTGACGCCAGTTGTCAAAGATTAGTTCTCTTTGTTCGCCACAAAAAAGTGATGGGCAATTGAAATGTCAGGTCATTTTGAGTCCTTTACTTGACGATGTTGCAATTTTTCGCGGGGGAAATTGCACGGTGAAATTGTCGGCAAATCATTTACCTCCACTGTAGTTCCAACTTATCTCTTTATAAATCAGCAACGTAAAAATGAAAACATATTTGACTTGACGGTAGGTTTTCATAAATAAAAAAAAACTTATTATCAAGTTGTTGAAACATTTAGCCAGGAGGCTCGTAAGACAGCAATAAATGGAGTGTGACAGTCATGTTACATCGTATCGTAACATTCCTTTATGATGTATGGAATGCTGTGAAGCAGCTGTTTTGCTTGTGTAGTACCAAGCCGTCGTTGTTGATATCGATGTCGTTGTTGTTTTGATATTTTTTTTCGATTCTTCCAAACTGTACGCACAATCGAATCTTGCTATCTCGCTATAAGTCTACTTCCTACTACTTTTTATCCAACTAACGTCATCCAGTTTGCATGAATTGTACTCAAAAAACCATGGAACGGTTTATAGCTGTCGCGTGGCATTGATTCAAAAAACGATTGAATTTCAATATCAGATTTCGTGAGGACTTGGATGGTTTGTTACCGAACTGTCAAACGGTGATATAAAGGGTTAATTAACGTATTACAGATTTCGCGATACTTAGAAAAATGTAGGGCTTTTTTCACCAAAGTACCCGAGCCATTGAAGCTTCTTCTCGCTCTATTAAAAATCCCAAGACAAACCCAAAAAATGTAACCCTAGAATGACACTCATATTTTTCGTTACACGGAGAAAAATAGGCTTCAAATTCCAATTTGAAGCCCAAATTTTCCAATAAAGTATAATATGCTCTCTCGTGACGGTAATCGTACATCAATCTCCACGTATCCATAAAAGTTGCGATACAAAGATTTGCTTTCGTTAAAAAGAGGCTGCTACGATTACGCCTAGCCCATTAATTTTGCTCATTCGACGACGCTACATTTCTCTGTCCTGCGATACTCCATATTTGTTACTCGGGCTCTTCTCAATTATTTCGGAAAATCCCGTTCTTTGGTCATTCAATCCACCAATGTTTGGCTCGAAACGACTTCGCGTTTTATCGCGGCCTCGACGAATAAAGACCGTTCGGATTATGCTCCCTCTTCCATACTGTCCCTCTGGAAGTATAACGAGGGTGGAGAGCAACATATAAGTATATATATAGCTGCAGACATCAAAATAAAAGGGACGAAGGAACGATAAATGAAGAGGCGAGTGAACACACGGAAACGCTAGAGAATGATCTTTTCTTTGTCCCCTCGTGAACGTAACGAAATACGGGGATGGTTCGAGAGACTTTTAGGGGCCGGGATAAATCGTGCGTCGGAATATAGTTTGGGAATCCTACGGGTTCTTCCGGAGAAAGGCCAACCACCCGCGAGATATCGCACATTTGCGAAACATGAGTCGCACCGCTGATCTCTCTCTCCCTCTCTCTCTCTCTCTCTCTTTCTTTTCCCCAACGGCAATTTTCCTCCGCCATCCCGTGCATATCACTGAGTGTCTCCTTGAGTCTTCCGAGCACGCGGAGAATGGGATAACGACGAAAAACCACCGCGAAAGATATATCCGTAGTCAGGCATTTCTTCCCCTCGGCAATAATGGAGAAATATGAGAAAATTCGATCCCACCGTTGACTTCGTTCCCGCTCTCTTTTTCCGCAACCCTGTCATCGTTCTCCGTCGGCTCGTAAAATCCGACAAGTCGCGCAATAACCGTTGTTTCAGCATTCCCCGCCATATTCCGTCTCCCCCTTCCAACACGATTTCACGTAGATAACCGCCAATCTCGTTTATTTTTTTGTTTCTGTTGCAGGCCTGAATCCCGCGGAGGAGAGGCATGTAAGTAAAATGATGTTTCATCGACTTTCATTCACTTGTTCGCGTTTCCCTCGATATCTCTCGCTCCCTCGTTTTATCGGCCTAATCGAATGTTCGAAGACCGATTGGCACAATCGCGGATGTTGCGGCCAAAGCCTCGGAAGCATCGATGGTAGGGCCCCCATCATCGCTCATTGATTGAGATTCCAACTTTGATATATTGCTCGGTGTGATAGGGCAACGTGATGTGTTGCCACAGGGATCAAAGTGGTCCCCCATCTCTGTGCCTTCCGAACGTCTCGTCTCCCCTTAGACTCCAATGAGCCCAGCCCACATTTTCTTCTTCCTTTCTGCCGATGATACGCCATACACGTACAAAGAACATCCTCGATTCGGAATGCATTTGAAGGCATGTACAACCATCAACGTAACTTCACATCGAACATCTTCTCATCGATGGTTGAGTTTTTTTTTAGCAAAAGCAAAGCGTCAGTCCGTCCCATGAAAAAATTGCCGACACGAACAATACGGCCGATGTCCGGCCCAGTACTGGCTAACCGATTGTTGGCAACCAATGTTGGCCCAACATTGAAACAACGGTTCTGCCATTTTTCAGTCGACCCGCTTTTCGGAGCCCGGCATCCGACATCAAACCGATGTGGGGACAGTACCGGTTAATGACCTAGGGCCGACTGTTGGTGTAGACGGAGAAGCCAACCGTGGGCCAATACTGTCTGCCGTTAATTGTCCTGCGTTCATTTCTAATCCCGGCAACCGGTACTATACCAATGTCGGGCCAGTATCGGCTGCCCCGGAGAGCCGACTGTTGGGGTGGACTACTGGAGCCGACCATGGGCCAATACTGTTCGCCAATAACTGTCCTACATTCATACGTAATCTCGGCATACCGCAATATGCCAATGTCGGGACAGTATCGACTAACGACGAAGAACCCACTGTTCGCGTGAATAGGTTGAACCAATCACGAGCCGGCATCACTCCCCGTTACGTGTCTTATGAATTGCTCGCCAGTCGCCATTCAGTGTCGCATCGATGCAGACCGCGAACAAAGAGTAGCGTCCATCGTCGCTTTTTCGTGCAACAGTAATTTTTTCCCTTATGCTCCTACCGTATTCCCAATATGAATAAACAAGAGAGATATGATAAACTGAAAAAAGTGCGAAAAAAATTATGTTGGAATAAACTGTTATTGAAGCACGAAAAATGTGTCATGAATCGAGAGTCATGTTTGACAGAGAAAAGATCCTCGAAAATAATGTTAAAAAAGCGGAGTGTGAGAACACTCTTGAGTATGTGGAAGAAATTATTGAACACGGGACGATAAAAATGATAAAAATGAACAACTAAAAAATTGTAACGCGAGTGACCGATAATGCCCTGAGTTGTATCGGTCGATACTCGGGGCATTATCGTACCACTGTTGGTTATGGACTGGACCAAAGGTGGTACGATATTGGCTTGAACTTGGGCCAATGTTGGCACAGGCATCGGGGCGCTCTTAATACCAACGATGGCATAGTCTTGGGCCGACCTTGGCACGAGCGTCAGCACCAACGCTGGTACGATATTGGCTGTAACTTGGGCCAACCTTGGCACTACTGTCGGGCCGGTGTTGAGTCCAACGTCGGTAAGATATCAGTAGCCAGCCTTAGCCCGAGGATATCATTCCGACAACGGTCCATTAATGGACCGACATTCATGCCAGAGAGCGGCCAACCATACAGGAGAGTTGGTGCACTACTGGGCCAATCTCGGACCAGTTGTACATTTTTTCATGGGCTGTATAATTCACTTGCGCGGAACTTTAGCCCCGAATGAGCTAGCATCGGCCACACATCGCTTCTAAACGGTTAAGCCGAGCTGATTCGCGCTATGTTTGCTGGCTCGATGTTAATGGCAAATTATTTACAGTAACGTCGAATTCACGCAACTTCGTTTTGGATCGGTTGATCTGCAACGTGCACGTTAACACGTATCCGGAAAGCTACAGCTGATTACTGACGCAATTCGTAAGGTAGTAGGTTCGGTTGCTCATTCATGGAGGTCACAAGTACAGATACCGGCGCAACCCTCAATCAGCGAGGCAATAATTTGTCCTGGCGGCTAGAGGATCGCGGTGAAAAGCGACTCCCAAGTCTGTGGCGGATTCCCCATGACGCCATTTGCGTATGTTCGTGCTAGCTAGGTGATTCCGTATGCCTTGATTTGGATCTCCCGCAATGCGTCCCTTCCACACGCCCTGTCCTTCTTCCTCATATTGGCACCAACCACCGTCGTATTCGCAATTACGTCGACATCATTATCCCCCAGCTAGAGGTTCGATTCCACTATGCGCGATCGAACCCCTAATTTCGACATCGAAGCCCTAATCTCCGAGGCAACCGCTAACACACCCCTCTCTCTCGCTCTCCCCTCGCGTGTACCGTGTTCGCCATTTTCCAGGCCCCTCACGTTAACCCGTCTCCGCTCCCCAGAGCACGTCCTTCGCGAGACCCTCCGTAAGACTTTATGACGAAGCGAGGGTTGCCAAACGACTTTAGCTTCGCGAATAGCATCAAGGGCGGTGTTTCTCGGTGTTTCACGCAAGACTGTCTACCAGCGCTACGTGTATACGTCCCCCAAGGGTCGCTAGATTTGAGAGTGATGGCAGAAGCAGGTCCCGTCCTAAAACCCCCGAGGGAAAATGGAGACACAGGGCACGAAACCATCCTCAAATTGAATATTATCCACCGCCAACCTTCGCACGGACGGAAACAATGTACGTTCGTCTCTACTGTATGTGTGTGTGGGCGGGCGTGTTCGACAGAGAGTCGCACGAAATTGCGTGGAAACTGGAAAACACGTAAAACTTTAAGTTGACTCTTATCGTGGCTGTCGCGACCAACATTGGACCTCGGTTTTCTGCCGTTTTCCTGACCGTTGTCAGCTTTGTCATGCATTCGAAATGAAGTGAGCGACATTGAGGGCGTTGGATACTTGAGGACTTTGCAATCTGGGTTGCAGAGCGAGCGTTCCTTGTTGTGGGTCCACTCAGCACATTGCGTTGAAGTCTGCATCGTTGGAATGCAACGATTTGCTTGAATTTCTTCATATTTATCATTCGAAACCTTTTTTTTTTGCAAACTTGAGGTCGTAAATCTGTACTAAAAATAGGCAAAAACGATCGAGTTATTTTCAGAGCTTCAATCGGCCGAGAGGAAATTATATCAATGACCGTCCGACAGATCATTCATCGAAACGAAAAGTAAAGCGTCGTTGAACGAGACTAGTACGTTTTAGAGATGTTCCATCATGGGAATAATTTTCGAGAGTCTTGCTTACCAGGTGTAGAACTATGAAACCGGAATTTCCCTACAGATGGTGCTAGCCATCAGTTTAGGAACCGTAAGACCGCTTCTGCAGCGCCATCGTCTCCCTCTAACAGCTGACGAAGATTTTCAGCACACAACAACCCAAGTTCCCTACAGCGGTGATATTTTTCTATAACCTTAAACATGTCGAGTTTCGTGCCTACGAACTACGATTTTCGGACAGCATTGGTTTTCTGTTATCATTTGAAGAAAACTGCTGCAGCATCGCATCGAATGCTTGTCGAAGCTTACGGTGAACATGCTTTTGGTAAAACACAGTGTTTCGAGTGGTTCAAAAAATGCAAAAGTGGTGATTTTGACGTGAGAAACGAAGAGCGTGGGAAACCACCGAAAAAGTTCGCAGACAACGAATTGTAAGCCTTAGTGGATGAAGATGATACTCAAAGTCAACAAGAACTCGCGGATCAATTGAATGTGACACAGAAAGCCGTTTCCATTCGTTTTTATCATTTTCAAACAACAGACGTGTAATTTTTACAAAAAAAATCCGGTTTCATACTTCTACACCTGGTATGTCGAGTAAACATGCTTTCAATCCGTCACCACCGGCAGTGGTCTCGGTTATAGTTTGGAAAATACTTTTCAAGGCTGTAGTTCAATGTTCACATCGAACAATCGTTACTTCTTGATCATCCTGACAGGCTCTTACCGGGATCTTGGCTTTTCTACGAAAAGTCAAAATGGGCAGGTTGGTTTCCTCTTTCTTCAACTGCCGAGCGGCACAGCTGAGAGGTGATCCTGAATATAGTTTAAAACGTTTGACGTTCCGGTGACGCCGGCACACGGGGTAAAATGGCGCTTCGTAAGAAAGATTAGACTCCATCGGTGTGGGCTCCGGATAGTGGGTCTTACGTAGTGTGATATCACAGCGGGTATTGTGCGTCGGTTCGTCAACTTCGTGATGAGGGAACGGAAGAGGGAGCGTGAGAGCAGGCAATGAAAATGAAGAGACGCGGAGGGGAAAAAAGAGGAAGAGCGAAAGAGAGGACAAAGAATGGAAAGAGGGTGAAATACGCGGGTTTGTAGAACCCAAGCTGGTACGGGGTCGGGGATATAAAAGCCAGGCACGACCGTGCCGAACGCGAGAGCATAAAAAGCCGAAGCGTCAAAAGCACCGGGTATAAAGTGAAAGACCGCGAGTGCTGCTGCTGCTGCTGCTGCACCAGCAAGCACCAACCCCGACATCAAGCCAGCGAACCAACCAACCAACCATTCAACACACCGAGGGGCTGACGTCCGTTTATTAAAAGCACTTTCTGGAACGTTAACGCGCTTACCCGACCCACTTTACCCGAGCCGCGAAAGAGGGAGACAGCGAGAAAGAGAGAGAGAGAGAGAGCGAGAGAGAGAGAGAGAGAGAGAGAGAGAGAGAGAGAGAGACCGATAAAGGGAAAGCGAAAGAGAGGAACGGTGATGGGGCTAAAAGGACCCAGGAAATAATGGACCAGAAGTTGAACGACGACACAATCGCGAGAATGCAAATCGAATTGGGCTATCATTATAGAATACCGACAGTTATTCTTCTCCCAATGTCGACAGCCGCAAGTCCGATCAATCCCTAACTGCTATTTCTATTGCAGAACCTTGCCAATTTGGCAGAATAGACAAATCCTCTTAACGGCGTATAACGATATTGACTGCAAACTGAAATGTCACATATTGCAACAATTGACACCTACCTATATGGCAGTTTTTGCAATCGTTCTCGGCTATTTTTTTCCCAATTGCGATGGATCAAGTATCAAAATGTGTGCTACTACCATGGCTCGGTCGAGCATCTCTTCGATTCGCGATTAAACCTGACCGGAAGCTTGTTTTCCAACTTCTCCGTTAAATATTATGGTGTTGTAGTTTGCATCGTCGGAAGGCAACGAAAGTTCGTTTTACATTTTATTTTCCATATTTTTATTATTACAGGCGATCTTTTTATAGATTTCGAATCCAGATCGCTCAATAAATGTCTTTAAAACTGGTTCGAGAACTTTTGTGGGCGAAATCTGTCAAAATAAATTGAGTTCGTTGCAGCCCAACGATGCAAACTTCAGCATCGTTAAATCTTTGCGTGGAAAATAAACGTATAGGTTTTGTTTTTAAACGAGTATCCGGCAGTTGAAAGGTCCTTTCTTTTGTAGTCAGCCATCACATGTCAAAATTTGAAGCCACTCGATCCAGCCGAAGCACTGAAAACCCTTCACGGATTGGATCTTTTGGCTATGCGCTAAACGCTTCGAACACTCGTGGCCAAATATCTTCGAGCACCTTTGCACTTAATTTATACGGAGTTGTCTGTACGAAGACGCGATAGTACTGAACATCGTTATTAATTCAACGGATACGATGTACTGCGGTTAAATAGCAGCCTTCGTATAAATAACCGAGAAGTACATCGTCTCGATCTCGTGTTTGACTACTTACCGGACTCGCCCACTAGGTTAACTACTAACCAGTAGCTTCAAGTCCCTCCTCTCTCTCTCTCTCTCTCTCTCTCTCTCTCTCTCTCTCTCTCTCTCTCTCTCTCTCTCTCTCTCTCTCTCTCTCTCTCTCTCTTCCGTTCTCGTCGTTGAACGCCTATTTCATTCTTGGCTCTCTCGGAGTAGTAGCGTTAGCACAGTAATATCACGGACTAATATTCTCCTCGTAACCACTAACGTTAAGAACCGAGGGGCTGACTTCCGGCCGGGTAGCCGGACGGGACCCACCGCGCCGAGCGTAAATCGTGCAATTTCCGACGCTCTCTTCCTCTTGCCTTGCCCCCCTTCCTCCTTTCGCCTCGATCTACCTTTCAACCAACTACATACCTCCATCTATACGTATATGCAATCCATACATACATACCATCGTTGAGTTCCTGGCGTTCAACGTTCCGGCACACGGTCACGCTACCTCGGTGCACGGCTGCTAGTAGTAATTAGCGCTCGCGTTTAATGCTCGCAATTATTACGGATTGATAACCGCGTGCGGTTCTCTCGCTCTCTCTCTGCTATTTCTCTCCCTCTCTTTCTCTTTGCATCTCCACCTCTCGCTAGCAGAGTTCGCGCCTCGGCGTCGATTACCCCAACGGAGATGAAGGCTAATAGGTTTTCAACGTGGTTAATTCTCCAATCCCTCGCCTCCCTTCACCTACTCTTCTCTTCCCATCTCTCTCCCGCTCGTTCTCTCTTTCTCTCTCTATCCCTCTCGCGGTTCCTCTTTTCTTTGCCCCTTCACTACTCTCCCCATCTCTTTCGTATCAACGCAGATGAGGACTCTTTATCGTCCACCCCTTCCCCAACTTCGGCCCTCTCGCTCGCGGCCTCTTCCTTCACTGAGAACGCCCTTTAACGTCGTCCACCCTCTTGTCATCAGCCTACTAATTTTACGATGTTGATTATTCAATTTCATCATAGCTAGGTGTGTGTTCATATGTAACTATTCACATATCGATCTCTCTAGGCTCAAGTGATCAATATTTTAGGAGCATATTCAGCGTACTGATATCTCCATAATCCGGTAGGGTTGCATGATCCCCGAAAAATTAGTAGGAAATATCGCAATGATGCTCGGAAGTTTGCATCGTCGGAATGCAATGAAAAATGTTCGATGTTCGACTTTTGTTTAGCTCACAAAATCACGCAAACGTTTCAACGTATTCTTATTAGAGATTTACGACGTTAAGTTCCACCAAAAAAAGGCTTTGGATAAGCCTGGATGGATAAATGGAAAATGAGGGGGAAAACTGTTGCGTTTGAAGGATGCAGACTTCAGCGTCATGTATCCCAAGACCACGAGTCAAAGTGGTTATTGGTGGAAGTTATTGGTTTCCATGTTCTCAAATACTAACTATGGAGTTTTTTCTCGCCCAGTCCCGAAAAAGTAAGTAGGAAGTATGCCCAGCCCTCAACGAGTAACTAAGGAACTATTCTTTTCCCAAACTTTCAAACAGTAAGTAGGGAGTACATTTTTTCGCATCTCTCAAACAGTAACTAGGGAGTTATTTTTTTCCAAGCTTTCACAAAGTGACCAGGGTTATTTCTTTTTTACTCTACCAGTTCCCGAGAAGGAACTAGATGATTACTTTTTCACCCAGCCTCAAAGAGTAACGAGGGAATGACTTTTCACCCAGTCGGCAGAAAATAACTATAGTTACCAGGTGTAGAAGTATGAAACCGGAATTTCCCTATAGATGGTGCCAGCCATCAGTTTAGGGACCGTAAGACCGCTTCTGCAGCGCCATAATCTCCCTCCAGCAGCTGACGAAGATTTTCAACACACAACGACCCAAGTTCCCTACACCGGTATATTTTTCTATAACCTTAAACATGTCGAGTTTTGTCCCTACGAACTACGATTTGCGGACAGCATTGGTTTTCTGTTATCATTTGAAGAAAACTCCTGCAGAATCGCATCGAATGCTTGTCGAAGCTTACGGCGAACATGCTCTTGGTAAAACACAGTGTTTCGAGTGGTTCGAAAAATGCAAGCGTGGTGATTTTTACGTGAGAAACGAAGAGCGTGGGAAACCACCGAAAATGTTCGCAGACAACGAATTGCAAGCCTTATTGGATGAAGATGATACTCGAAGTCAACAACAACTCGCGAATCAATTGAATGTGACGCAGAAAGCCGTCTCCATTCATTTTTATCATTTTCAAACAACAGACGTGTAATTTTTACAAAAAAAAATTCGGTTTCATACTTCTACACCTGGTACACTTTGGCGATGATGAATTTGGAGATCACACTACTCGCGGCGAAATTTTTCGTTCAACGCCAATGAAGAGGGCGACCTCCCTCTGCATTTTCTTCCAAACATTGTTTTTTTCTTCGCTTTTAGTTTACCCTCGTTGCACGGCCATTTTCGCTCTCCGCCATTTTTTGCTCTCGAGCTGCCGTCGCGTTCTGGATTATTGCAACTGTACCGGCATTGCGCGCACACACGAGCATCAACGAAGCCGCGGACACTTCCCCGTCTCCATTGTCCATCCTTCATCGTCCCTTTTTCATTCTCCCACTCGTTCTTTTTCATTATCCCTTTCAATCCCATCAACGACTGTCGGAGAGAGCAAGCGGGAGGGGGGGGGGGGGGGAGAGAGAGAGAGAGAGAGAGAGAGAGAGAGAGAGAGAGAGAGAGAGAGAGGGAGGGAGGGAGGGAGAGAGACAGAGAGAGAGAGAGAGCGCCGGCATTGTTTGCGCCTGCGTATACCGCCCTCTGCCTCTTCTCTCCCTCTCTCTGCCTCTCCCCCTCTCTCTCTCTTTCTCTCTCTCGGGTTGCTCCACCGGTCCGTAAATTAAAGCTCGAATAAAGTGCAAATAAACGGTCGAAAAAAGTGCAGAGAAGCGAGAGCGGGAGAGAGAGAGAGAGAGAGAGAGAGAGAGAGAGAGAGAGAGAGAGAGAGAGAGAGAGAGAGAGAGAGAGAGAGAGAGAGAGAGAGAGAGAGAGAGAGAGAGAGAGAGAGAGAGAGAGAGAGAGAGAGAGAGAGAGAGAGAGAGAGAGAGAGAGAGAGAGAGAGAGAGAGAGAGTGAGGAAAAGAGAGGGACATCAGAGGAAAGAGAATTGGCCTCTCTATCAGCGGATGATGGGGACGGTAGTCGTTCGTACGTGTGTGTGCGTACGACCCCGAGGGGCTGCAGTAAAAAAATTATGTGTGTGTATATATATATATATATATATGCGTACGCACATAGAAAAAAGAGATCGAGAAAGAGGAGAAAAGAGCAAAAAAAAGGACGATGAGGAATCCGCAAAAAAATGAAATAACCAGAGCGAGTGAAGCATGGCAAAAGTCCGCATGTATGGAGGAGGGAATGAGATAAAATGACTCGAGTGTACAGAGAGACCGAGTGTACAAAGGGTAAAAAAAAAGCTCCGGGATCATATACAGGCAGGCGGAGGAGAGTTCGCCTGTGTGTGTATGTGTTTGCGTGTATTCCGTCGAGGCTTCTGCGCTGATGTTCCGCGGGGCTCGCGCGATGGGGATTCCAATGTGCCTCTTTCGTACACCCGTTGATGCTGATAAAAATGGCCGCGCGACGCCCGCGAGTCGTAATTTATTTTAATTAGAGAGCGCTCGCATGCGGCACCGAGAGCCGGCGACGCCCCGGTCGGGGATGAGACTGATCGTTGAAAAGGTTGAGAGAACGGAAATATACCGTTGCGAAATGGATATACTCTTGCAACGACGAAGACAAGTGAGACGGTACGGTACGAAGTATTGGCCGAAAGGTAGAACGGCCCTGCGTTCCTGTGTGTTATAAATTTTGAAAAAGTAAAAAAAAGAACGCCAAGTAATAAAAACAATTCCCTCGAAAACGTTTATCGCTTGATTTACCATATTGGAAATACTGATTTTTCATTTTTATTTTGGAATATTTTCTATTTTCATTTAGCCAATGGTTTTATTATATTTTTCAATTCAAGTGTACAAAAAAGTGAAATAAGTTTTCGTAAAATAGCTGAGCGAGCTTACTAGAAATGTTGTTAATAAAATTATTAAATTTTGGGTATAATATTTTGCACAATATTTTATTGTTATTTTAAAAATCATCTCACTGCTGTAACAAATAAATATATTTGCGTGTGTGTGTGGGTGGGTTTTATTAGTGTCAAGGCATTTCCGGAAAGTGAGGAGCTGAGAGGATAGATGGAATGATCCTGCGAGTAAAAACTAATTTTATATAAATGTATAATAGCGAACTTTCGTGTATTGGCGGCTAGGGGTATTGCGGCGAAGTGGGAAGCATGTTCAGACGTCTATGAGCCGCGGTGTTCGCTTTCTTCGCCGATACTTCCGGTTTCAATGATATACTTATACACGTACACTGATGAAAAAGATTTACTAAAATCAACTAAACGCGTTTAGTCGATCCTTTTGCACACGAAAAAGGATCAATGAGATCTGTCGTACTCAAAGTGCGCTACGCGGAGCCCTGGGGCTCTGCAAGGCCTCAGCCAGGGCTCCGCCGAAAAAAAAAACAACTTCATACCTCCCAATAAATGGAAACAGTTTCATTAGATAATTTACAGTGCAATTAATACATTGTTATTTAATGTACCTATTTTTGTATGATTTTCATTTAAAAAATAAACATAATACCTGGTTTTGATTATTCTAGGGTTCTGTAAAATATTTAGGGTTTCAAAAGGGCTCCGTCGCCAAAAAAGTTTGAGAACCGCTAAACTAGATTAAAAAATTATAATTTTTCAAAATATTTATATATTTTTAACTTTGATTCTGCTTTTTTAGAGATTTGTTTCGGATGTATTTATCTATTTGAAGCAACATCTATTCAACACCGTTCAGTAATAAAAAAATAATATGTTTCTAATCATTTTGTTAGTTGGTATTATTTACTCAGAACAATATTATGTCGTATAGACTAAATGAGTGCACGGAGAGAATTTTAAAGTATTTTTTACGGTAAAATCTCCGTAAAAATTACATAAAAAATTTGAAACCGGTGACAAATGTGCACATAGTCAAAAATTGACACTAGCTTTTAATAGTTTGCTTTCATTCATGTAAAAATTTAAGCAAGTAGCATAATTTTTTACATTTCTTTCAGTAAAAATTGTGACACATTCTCATGTAGAATTTTAACAATGGGCTGCCTCAAAAATTCCAAGTTTCTACAGTAAAAATAACCTGGACAAACTTGAAATTTCTAAAATCCCTAGCGAAAAATTAATTCCCTATGATTAAATAAATACTCTATATACTGTATTTCTGAACATTTGTGTACTTGATTGCTACTTATTTTAGCATATCATCTTTCCGTACCATTGTAGACGTCCTTTATCGAAGTTTCTTTTCACGTTTCTTTGTTTTCTCTCGTAGAACACGTTAGATGCACGAGCCCACGAGGCTTTCTTGGCCCATGCTTCGTACTATAATGCGCATGCGCGGTACCGCTGTTGCTAAGCAACGCGGGTCGGCGTCGTTCGTGCTCGTCATACTGCGTCATACACAAGCACACTCTCACAGCTTGCGTTCACGTATACGCACGCTCGCACACAGAGCTCACGCGTACGGTCAGGCGACCTAGCCCTAACTGATTTTACTATAAAGAACGTAAAATTCCGGTGGACGCACGGAAAATTTCGGCTTCCTTTTTTAAATTTTTATGGAAAACACGCAAATTTCTCAATGTTCCACTGAAAATTTTCATTTATATTAGCACTTTTTTAACTTATTGTCGTAATCTTTACGTTTCATGTAATTTTACTATTAATTTCAGTAAAAATTCTGGAAAATATTTTAAATTTCTGTTACGCAAAAGTAAATTTTGATTCATTTCCATGAAAATTTATAATTTATTTCCTAAAAACCTGAAGAATTGCACATTTGTCACCGAGTTACTGTGATTTCACAGTAAAAATTACTTAAAAATTCTCTCCGTGTAGTTGTGTAATTCGAAAAAGCACGTTTTTTCAAAACCAATATATGTTGACAGTACATAATCTGATGAATGTACACTGAAAATTTCAAGGTGATCGAATCAAAATTGACAGATTTATAGGCTGTTATGTTGACGCCCGTCGGAACGCTCGGAACGTCGCTCGAAACGTTAAACGCTTTTTTTCTCGAACGTACGTTTTCAAAGTCGGCGAGAAAAATATTTAAAAAATAACGACTGTATCGATCTTTCTGAAATTTTTCGAGTTTTTTCATAGATGTAAAAATATAGTATTTGATCGAAGGATTTTATTTTCCGACGTGAACTTTCGATTTGATGAACGAAAAATGCCGATTCCTTTCGCAAAATACAAGACCCACTTAGAAGACGCGCAATTTTTTTACACTTGATATTTAGGAAATTTCTTCGATTAATCGTAGGATAAAATAATATACTGACGAAATCTGTTTGATCTTTTCATATTAGATAACCTGGTTCAGAAAGCCATTGCTCAGCGCGAAAAATGTTTTCGAGAGGTGCTTCCAGACATTGACTGTAAATCGATTAAAACTCAATATTTTTACACGAAAAAATTACAGAGTGTTCTTCGCATGATACTGTTTCAAATACCTAATTTTTGTAGAAATTCAGCTTCGCGATTTCCTAAACAAAACAAAAACAAAAAGGAGCTGTTTCCGGCTGTTACAACTAGGTATAACCAGTTAAATAAGCGACTCAAATGATGACGACCGAGGGACTTTCATAACGGAGATTTACGAGAAGAAATACAAGAAATAATTTTCATTGCATTCCAAAAATACAAACTCTAATGCCAGTTAGAAAGGATCATCTCGTTGCAAGCAGTGTCCTTTTTGGACGAGATAAAACATTTGTTTGCAAAAAATATACAGTGTCATAGCAGCACATAAGGTGTATTCATTTTTAACGAAAGATCATAAAGAGGCGTATTGCATTCGAATAACGCTGACAATGGTAAACAGTTCAAACAATATCAATCAATTGAACCGTCAAGTAAATGCTGCATAGTCGTGAGTATCGAGAGAAAGTCTGTTGGCTCGAGCACCAAATTGTATTGGGTTCCAGCAATTTGTCTCGTTCCGGAGGCCCTTCTTCTCAAATTCATAAAATGCAAATCGTTCCCATGGTGAATCGTCCCCAAAAACGCCTCGCGGCATCGATAATTATCAAACATAGGAGACTTTATACATCTTTACGTCTCGAACGAAAAAAAAAAACAGAAGCAACTGTTCCCTTAAATGGAGAACGAAAATAATTGGTGTATTTGCGTTTTTCCGTTCCAGCATGTCGAGGAGGTCTGCGTCGATGTTACTTTTTGGCCCCGCGTTTGGTGGAATGATATTCCCGTGAACTATCTCTCTCTCTCTCTCCCTCTCCCTCTTTTTCTCCATTTCTATCCAGAACGAACGAGTACGCTATGTACGCCGCGAAGGGGCGAGGGGAACAAGTCAAAGAGATTGCAAAAAACGAGCGTGGCAGTTGCGGGGTGCGCGGCCAGCGGAGCAACACAGAAAGGGAAACGGTAATTGAAAAGCTCGTGGAGATCCCAATCCTGCTTTCGTCGTTGCTGTCGCCTTGCCTGAAGCTATTCCCGTTACACACACCCACACATACATCCGAGCACTCTTTTATCTCAAATTCGCTATCGCAGTCTTTTTCGTTATTTTCTATCTTTCTCTCACATTTACTCCCCTATTTCTTCTCCCTAACTACCCCAGGGGCGAAGGGGAAAAAAAACAAACGCTGCAACAATGCCCACGAGGTACATTCTCGCGTGGTTATAACCGAAGCTCGTTCACTCGCTCGCAGGACATCTCTCTCTCTCTCTCTCTCTCTCTCTCTCTCTCTCTCTCTCTCTCTCGCAGTTTAACGAATGGCTTCGTAAAGTCAGCCGCGCCATGCTGCTTTGAGGTCATTACACAACGTAAAAAGTTGGCGTTAACACGGACGCTGCCCATGGCTTGTCCGAGTGAAAAACTGGGGAAAAAGAGGAGAGAGAGAGAGGAGGGTACGTCGACGACAATCGAGTCACTGATTTATGGCGGCTGTACCGGAAAACCCAAGAGCTCCGGCAAAGCGTCCTGAACCAAGTACCTACTCTTATCTTCGTATACATATGTGTATAGAAAAAGGACATTTTGAATCCATTATAACTACGTAATATTGGCTATCAGCATATCTTGCTGTTTCAAGGACGATGCTTGAAGTGGAATGTCTTCAAAATGACCTTCTCCCGTCGATATATGTACAAGGTGCACAGTGAGAGAGAATAACTTCGAGGTCTGAGTTTGCTGGTTGAATTCACTTTGCAAGTCAGGGGCAAACATTACAGGCAGGAGGCAAACTGAGAAATAACGACCAATTACATAATACCACTTTTCAACCTTCCATAATTACTTTCCGGAGTACCGAAAATTTCTTCTTATTATTATCGTGACTGTGTACGTACGAGGTTCACGGGTAAATTAGCATTAAAGTAGCGACCGACGTGTACAATTGAAGACGGGTCTTGAGTTTGACGTTGTGGGGAGAGAGGCAATAAATTCACGATATTGGAGTTTGCACGGTTGGAAGGCAACGAAAGTTCAGTAGACTGGTCTTTTTTTTTGGTAATTTCGGGCTACGAAAGATCTTTAAGGTTTGTAGGATCGTTAGGGGAAATCTGAAGCCCGAATTCGATGGATGAGATTTTGGATGATGGAGAAAATGAGGGAACGTGTTTTTTTTTTAAGGGGTTAGGCTACTGCGAAAATGACTTTTCGTCGCTTGAGGCAACTCAAATTGAAGAGGCAGGTCCAACATGTGGTGCAGGAACTGCAGGTTGAAGGTAAACTTGTGATTGCAACGATAGAACTGCTAGTCAAACTTTAGAATTGACTTGAAATTTGGTATACACATTCAGCGTAATAGTAGTTAAGTCTTGACCAACCTTTTTATTCTTAAACATTTGTTTCATTAGTTATTATCAATAGTATCATTTTTTCCTTAAAAAATCGGAAAAATTTAATTTTTTTTGGTGATTGAAACGGGATAACAAAAAAAGCTCCGTCAAGTTTTAGGCAATATTGCCTGTTTTAACCCTACGTTGACACACTGAGTCGTTTTTATCCGGACGAATCCTAAATAAAACGGTCCCCTTTACAACATTGAAAATTTTCGATAATCCTTTATAGTCAATAAATTTCACATTTACCGAATTTAAATTATGCAGCTATATTAAGAAATGTGTAAAGTGTATCCCTATTTTTTTGCTTCAATAAAAAACGACCTTTTAATGGCAGGCGGATGAAGCACTATCCGGGTCAAACTGACCTAGTGTGTCAAAATCGTGGCCGAATATAAGAGTCAACGAAGGGTTAATAAAAAAAACTGTTTTCTTTTCTTCTTTTGGATCAACTGGGTCGCCAAAATCAAGCACACCGTTGAGCCTCTCACGTTCAAAGGTCTTTTACGAGATTGATTATAGCTTCTTTAATTATTAAGAGATCGTCATTGCAATTTAAAAAAAAAACGATTTTTTCGGGCATTATCCGGTAGAATAGACGGTTATAAACATGGAACTGACATCGCCGATTGATCGTAAATAGACAATTTATATAAAAATTCCACAATGGGAACATTAAGCGCGTTTTTCTCGAAATATCGTTTTTAAAAAAGGATGTACACTCGGAAAGCAAGAGTTTTCAAGCTATCCGTCTCAAAGTTTTACACAACATTCTTCACGCCATTCTTTACCTTGCTATGAAAGCTTTTTTGTAACCTTTATATTTTTTTTAACGAAAAACTATCGAAAAAATAGCCAAAATTTGATACATTTTTTTCAAACCGCCGCCATTTGGTCAATTTTGACGAAAAAAACCTCCATAGCAACATAGCGGCTTTTATTCTGATTAATAATCTTTCAACAGATGTTGTTTCAGATAATATTTACAGCCACAACCGTGTACAATGTTTTTTACCGCCGACATTGTCGACCGTTAAAAATATCTAAAAAAAAGAATAGAAATAAATGTTTAAAAATGTATTTTCTCTTCTTCGCGAGTGCTTTGATTTGACACAAAAATAATCAAACTGATTAGTGTCTTTTAATCGCCGGCAAAAAAAAATAGCACAATTCAGCTATTTTTCGACCCGTTACTCTGTGTGTTAAAATTTAAATTTCTTCATTATTACTATACCATCATTACAATTTTTATCTTCCATCCAATACTTTTTGATATTTAATGATATTTTTTTAGAAGCATAGTATCAATTCTAAACTTCGAGGCCCCTGTTTTCTCCGTGTAGCCTAGCCCCTGAAATTCCGTTCCCTTCAAACGATGCTAACTTCGACGTCGTATTAATTAATCACGAATCCGTCACCTGCTGTGCACGACGATGAATTTCATCGTAGGACGTTCGCCGGAGAAAGCCGTATAGCTCAATCTGATTCGCAAAATTAGAGCCATAAATTCAACACGGCGATAAAAGAAAAAGGCGGAAAGGAAGGAAGAAAGGATACGACGTTGAATTAGTCCAGTGTTGCATTAACGAGGTCCGATAATTTTCTGTTGATCGTATCAGAGGGTAAAAAGAGAGAAGCGGGATAAGATCGAGAGAGGGGGGGGGGGAGAAAAAGAGCACGAGTAAAAGTGCGCGGCGAGATATCTGCGGCGGTGTTTAACAGGATATCGCTATCTCGGGAGGCAAAAGATCGGAGATTCTCCCTCTCGTTTGGCCAATTACAACATCCTCACGAAGCTGTTACGGCCGCTCGAGCGAGAGATGAGATTGGACGAGCGATGGAACGAGGGAGACACGCGGGGAAGAGGCTGAAGCCGGAGAAAAGAGTGTAAGAACAAAACAAAAAAGAGAAGAAGTGAAAACCAATTTATTTTCCACTCTATGGACGGTGTAAGCGAGAGCAGGAGCACGCCAAGAACGCGAAAGATGCTCGGATGCCGAGAACGAGAGAGAGAGACAGAGAGAGAGAGAAAGAGAAGACATTATCATACACAACGAGGGGAGGAGGGCAAAAAAACAACTGGAATTGAGAGTATAAAGAGAGGAAAAGAAACGCTGCGATTATTATGAAAAATACGGAGTCGTAATTACCAGGGCGCTTGGAACGTCGAGCATTTACGACGGGGTCTCATTAAATTACCAACTAATTACCGCTCGCCGGACCCCAGGCCAAATTATTAAAAAGTTTAGTCGGCCGTAAAGCGCGGCTCGTAAAAGTAGGTCGATTTTATGCTCACACGCCAGAAACGTGTACACTCTTCTCGCTCCGGGTCCTGTGTATTCGGATGTACACACGCACGCGTATGTATTTGCCAAAAGCGCTTTTGTGCGGACCCTTTTGACAGCGCGAGTCAAGGTGGGCGAGTCCCTTTCTCCGGGGCCCGCGATGCGTGTGCCGGCCGTCAGCGGGCGTGAAAAATGATCAATCGTCTTTTGCATTTCTCCTGGCGGAATCTCGCGCCGTGCACACTTGACGTTCAGCCACTGGGGGGCTGGATCGTACTTCGTTGCTTAGCAATATTCCCCGTTAACCCTTCGTTGTCACTGTGGGTCTCAACGACCCAGTGATGCCATGTTTTTTTTTGTTGTGATTTTGCACTTTGCCAATTTTTTTTGCATTTTGTCATCTGATTTTTTATACAATAATTTGGTACATATTGTGCTATATTTAAAGTATGTTCGTGATTTTCAGAGTTGGGCGTAATTCTATTTATAAATACGAATACGAATCTATTCACATCGTAATTTTCATGTGAATGTAAATACAAATTTATTCATACTCCACTTATTGTAAAGACGAATACAAACACAATTGTATTCACAAATATTCAAAACATACAAATGAAATCACAGAAAAAAATTGTGAATATTCACAAAAAATGTGAATATTTACAAAAAATCCTGTGAATTAAAAAAAATTCACACCAAAAGCTGTGAATGCAAATGTATTCACAAAAAATTATAAATACAAAAAATTCACTATACAAGTTGTGAATTTTTTCGTATTTAAGACAATTTAAAATCAAATTCACAATGATTAGGTTAAAACTTACAACAAACGTGAATTCTTACGTTGTTCTTACGTTGAGTTAAAACATTGCCTCAACACAATGTTTTCTCTCAAAATACGTAATAACTCACTTGTGGTGTAAATTTTAAAATAATTGTCATGAATTCGGTTTTAATTTTCTTCAATTTGAGGAAATTCACGACTCATTTTGTTAATTTTTTCATATTTATAATGTAATATTTAAAACTCACAACTCAAAATTCATTTGCCTCGACGCAATGTTTTCTCTCAAAATACGTAAGAACTCACTTTTGCTGGAAATTTTAATCTAATCATTGCGTATTCGATTTTAACTTGTCTTAAATACGAAAAAATTCACAAGCTATTTTGTGAATTTTTTTGTATTGTGGAAGCTAAGACGAATATTCCTGTTAAGACATAAGAAATGTACACAACTGTAGAAGCTAAGGCGAATATTCCAGCTAAGACATAAGAAATGTACACGACGTAGAGATTAAGACGAATATTCCTGTTAAGGTATAAGAAACGTAATCCCGCCGGTGCTGAAGGCCGACTGACGCGTCCCGTTCCCCGATTATTAACGGGCGGTATCGTTGAACGAGGAGTTCGGGTTGAGATTCGGACGCGAGCACTTGTGTCCTCCCGAAATATCATTACGTTTAAATAAAATCCACGATTGAAAATAAGACTTTCATATTATCGTCGATAGTGTCTATTCCCTTATTTTTCTCCCTACAGTTCAGAAGTGGGATTAAGATTCGAGCGCGTGTGTCGTGTATGGAAAGGAACGCGCGGAAAAAGTACGGTCGTGTGTCGTCGTACGGAGAAATTAATGATAATTTGTGCTGTGTGCCGATTATCTTACTTAAACTTTCGCCGTGTGTAAAACATTGTGAAAGGATTATCACAAGTATTATCGCGCCACTGTGTGCGCGAAGAGCGAGGGAGTCTATCGGAGAAATAAAAACGACGCTGTGTGTGTCGGTGAAGATATGGTCACTAAAGAGCCAAGCGATTATACAGTTCTAGAACTCAAAGAAATCCTTCGTGAAAAAGATCTGTCATCGGTTGGTAATAAAAACGAACTAATCAGTCGACTAACTAACTTCGATCCAAATATATGGGCGACGATGGACGAAACACGTGTTCGAGAAGGACGCGGTGCCGAAGACATGGACGATCTCATAGGGGAAGCGGCAGGAGGAGGCGAAACGTGGAACCGTGCCCCTTCAACGAGGAATTCCCCTGCCGAAAGCGAATTGATGCGACGTGAGAACGAGCTATTAAAGCGAGAGAGGGATCTTCTTCAACGAGAATTAGAAATTGCGAGACTGCGACGTTCGAACCATCCAGGCGAATCCCAGGTCAACGAAAATTTAGGAAGACGCAGTGGGATGTCGATGAACGAAAACGTACGATCGATCCGAGATTTGTTGAGCGACTTCGACGGTACCGAAGGGACGTTTTGGAAGTGGGAGCAACAAATACGGCTTTTACGAATATCATACGCACTGGACGATATGGCAACGAGGATCTTGGTGAGTGCGAAGCTGAAAGGGCGGGTACTCGAGTGGTTTCACTCCAAACCCGACCATCTTACACTAAGTATCGAGGACCTTTTAAGGAAAATGAAGGAAATGTTCGACCTCCGGCAATCGAGAATGATGTTGCGTCGAAAGTTTGAACGAAGATCGTGGCAACCACATGAATCTTTTAATGATTATTATCATGATAAAATTACCCTGGCGAATCGAGTGCCAATCGAGGACGATGAGGTCGTCGATTATATTATTGACGGAATACCTGATCGAAAACTTCAAGACCAAGCGCGTATCATGCGATTTGGTTCACAAATGGACCTTTTGGAAGCTTTCCGTGAGGTGACGCTGTCCACGAAGAAGTTCCCGGGGCAAGATCCAAGGAGACCAGTGGATCTCGAATCCGAAGGGAAGAGAGAAGAAAAAACGGCGACTAAAGAGAAGACAACGCCGGCGAAAGATAGTTCGACACCGTCGACCGAGACTCGATCATCGGGCCGAAGAACGATCAGATGCTATAACTGCCGAGACGCTGGACATCTCGCTCCCGAGTGTCCACGTCCGAAGAGACCGAGAGGATCCTGTTTCCGCTGCGGTTCGACGAGCCACCAGTTAAGCGCCTGTCCTGAGGAAGAAGCGAAGGCTGCAGCAGCAAAAGCTACAAATTTAATCGAGCCGATCGAGATTAGCGACCCATACTACGTACAATTGAAGTTTTCCGTTCCAGACGGGAGTGACGGTAGGCGCAATTTCACGTTAAGCGCGGTAGTTGATTCCGGGTCTGCGGTAAGTCTCATACAATGTCGGTATATACCAGTCACTTCACGTGAACCAATACCGCCTAATGGAGACAATTTTTGCGGAGTAAATAGCTCTCGTGTCCGTGTGTTGGGATTGTTTACGAGCATTGTCGAGATTGAGGGAGTGGAAATGGAATTACGTTTTCTAGTTGTCCCGGACGAAACAATGTCGTGTGTAGCGTTACTTGGACGCGATTTTTCTCGCAATCCATTAATTACGGTCGAGTTAAGTGAGACTATAAAGATTAAACGGAAAAATGATTCGTCCGGGGAAAATGACTTTTCCACTCAAATTTTGCGCATAGAGTACCTCGAGAGCCCCGATAAAATTAATGAAAGACTGAATATTAATCCGAATATCAAACCGGAGATATCAGAAAAGGTTCGAGAATTATTTAACAATGAGTACGTTGGTAAATGGGGCTCGGACGCGAAAGAAACAGAAATGAAAATGAAAATTTCTTTGAAAAACGAACAACCAATTACTTTTCGGTCGAGAAGGTTAACATTTTCAGATAAGGGAAAATTACAGGTGATTCTTGACGATTTGTTAAACGCTGGGACGATTAGACCGAGTACGTCACCGTATGCTAGCCCTATTGTTCTCGTGCGAAAGAAAAATGATGAATTGCGACTCTGCGTTGATTTCCGAGAGTTGAACAAAATTACGGTCAAAGATAATTTCCCGACGCCGTTAATAGATGACCACATCGATCAGTTAAAAGATAAGAAATATTTTAGCACCTTGGACCTCAAAAACGGGTTTTATCATGTTAAGATGTCCGAATGCTCAGTAAAATATACTTCATTTGTGACACCGTTGGGGCAGTTTGAATTCCTTCGTATGCCGTTCGGGTTGACGAATGCTCCGCGTGTCTTCCAAAGGTTTGTTAATGGGATTTTCGGAAAACTCGTACGGGAAAATAAAATCTTGCTGTATCTTGACGACATTTTGGTCGCCACCCAGGATATTGACGGTCACCTAAGCATTTTAAAAGATGTCTTCGAAGTCGCGAGGCGCCATCAATTAAAATTTAGACTCGACAAATGCTCTTTCGTACAAACTGAAACCACTTATTTGGGGTATTCAATCGACAAACACGGCATCCGTCCGAGTATACGAAACGTCGAGAGCGTGAACAATTATCCGATCCCGCGAAATGCGCAAGAGGTACACAGATTTGTCTCGCTGGCGAGCTATTTCCGTCGATTTATTCCGAAATTTTCAATCCTCGCGAAACCATTGTACGATTTGATATAAAAAAACGCAACATTTGTATTTGGACCGAAGGAAAATCAGGTTGTTGAAACTCTAAAAAATTTGTTAGCATCTCAGCCAATATTAGCGATCTATTCCCCGAAGCTGGAGACTGAATTGCATTGTGATGCCAGTGCGAGCGGCTTCGGCGCGATTTTATTACAGCGCCAAAAGGATGAGACATTCCGACCGGTATTTTATTTTAGTAGGCGAACTACTACGGTCGAGTCAAAATACCACAGTTTCGAACTGGAATGCCTTGCCGTCGTTTACGCTGTTAAACGATTTCACATCTACCTTGCTGGCATCCCATTTAAAGTTATCACAGATTGCGATAGTTTTCGCCTTACATTGAGCAAGCAAACAGTCAATCCTCGGATCTATCGTTGGGCCCTGTTTTTGGAGCAATACACATACGAGATCGTACATCGACCCGGGACGCGTATGAACCACGTTGACGCGTTAAGTCGTTGTCATAGTATACTCGTCTTAGAGGCAAGTTCAAACGAACGAACGTTGTCTATTCAACAAGACCGAGATCATGAGATTATAAAAATTCGCGACAGGTTGGGAATCTCCGAAGACAAATTTTACGAACTGCGGAACGGACTCGTTTACCGTAAGGATAAAAATGATAAACTCTTATTTTACGTCCCGTCGTCGATGGAAAATAACGTGATTCGTACGTGTCACGACGATGTGGGTCACGTGGGCGCAGACAAAGTTGTTTGTGGTATCGGTAAAGTTTATTGGTTCCCACGATTAAAAGAAAAAGTAAAAAGCTATGTATCCAATTGCTTGCGATGCATTGAGTTCAGTCCTTCGAATGGCAGAAAAGAAGGATATTTGCACAGCATACCGAAGGGCAAACTGCCATTTCAGACGGTTCATATCGATTATTGCGGTCCTTTTGAGAAAACCAGTCGCGGATACAAACATATTCTTTCGATTGTCGATGGGTTCACAAAATTTATAAAATTGTATGCGTGTAAATCAACGGCTTCTGACGAGTCGATTAGACATCTTCAAAATTATTGTCAGGCGTACAGTAAACCACGCCGTATTATAAGTGACCGCGGAACTGCGTTCACGTCTGACCGATTCAAAGAATTTCTAGGTGAAGAATGTATTGAACATGTCCTTGTCGCTGTTAGTACTCCGCGTGCCAATGGACAGGTAGAGCGGTTTAATCGTGTCATCACCCCGATGATCGCGAAATTGTGTGAAGAGCCAGCGAAGTGGGACCAGGTTTTGAGCAAAGTAGAATTTGCCATTAATAATACGGTATGTCGTTCGACGGGGGAGAGTCCCAGTAGATTGTTATTCGGCGTCGATCAGTTTGGTGAAGTGAACGATAGGCTTAAACTAATCGTGGAAGCAGATTCAACTGCCGATCGCGACTTAGTGTTGATAAGAGAGGCCGCCTCCGTAAAAATCGCTAAATGCCAAGAAGAAAACGAAACTCTCTATAACCGGAAGCATAGAGAAGCGAAGAGCTATCACGAAGGGGATTACGTAATGATTCGAAACACCGATACTTCGGTGGGTCGTAACAAGAAGTTGATACCGAAATACAAAGGACCGTACGTTGTAAAAAAAGAATTGCGTTTCGATCGATATGTAGTAGGCGATATCGAAGGGTTTCAAGTTACACAGTTACCCTATACTGGTGTTGTCGCCGCGGATCAAATGAGACCGTATATTCGGGAGTGAAAAAGGGACGAAAATTGGGAAAATTTAGTTTGATTAAATAAAGTCGATGCGTGATTATTCTCACCACAAGACGGTAAATTTGTCCGAGTCTGTGAAAATAAAATCTTTAATTTCATATCTTGTATGGCCGAGACGGCCATAAAGTCAGGCTGGCCGACTGTGGAAGCTAAGACGAATATTCCTGTTAAGACATAAGAAATGTACACAACTGTAGAAGCTAAGGCGAATATTCCAGCTAAGACATAAGAAATGTACACGACGTAGAGATTAAGACGAATATTCCTGTTAAGGTATAAGAAACGTAATCCCGCCGGTGCTGAAGGCCGACTGACGCGTCCCGTTCCCCGATTATTAACGGGCGGTATCGTTGAACGAGGAGTTCGGGTTGAGATTCGGACGCGAGCACTTGTGTCCTCCCGAAATATCATTACGTTTAAATAAAATCCACGATTGAAAATAAGACTTTCATATTATCGTCGATAGTGTCTATTCCCTTATTTTTCTCCCTACAGTATTTACAATTTTTTGTGAATACATTTGCATTCACAGATTTTGATGTGAATTCTTTTTTAATTCACAGGATTTTTTTGTAAATATTCATATTTTTTGTGAATATTCACAATTTTTTCTGTGAATTTATTTGTATGTTCAGAATATTTGTGAATACAATTGTATTCGTATGCATACATTTGAATACAAATAAATTCGTATTCACACTTGTGAATATAAATTTATTTGTATGCGTATTTACAATGAGTGAAGTATGAATAAATTTGTATTTATATTCACATGAAAATCACGATGTGAATAAATTCATATTCGTATTTATAAATAGAATTACGCCCAACTCTGGTGATTTTTTCATGGTCATCCGACTGATAGGCCTGTCACACTGGGTCAATCTGACCGAAGGGGGAAAAAAAATCTAACTTTCCGCGACTGGGTATTAATTGTGTGCAAAATCCCGACATGTATCGAGATATCCCGACATATCGTGGATCGCTGGATAAGCATCCTGAAAAATGTTTTCGTAATTTTCGTAGCCTAAATCTGCTAAAGGCAGTTTGAAAAATGAAAAAGTAATAATTATCGTTGGAATGCAACGAAAATGAATATTTCTGAATTCCTTTAATTTCTTTCGGCAGATTTTGTCCACCCAAATACTTTAACCATTTTCTGAAATGGATTCACTCAGCGATCTACAATATAAATCTATAAAAAGGAGATGTTGTACGATGATAAAAATTTGGAAAATGAAACGTAAAAAAGAACTTTCGTTGCATTGCAACGATGCAAATTTCAACAGCATCAAACTTCATCAGTTTTCTTATATCCAAGTGTTTCTTTTTCCCTGTGTGCTGTCGAGATGGAAAAGTCGATCGTCCAAAATGCTGCTTATTCTTTACACACATCTTGAACACGAGCAAATGCCTTTTGCATAAATCTTCATTACGCGGATATAGAGGCGTTTTTCGTGCTGTTTATTCCTTTTTTTTCCTTTTTATTTTGGCAAAGGTAGAAGGATCCAGAAGAGCGTGAATTCGTGGGTGGTAGCATGTAAAAAGCGACGAAACAGGAGCGAAGAAATGTTCATTCCATTTCTCTCGGACGAGACGAGGGACCGAGCTTTTTCAACCCCTCTAATAGAGACGTGGTTGAAAAACAGAGCGCGTGAAATATCCATAACGATTCCCCGGCAGTAAAGTTCTGCAGGGTATTCTCTCGTGCCGTCTCGCACCTGTGAGTGAGGAAGGGCACGGGGGTGGGGGCTATACATGCAAAATTCCCCCAAGCGACGTGGAAAAGCCAAGAGTGTCATTAGTGCGAGCGTCAGGATGTTTTTAATTAATTAATCGAGAGCAGAGGAGAGCCGGCGACGGGAGAGGCAAAGGGGCCAGCCATTGCGGAAATTCTTCCCCGTAGGTCGCAATCCTGCTCGGCGGGGGCGACAACGACGTCGTATAAGGGAGACGAAAGACGAATATATTTGGACTAAAGGATAGAGTGAAGCTCGATCGCATAACTCGTAAATTCAACGGTTGGGGAGACGAAAAGAGAAAATGGAGAAAAAAGAGAGAGAGAGAGAGAGAGAGAGAGAGAGCCGGTCGTGAAAGCCGGCTCGATTTCTCCCCCTGCGGTTGTTCTGAGCGAGAATTTGTAGCAGCGAACAATGCAAGGGGGTGAGAAACGGGAAGGGGTTCGGAAGAGATAAAAATCTGAGTAATAAAAGGACGGCGACTACGGCGCAGCGGGGAAAAAGCTGGTAGGGCGAGGGAGAAAAGAGCTGCGAGGACGCGGAGGAGAAATAAAGTATTTAAAATATTAACTACCCTCTTGACAGAACGAATGGGAACGCGGTATTTCACGAAGAAAAAAAAACGACGAGGCCGTGTCTCTCGTACTTTCTCGGTTTTTCCCTCCGACCGTAAAGATGACAAACTGCAAAAAAATGTGACAGAAAGCGAGCGAGCAAACGAGAGAAAGAGAGAGAGAGAGAGAGAGAGAGAGAGATTCAAGCAGCACCAAGAAAATGGGATCTAGCGTCCGTGTGTAAGTGAATCGACTTTTCACCCTCACTCTTTCGTGAAGCTTCTCTTTTTTCCCTTGTCGCAGTTTTTCCCAACCTGTCCCCATCCCTATCGCTTTTACATAAAATATATCTATCATCATTTCTGACTGGAGTATATCCAATATAATCCTCTCCCATCCATACAATCTTGTGTTTGCTCCCTTTTTTCCATAACCCCTCTGAGCATTGACATTTTATATCTATATATATACACACACACACACACACACACATATATGTATAAGGGGAGGACATTTTGAACCCGTGATGTCTATGTAATGTTGATTATTAGCACATCTCTCTCTCTCTCTCTCTCTCTCTTTATATATATATATATATATTCACCTTCGTTCAATTTCGTACACCTCCTGCCTACAAGAGTTCATACTGCCGCAACCCTCAACGTGGTGTCTCGTGCCTCAATGACTTCCTCTCTCCCTCTCTCTCCCTCTCTCTCTCTCTCTCTCTCTCTCTCTCTCTCTCTCTCTCTCTCTCTCTCTCTCTCTCTCTCTCTCTCTCTTTCTGTCCCTTCCTCGTCAGACGCCACCATCTTGTAAATTAATTAATGCATCCCTAACAAGATCAGAGTCGTTGGTAAGGCTGGAGCGAAGTATATAATATACATAGCTAGCAGATGGAGGTGCCAGAGATGATGAGAGAGGGAGAGAGTCAGAAAGAGAAGAGAGAATGCCCTTCTGCAATATCGCTGTACAGCATGTTTATATAAGGGTGTGTGTGTGTGTGTGCGCGCGCGCGCGTGTGTGTGTGTGTGCGTGCCTGCGTGTGTGTACAGTTTCCGCTGTAGCGCTTCTGCTGATCGTGCGAGGAGGTTATGTCGGTGTCACCGATGAGAAGGGAGACTAGGTGTATGGTTTGCAGAGACACCGAAGGGAGTTTGACGGCGTTGAATTAGTCCGTTCAAACCCCACAGGGGTGGCTTACCTTCGGATCAATGCACAAGTATCTATATGTATATATATATATACGCGTGCGTAGAAATACGCGTGTGTGTGTGTGTGTGTGTGTGGGCACACTGTTACATTTTTTATTTGATTTGACTAGGTTCTATTTGAGACAGGTCATTCTTTTCGTTGCCTCGCGGCCTACTACGATTCTATTTGTTTCACATTTAAGGATGTTGAGTCCCTATGAAACATGTTAATGTTAATTGTCCAATAAATAGCTTCTTAATCGTCATGAAATTTTTACACGACCTCCTGAATACTTCATGTAAAAACATACCAAATTTTCAGAATTCTATCATCATTACTTCAACCTCCTTAAGGGTTGAAATAAAAATAGATAAGAAAATTCTGAAAATTTGGTATGTTTTTGTATGAAGTATTTAAGAGGTCGTGTTAAAATTTCACGACGATTAGGAAGCTCGTTATTAAAAAATTAACAATTTGTTAAGAACAATTTTTAAAAGAAATAAAAAAAATTTATCAATAAACTTCGTTTTGTTTCCGTTGCTTTCAGTATATTGTAGATATTATAAAATTGAGAGGTCAAAAAAAAACTTATTGCAAAGTTACATCAGTTTCCATAAAACAACATGTAATTCGTGAATGTTAATTGTTCAATAACGAGCTTCCTAATTGTCGTGAAATTTTTACACGACCTCTGCAATACTTCATACAAAAACATACCAAATTTTCAGAATTTTATCATCATTTGCGATTTGGGACTCAACGTCCTTAATTTTGCTAGACAATTGAAAAAAATCTATGTACACACGGAGAGAATTTTTAAGTAATTTTTACTGTGAAATCACAGTAACTCGGTGACAAATGTGCAATTCTTCAGGTTTTTAGGAAATAAATTATAAATTTTCATGGAAATGAATCAAAATTTACTTTTGCGTAACAGAAATTTAAAATATTTTCCAGAATTTTTACTGAAATTAATAGTAAAATTTCATGAAACGTAAAGATTACGACAATAAGTTAAAGAAGTGCTAATATAAATGAAATTTTTCAGTGGAACATTGAGAAATTTGCGTGTTTTCCATAAAAATTTAAAAAAGGAAACCGAAATTTTCCGTGCGTCCACCGGAATTTTACGTTCTTTATAGTAAAACATTTAGGGCTAGGTCGCCTGACCGTACGCGTGAGCTCTGTGTGGCAGCGTGCGTATACGTGAACGCAAGCTGTGAGAGTGGCTTGTGTATGACGCAGTATGACGAGCACGAACGACGCCGACCCGCGTTGCTTAGCAACAGCGGTACCGCGCATGCGCATTATAGTACGAAGCATGGGCCAAGAAAGCCTCGTGGGCTCGTGCAGTCTAACGTGTTCTACGCAAGAAAACAAAGAAACGTGAAAAGAAACTTCGATAAAGGACGTCTACAATGGTACGGAAAGATAATATGCTAAAATAAGTAGCAATCAACAACACAAATGTTCAGAAATATAGTATATAGAGTATTTATTTAATCATAGGGAATTAATTTTTCGCTAGGGATTTTAGAAATTTCAAGTTTGTCCAGGTTATTTTTACTGTAGAAACTTGGAATTTTTGAGGCAGCTCATTGTTAAAATTCTACATGAGAATGTGTCAGAATTTTTACTGAAAGACATGTAAAAAATTATGCTACTTGCTTAAATGTTTACATGAATGAAACCAAAATATTAAAAGCTAGTGTCAATTTTTGACTATGTGCACATTTGTCACCGGTCTCAAATTTTTAATGTAATTTTTACGGAGATTTCGGCGTAAAAAATACGTAAAAATTCTCTCCGTATAGGCATGACCCTTCAAAGCTCTCGAATTAAAATTTAAAAACCCATAATTTGTAGAACAATAAAAATGCGAAAATACAAATCCAAAAATAAAAACTTTTGTTGCATTCCGATGCAAACTTCAAGACCATCTTCCGATATTATTACATCGGAGTCCGGATAGCCTTATTTGTCCCTTCAACGAATATTTTTGTCCATTACATTCGTACGAAAACGTCGAAAAAAAACTCTCAATCAATCGCTCAATCGGACTCAAATGCCAAAATCCCCCATTAAAACAAAAGTCTGTCAGTGAATCGTTGTAAAAGTCGAATGGAAATCACGAACTTTTAAGGTTGTTCGTAATACGATTACCCACGATATGATTTCCCCGCTCAGAATGTTACGCACTTATAATCTCAATAATTTTGTCACGTTTGCGCACCACACGTGTTCGCATATATACATATATACATTCGATACATTTGCGTATAACTGTGATTACGTAGTTGCATATATGGAGCTGGCACGTACAATAACACAATGGTGCAGACAGTTGGACGACAATTCGCTTGGGACGAGATCACGTACGAAATTGCGGTAGGTGGCAGCATCCAATAGCGTCACCGGTGTACAACCAGTAACCATATACGCCTATAACGCCCACCCCCTCCCCTTCATCTGACGAATACATCCATCCGAGTTGGTTCGCTAAAAGTCAAAAGGACCCGCTCACCTGTGGACGAGCATAGCTTCGAGGTCCTTCCAACGTCGGGTAATCAAATATGCATGTACCATAACAGCAGATGTAGCAGCATCAGCAACATTGCATCGGAGTATCGACGCGTCGCGGTTTCCACATATATATATATATAGATGATTCAGCATCACCAGCACTCCACCCCCGACCTTTAGCGTGTTCAACGCCGGGTAATAACAATAATAATAATAATGATAATGTCGATAACCCGAGAGGGTAGGTTGGGCAGGTCTGTCGCGGAGTAGGTTGCGGGATAGGTAAACCAGCGAGTGAAGGATGATGGGTAGTCGAGTGAGGGTAGGTTTTCAGTAAAACGCGGGGTTGGGGAAAGGAGAAAACGAGAGAGGGGAGACTTGCTGCGAGAGTGTGATGAGATAGCCTGGAACGAGCCGGCTCACTCGCGGTACGGGCGCTGTTGCATAAAATTGTAAAACCTCGTACCCTCCCCCTACCCTCGTTCCCTCACTCCCGCAGAGATAGCTGCAAACAGAGGCGAGTTAATTTAAAAATGCAAATTCCACCGCGGTCGCGCCATCCACAGTGGGGAAAAGTGAGAGAACGAGAGGGAGAGAGAGAGAGAGAGCGCGCGCGAGGGTCTGCGAAATGTTGCGATCGTGATGGGAAAAAAGCGCGTGAGAGGAAAACAGAACGTGGTAGAGGATCGCAAAGGGGCGTTAGGAGGGTGAACAAGGGTGAAAAAAAACCGTGGAGAGCGACTGGAGTGTCGCGCGAACGTTTGGGAGGGGTGGTCCCGGTAAAAAAAAAACATGGAACCGGGAAAACGAGAGGGAAGGAAGAGTTTGCGAGAGATAGAAACTATATATTCGGGCCAGATAGAGGGACAAGCCTGGCCGAGTGAGAGAGGGAGGAGATGGAGGGCGGAAAAGCGTGAAAGTGGGAAAGCGCTAGTATTTACGACGAGTCGTTAAATAATTCGGAGTGGCGAATTTTTCACCTCGCTTTTTTTCGACTATGCTGCTGAAGCACTTTTGTACATGTGTGTACAGAAAGGGAGAGAGAGAGAGAGAGGGTGAGAGATTTTTGTACTCGCTATCCGAGAGCTCTTCATATCCCCGACTGGTCTTCCGGTCGTCATGGCAGTCGGTTTGCGACCTGGACGACAAGTTGCTGCTCTATTTCTAGATTCTCCAACTTTTCCCTTGCGGTGCTCTCAGCTCCGGCTTTTTTGCGCTCATTGGTGTTCGGAATACTGTGCAGAAAGAGGACCTTGGGCTTTTGGTGCATGCTCAGGGTAGCTGCAAAGGCCTCACCCAGTTACTTTTGTCACCAGCGAGAGAGAGAGAGAGTCATCGTAGGTTGCCTATATGCGATCGCATGTCTCCAAGCAACCTCGTGCGAAACAGCCCGAAAATCCTCAGCCCTTTGCTTTCTCGTCGTAGCTCCGGTGACAACGTCAACGCGTCGGTAATCAAAGAGAAAAAATGCCTGACTCGCCTCCTCTTCGCCGTATAAATCCTGCGCCGTGACGCGAAATGGGCGGATATTCATCGCGTCCCAAAGAATACTAAAAAGGTGTGACGCAGTTCAAAAAGAAGAGGAGCGCGTCATTTTCGACTCCATCCCCGTGAGCATGAATAAAATAGATGGGTGGCGTACACGAAATGGGGATGATACGCAGAATGAGAGGGTCGCATGCAATTTGATCCAGCAGGAATGGCGTGTTTATAACTACCGGAAAAGTGCTCTCTGCGAACAAATTTACCAAAGAACAACTGTGACAAATGGCACAAAACGCAATTCTTCTGGAAAACTGCCATGTGGAAAGAAGATCCAAAGGACGATTCTACCCAATGAAATCTCTTTAAGAGTAAAAGTCTTCAAAGACAGCTATACCGAATACCCATCTTTCAGAGTAAAAGTCTTCGAAGACAGCTATACCGAATACCCACTCAACCATACGACAACTCTACCACCCACACGTGACGGTCGATATATAGAGACACTTCCATTTAAAAAAAAACAAATCCCGGGAACAATTTCGCCGATGAAAAACTTTCCTAGCGGATGTTTGCGCAATGAAAACTCTACCAGAGATCATCTCTCCGGATTAACCCTTCAAAAGGCAAAACGCCTGGGGCATAGCGTGAAAACCAACCTCATGTGTCAGCATGCTCTGCCATTCGGAGACAAATGGTCATGGCGGATCTTCAATTCTCGTGAGACGTCCATTAGGAGAGTTCTTCATTGTAGGACTTGTCCTCGGTCGCTTGGTTTCCCGTAGAAATGTCTTGTGGCGGTGACAATCGCCGATGCGCATGCCTGGTTGGAAAAGCTTTATCCAATGGACTTGCTTTTTGAGACAGTTCTTCCGACTGAGCTGCTTTCTGGGAAAGTTGGTTTTCGTGAGAGTTTTTTCTGGTAGCGATGCCTTCCGCGGTGTTTCATCCAGGACAGTTGGCAATGTGCGATGCATTCACAATGATGATGTTGGAGTCTATATCAATGTATATTTACGGCAATTGGAGACTCCGCGCAATAGAAGGAACAAATTGCAGATGCCTTGGTTTGGACATTGTCTTCAATCACTCAAAATCACTGTTACTATGCACTTCGAAAGTACCGAAAGCACTCTCTAGGTATTGGTAACACGTAGAGAAGCTTTAGGGAATCAAACCATGGCGTGCACTTTTCGAAGATTACAGGTGGACACACACCATGTAGAACCTCCGCGTTCTCCAAAACCCACTGATTGCAAATACAGTTTCAACGGTCTCCATGACGACAGTTTAAAGCCGACTTGAAACAGCTTAGCGCGATGTCAACGTGTCTACGGTAGCCCATCCATACACAATATCGGAAAACCCATCAGAAAACAAAACTCTCTTGGTAGCTCCACTACTCTCAGCCCCGTTCACATACATATTTATATACATACATGGTAAGAGGACGTTGAGTGACGTGATCGTTTGAGAATCACTGGTTGCAATCTTGTACCAGCTGGTGTTTGCGGGGTCTCGGAAAGATGCGACTTGGCTCGTAACCTCTCCTCCGTCTTCTTCTTATTCTCAACTTCTTAGAGGGGTTTGCTGCTGGTTGTGGCTGTGGGAAGAGAGCTCTAGCTATCTTTGGAGTGAAGGATATAGAACCGGGCTGGCGTCCTCGGTGATGTTAGGGGAAGAGTGGAGTGAGAGTAAAAGAGGCTGAGAAAGAGTGAGAGACTGATAGGACAGGATAAAGCTAGTGAAACCGTGAGCGGAGTTGAAAGGAGACGAATAAAGCGATGGCTCTCGTGCAAGGAAGAGAACGTTGGCCAAGAGATGAAGATAGATTTCGCGAAGGAAGATGAAACTCCGCTTGTATACAGCAATGTTACTGGAGACACCGTACACTCGTTGGCATCCAAACAGTCATTGACAAGCTTGAGTGAATGGCCTATGGAATATCTTGAAAAGAAAGAGCTGGAAGCATGCCAATGGACCGTGAAACGATTCCTCCCTGTACTTCATCGACTTACTACATATATATCGTTGGACTTACGGGTTCTCCTCTTCCGATTGCCTCCAAGCCGGTCGTAGCTTCACCCCCGGTCCTTGATGTACGTCTATACATTCCCCAGAGTGGCGTTCGGGGGTCTGAAGAGGCGCGCGGGGATTGCGACAAGAGACTAGGTGGAGAAGACGCTGTCCCGGAATATAAAGGGGCGCTGGTACACCAGCTTCGAGGTTGGATTGCCGAGAAGAGAACGGAGGGACGTGGCAAGGGAGTAGGGTAAAGTAGGAAGAGGCTGGCGCGCAGCGTAAAGTCTCCGAGACACGGAGTTGGGTCGGTTGAAGGGTAGCCAGGAGACGCCATAGCGAGTCGCTTCACTCACTTACCGACCCGCGTGGTCTGGGTGTATGGCTTGGACTGCCAGCAGCCCTCCCTTAATACCACATCGTGGCTTCCTCGCACAAGAACCCACGCGAGCACCGGGACTCGATTCTTCGCCACCTTCACCCTGCGGATGTTGAGTTAGGGCTTTCGTCGGGCTCACATTAATTTTCCTCAACTTTCTCAAGGCTGCCGTTCGAAAGCCTCGTGTGATTCCTTATAGGGCGCACACGTCCTTTCACCAAGGGCTTTCAAGGACTTTACAAGCTGGACCGGTTACAAAATTATACAACCAGGCCAGTATGAGGACATTCTAAATTTAGTGTTTTAACACTTGATGGTTCTTAGTTTGATGTTGTGTATCACAAAAATTAAAACGGCGGTTCAAAATTCAAATAAATATTTCATTTACTAATTTGTATCCTCGATTTTGGATGTGGTACATGCAGTATCGAACGAAGATCCAACGACGGCATAGATCACGAAGTACGTGTCACCAAACGAGACAGCTCATTTTTGGATGTCCAATGTTCACATGTTTGACGTTCAAATTTTCGAATCTTTTGTGAAGAGGACCTAATATTTCCCACCAAGGTCCTCGATTGGTCGCCTTCCTGAAGCCTTTCTTTATTTAGCCAGACCTGATAACCCCCCATCGGGAACTAGTTCAACAACATTATGAGGAGTCCTTATCAGAACAGCCACATTCGGACCCAGAGTGCCCAAACTTCGTTCCGGCTGCCCTGACAAATTTCCCCTCGGGTCTTTGTACTTTTTTTCACCTTTTCCATCTACTGTAGCCGGAAAGCCATACCGCCCTTCCATCTGTTACACCCTCGTCGTGCACTTCACATCCTCCTTACTATCCTAGACCGGAGATCCCTCGTGTCTCGCGATAACCAATTCTCGCCTCGTCGCATTTCACTCGTCCACCTGCCTGCTCCCGCGCCCTTATACACCTTAGGAGGAACCGAAGCTTAGTCCCATACCACTTCCGGACTTCTGGTGCCTCTTCTTCGGTTCCGCACTACCAACACTACTAGCCATCAAGACATTGCCCCACCGCACAGCACCACAGCCCCTTCCTCGCTTCCGCACTTGCCAAGTTCCTCGTCCACGAACCAAAGTCATCCCTTAACTCTGCACACGCCCTTCCGCCACTATATATACATATATAGGTATCCGATCTTACACAGCCGACCACCACAATATTCTCTCCTTGCCTGTTTTCGGGAGTTTGCGGGCTCGTATCGTGCAAGCCTCTCGCTCCCCTATTGATCGTGCCAGGATCGTGCCCTCTTTGCCAAGCGTTAGATGTAAGAATACCAAATTGACTTCGAAGTGTGTTGAACGTATTGTTGTGTGTGTGAGTGTGTGTATGCGAGTAGTGGCAAAATGTACCTCAATGGCGGTACAAAGTTGACCGTAATACGGGCAAACATCAGCACCCTTCCGCTCCCTAAGTTTCATCTGTTTAAGCGAGGGTTCACACGGACGCGCGTATGCTTGGAACCTGTTCCATTCTGCAGGAAGCATCCATTGTGATCAACAGGATACATACGTACTGCCAAACTCCTGCCCTTCCACGTTACCACGTCACCCTACAATGTATATTTATCTATGCGCAAACGGATTTTAGGGTCATGTCGCATTGAGGGTTGTGTACGAAAGTTATGATGAAAAACACATTTTTACGTTCTAGAAAGGACTACAGTACTGTGACGTTGAAGTTTACATCGTTGCAATGAAACGAGAGTTCTTTTCTATTTTTTCATTTTTTCATTTTTATTATGATCTATGATTTTTTAAGCGATTAAGATCGGAGATCTGGAGTTAGGATCAGAAGTACCGTTTGGCTGATTTTTGTACCCTAAGTTGGCGAAATAAATGTGAGTAGAAGAAAAATGAACTTTCGTTGCGTTCCAACGATGCAAACTTGAAGATCGTGCCGTAGGTACTACTAATACTGTGTTGTTGTTGAGCAGCCCGTTTTCTATACAGCTTAAGAGGCAAGGGCGTGCAGGGGGGCAGGGGGGCAGCCCCCCCTAGATATTTGAGAGCACGTATATGAGGGTCTAAAATGTCTAAAATTCCTATTTCCCCCACCCTCCCTTCCCCATCTTGCCCTCCGCCCCCGGCCCATTAGTTGGTGACGTATTTGTTAAGAGGTCTGCATAAGCTTGATATTTTAAGAATACGCTTGTATTTCCTGCATAGTTTCACAGCCTATGGTCTTAACTTTTGTTCACAACAAAATTTTTGTAAACATTCCAAATCACTCAAGTGTACCAGATTCAGAAGATTCGAGCGAATAATTTCCCTCACACGTACGCATCTCCGTGGTATTAGTTTTTGGGAGGGACACGCGTCAGCAATGTAACATCATGTCGGAGGGTGTGAATGCAAAAGTGATGCCCCCGGGGACAAAAAGAATACGCGACAAGGCTCTCAGAGGCTTCTATGCACTCGTGTTTCTTCTTTCACACTTTTCCTTTCAGCCAACTATGCACCCTCGTTCGTATCTCGCCCCGTCGACTCGGCTGGCTTTTCATGAATTCACTCACCAGACTCGAGTGTCGCTACTCCGTTGGCCTAGTTTTGTGTTCTTTTTTTTTCTGGGACACCGACTCCGCCACCACTTGAGTTTTTATCTCAGTTTTTCGAGAAGGTCGCGTCATTACCGACCATGAGAATTCACAAGTTACACTATTTTTATTGCACCGTCGTAAATGTGGAATGTATTTTTTTTATCCTCCTGCGGTGGGTGCGCAATTTTATTTTTCATTCTCCATGCGATGAGTGTCTTCACACACATATATATATATATATATATATATATATATATACATATATATATATTTATGTTTTTACGAGAGCTCACGATGAGAGGGTTCGCGCAAAACTCGTTTAACGATCGAACGTGTGTAGGAGCACTAAAAAATGTAAGAAGCTCGTATTCCAGTGACGAAACACATGTATCATGACTTCGTCGCTCTTTTGCACGATGTGTATACTTTTATGGTTAGTATCGACTACCCCTCGCTGCCAGGGCTTTTTATCTTCGTCCTCGTACCGGCAAATGTGGAAACCCGCTCACGAGGAAGTATCACACACATTTATGTACTTCTGTGTGTATGTATGTGTGTGTCTGTGTGTGTGTGTGTGTGTGTGTGTTGATGTGTCTCCTTTGGGATCTGGGAAAAACGAAAGACCTTTTCAATACACGAGATACTGTACTCCCGATTTGGTTATACCTGTCAACGCGCTTCCTTCCCTCTTCTCGTTCTTTTCAGGCTCTTTGACATTCCACCAACACGTGAGCAATCGTCAGTCGACCTCCTGGAGAGACTTGTAATACGCTGCCTTTCAAATCTCTTCATCCCCCGAGCTCTCGTTTTCTTCTCATCTCTCCATTTTTCAGCATGCAAATATGCCGATCCCGGCGCGACACACTTTCGAATGAATCTCGGAAAAAGACATGGCGGAAATGATGAAAGATATATATATCTATTTAGGAAACGAGATAGCGAAATAATTCCCACGCATTGTGCAGATTCGCATGAGGTTGAAGTCTGCATCGTTGGAAGGCAGTGAAAAATAATATTTATGAATTCCTTTAATTTATCATGACGTTGAATTCTGCATCGTTGGAATGCGACGATTTTTTCGTAAATTTTTTATTTCGCTATTTTTATGCTCATCAAAAGCCTTCTTTGCAAATTTAGGTCGTAAATCTTTGATAAGAATACGTAAAAGCGTTTGAGTGCGTTTCACAGCCAAAAAAAAATCGAACGAATAAACAGAATTAACTTTCGTTGCCTTCCAACGATGCAAACTTCATCATAATTTATTTTGGCATATCTCGCCTGCAAAAATACCGCAGTAATTTTTTCATATGCAAATTTAGCGGTCTACTATACGAATCCACAAAAATAACCTTGTCTCATAGTAAAAATAAGGAAATGAAAATAGAAAAAAGAACTTTCGCTGCGTTCCGACGATGCAAACTTCAGACGAGGTTGAAGTTTGCATCGTTGGAACGCAATAACAGTCCTTTCTTACATTTTATCTCCCATATTTTTATTATTATAAAAGTGTTTTATAATATATTTACATTGTAGATCGCTAAATAATTATCTTTAAAAATGGCCGAAGGATTTGCGTGCGTAAAATTTGCCAAAATATAATTGACGGAATTCAGAAATATTAACTTTCGTTGCATTCCAACGATGCAAACTTCAGCACCATAGGATCCTTCTGGACAATGGCTGGAGCAGAACTTCTTGCCTGACTGATTTTTTAAAGGAAGGCTCCCATTTCAAGTAGTTTTTGCGGAATTTTAACTGTTAGAAACTTTACGACGGACAAATGAGCCCGTGGTACCGGAATAAGGGTTAATTATGTAATTGCTAAGGGACGAAGGAGCCTCTCGTAATAATTGGTTCAAGATTTTCTTGAAAAAGTTTTGCCTCGTATAAAAGGGGTAGGAGAAAAGGGGGTGCGCGAGCAGAGGGCAGCGTCTTCCTCCCGTAATGACAAGTAAAGTTATTTTCACCCACCGGGTTTTAAGGGCTCTCGAAATGGTACCTTAAGTAAGGAAATTTATGCGCTCGACTCGAGGCAACGTTTCGCGAGAGGGACTTTCAATTTCTGCAAATTTAAGACAAGGGTATAGGGGTTGCTACGTAAAAGACGGTTTCATAAATTCGCGCTAGGCGCGTAATCTCGACGAGTTTCGAGTCGTCCGAACGAGAGAGGGGGCTGGCAATATAGGAATGCGAGCGAGCATTCTGTTTTACGAATTTCTTTTTCCGCCAACCCCTAAACTCGAGGGTGGCAGGATGTAGTATCGCGCGAGGGGCGAAATAGCGCGCGTGTGAAGAAGATCGAGGGGTAATGGGGCGCGAGATATAAGCCACTGTATGGCGGAGAAGATAGAGAGAGAGAGAGAGAAGGACGAGGCTCCAGTTGCTCCTGAGGGATGAACGGCGCGATGGCTGCCAAGGTAATTGAGAAGAGGAGATTTACTCGGTGAGCTGATGTTCTCTCGTCTCTCTTCTGCCCTATTCCGTATCTCATATAACACCAAGGGGATGCTTTACGACGTCGAGAATCTGCCGCTTTTACACACCCCTCATTCCCACCATCCTATCATTTACCTCATGCCCCCATTGAGGATTTGTAGTACCTTCGTGAAATCGCAGCCAAACTTCGTCAAATAAATGATCGACGTGGAATCTTTTTCAGTTAAAAAAAATGTTTTCACCTTTGAATCGCGATATGCAGCTCTTGATTGGTACCCAGTCGAGACCACGCTTCTCTATGTCTCTTTCGCTCTCCCTTCGATATTTTACGATTCGTTGGACATCTGGGGAAAAAGAAGCGGACAGTCAAAATGTTACGAACATCCATTCCGGATAATAAAAGTGCTAGTAAATCGTTAACAAATTGTTCAAGCGAAAAATTGATCAACGAATAACCAGCAAGATCAATATTTCTTTATTTATAATGCCATGGCTGATTTTTGTAAAGAATTAGGCATTTTTCTTAGAATTTAGCTGCTTGAAAGATTCATTTTGCGAAACTTTTGAAGATCGTGCTTGCGGAATTTGTCGGCCAGTGACTTGGAAGCTTATTCATCGTAACGTGGAATCTTTGTTTTAAAATAATATTCGATATCGTTGATCCATGTCATAGAATAAAAACAAAATCATTGTCATCGCTTATTTTTCAACCTATTTTTTTTACCCCTTTGTGAATAACTTTTTGACAGGGTTATTGAAAACCAATGTTCCCCACAAGCTTAATATGTTTGAATTTGTTATCGAGTGGCGGAGTACTGCAGTTCTGATCAAATCAAACTTTCGACTGAAAATGTATGTGTATTAAATCCTCAAGGACGCTTCCAGAGCCGAAAAAAACATCAATCGATTAATCATACGCCCCTCAGTGCTCTGAAAAAGTATATTGTTTGGAAAAGAAAGAGAGGGGAGAGAGAGAGAGAGATAGAAAATAAAAGAAAAGAGCTGGATTACCTCCAGCAAGAGCGGAATTATATAGGTGTGAGGAAAAATATATACAATCGTCGAAAGAACGCGAATTCATCCCGACGTTATTCCACCCTCGGGGAATACCTCACCCAGCCTCGGCCGGTTCGTCCAAAGGGACATCGCAAGGTTCGAAGAGACGAGAGAGAAAAAAATTGGTTCTTGCATGAGACGAAGAATAAAAGTTCCGAGATCTCGAAATTTCGCCGATCGTTTCTGCGATGAGAGGGCCTCTGGTGTATGCTCGCCCATAAATGTATTTTTGCACGGTCATTCCCGTGAGAGAATGGAAAGGGGGAAGCCGAGAGGTGAAGGGACGACCCTGTAGTACGAGAAATTTATTCTCTCGGTGATCCGAGACGTATTTGCAGAGAGAAATGGAAACCTATCGGACCAACCGGTGATGGTATACATATCCTTGGGGTCTACTCTGGGGAAAAGACCGAGGGGGCTTTTTTCATTTTCTCGCGCTTCTTTTGCACCCGAAGGCAATGTAACTTGACAGGTTCGAGTCAATGACTTATTTAGAAAGGGAGGACACGGAGGTCCTTCCAAAACTCCTTTATAGCTACCCCAATATTATATATATATCAGTCTTATCAAAGAGAGTGGCGACTAAAAAATCCAAACGAATTTATCTTCCTTCTAACTTTGGAACTTTTTTTACCCCTATCGAACAATTGTTCTTTTTATTTTACGTAGCTTCCTACAGATTGATGTCCTAATTCTGAAAAGATAAAAATAATTTTACGATTCATTTTAATGTTCCTTAATGTTTCTGCAGGCTTTTAAAATCCCATCCCTTTAGTTCTTTAGTAAGGCCCTAGAGAGCCCATGCTCTTTATTAATGCACTACAGTGTCGCATTTGCTCGATGGCACAGGGAAACTTCGAAAAACCGGCTAAGTGGTCACCCATCTAAGTATTCGTCCAGGTCAAAACTGCTCGACCTGGGAGGAAGTAAGGATCTACTCGTTTGCTGCTGTCGGAAAAATAGGAGTGATCTTCAGTCGTCAAAATACATAAATGATCATCAATTAGTATCAATTTAGTATCGATAAACGTTTGCCTTGCAGTTACTGGCAAATTTTCTTTTCAATACAAAAAATCGACGTATATTTATCAACACGTATATGTAATTCCCCGAAAGATCCCCAAGTACCCGATCTACCATTTTTAAGACATTCAAGTTAGCATCGTTGGAATGCAACGAAAGTGCTTTTTCGTATGTCCATTCTCTCGCTTTGACTAGTATGCAGAATCTTTTTTGCAGATTTACATGGTAGATGTCGAAGTAAGCATCTTTAAAAAAATGAGGGATTTCGGTAGGCAAAATCAATCCAAAAAAAATCGACGATTCAAAAATCTTAAATATCGCTGGATTCCAACAAACTTGTTTTATCAATCAAATGTTTATACCCTGCTACATTATTCCCAAAGATTGCATCATCGTATCAAAACCACGAAGATCCTCACCATAAAACGAATAAGCGAAAACATCGATTTTATTACTAGTCAATCCTGCCAGTTCGTAGAAATCAATCTGGCTATTTAACGCCCCGTGAGTCAGTTTTCCCAAAGTTTAATTCGATTTTCCGCGCCCGGAACCGCTTCGCCCCATTACTTCAAAAGCCCTAGGTCCCTTTCTCGAGACGACATTAACAAGTATACATCTACAGTTCGTTTGATGCTACACAGGATATAGGATATAACGAAACGTCGGATCTCCTATGATGATAACGATGATGATGATGATGATGATGATGATGATGATGATGATGATGATGATGATGATGATGATGATGATGATGATGATGATGATGATGATCGGATCGTTCCTGAATGCCCAAGGGTGCGGGCTACGCTAAATATGTGCATAATAACGTGATAGGGAGAAAAAGCCAATGGCGTCCTGAGTACTGTGCGAAGCAGGGTCGCAAAAAGTCCCCCCTCGTCTGTATTACCCAACGACGTCTCGCGCGATGGATATAGTCGCATAAGTAATTTCGTAGCCGCCCTATCCCCATTTGGATTATGAGGAACCATCGTCTGCGCGCGAAGAGTCGTATTATTGAATGAGGGCCGGAGAGAAAGAGAGAGATAGAGCGAGCTGGGACGAACAAGGACTCATCGTGGGCTACGGGCAAAGAAATAAGGATCTATTCGGTCGTGTTCGTCGAAGAAGATGGCACGCCGTGTCGTACGTTTCTTCCTCGGTACTTTATATCCTTGTAAATCGTCTTGGCTCTGCCTTTCCAAACCTATTCGCTCTTCTACCCCACTTCTATCTGCCCATTCGCCATCCCCTTGTAGTTTTAATGCCAGGCAGTAAATACGAAATGAAGATAGAGAGGCATCGCTTTGCAAAAATAATAGCCATTCACGTGGAAAAGAGGCCACAACGAACAAGCCGGGGTGCAGTTTACGATGCGGCTCACATTAAAAATCATGATCCCGCCTGTTTCTTACCTTTATCTTTTCTCTCGTCTTATCCGCTACGTTCACGAACTGCCCTACCAGTCGTAATAATTTATCGCTAATACGCCGATCCGCGTTTTTTTCTCTTTCCTATTGCAGAGAAACTCGATATCGCCCGCCGAGCGTGAAAAGTACAGCAGACCAAGGAGCACACCGGATCCGCAACATCACGAACACATGCACCTCAAGAAAATGAAGAAGGAACAGGACAAGGATATCGGACACGTAAGTAGAGCAATGCTTTTTTTTATTCTCGCGTTGCTCGTGCATCGGATTCTCAGTGTTGCACCATTACCCTTGTGCATCTTGAGCAGCACGGATTTGAACATCCGTTTAAATTTCAACATATTTACCATGTTTTTAAATAAAAATGCACATATACGGGAAAATAAATGACGACGATATTTATCGTTCGGTGAAAGTTGAAGCTTTAACACGCGAAATTGTCGTAATTAAGAGGGAAGCTACCAAAAACTTTGGCGGTCATTGCATACTAGATTTGATGCTGAGTACTGAGACTCGAGATCGCATGCGATACTCTCAGATAAGGCGAAGATCCATTCGTATCTTTATTGTGCACGAATTGGCCCAATATCAATTGAATGAATATTGCGCACATAGCAACCACTGAATTTTATCCTAAGGTCTACAACTCGTATGCTATGACTCCTAAAAAAGCAAGAGGTTTTATCATCCAGGTGATGTTATCGCTCCTTAAAAAGTCAAAGATGTTATCCTACTTTTATTGTGCGCGAAGTGGCCGATTATCATTTGAATTTATATTCCGCACGTATCAACCACTAAATGTTATCCTAAGGACTAAAACTCGTATGCGATAAGTCCTGAAAAAGCCAAAGATGGTATCGTCCAGGTGATGTTATCGCTCCTAGAAAAGTTATAGATGCTATCCTGCGTCCATTACGCCCGAAGTGGCCCAATATCAAATGAATTAATGTTTAGCGCGTATCAACTACTAAATATTATCCTAAGGACTAAAACTCGTATGCGATAACTCCTAAAAAGCCAAAGATGTTATCATCCAGATGATGTTATCGCTCCTATAAGAGTTAAAGATGCTATCCTGCGTTTATTCTGCACGGAGTGGCCCAACATCAATTGAATTGATACTGCGCACGTACCAACCACTGGATTTTATCCTAAAAACTAACACTTGTCTGCGATAAGTCCTATAAAAAGCCTACGATGTTATCACCCATTTGCTCATATCGCTCCTAGAAAAGTCAAAGCTGATATCCCACGTTTATGGTACACGGAGTGGCCCAACATCAATTGAATTAAGACTGCGCACGTATGAACCACTAGATTTTATCCTAAAAACTAACACTTGTCTGCGATAAGTCCTATAAAAAGCCTACGATGTTATCACCCATTTGATCATATCGCTCCTAGAAAAGTCGAAGCTGATATCCCACGTTTATGGTACACGAAGTGGCCCAACATCAATTGAACTAATACTGCGCACGTACCAACCACTGGATTTTATCCAAAAAACTAACACTTGTCTGCGATAAGTCCTATAAAAAGCCCACGATGTTATCACCCATTTGATCATATCGCTCCTAGATAAGTCAAAGCTGATATCCCACGTTTATGGTACACGAAGTGGCCCAACATCAATTGAATTAATACTGCGCACGTACCAACCACTAGATTTTATCCTAAAAACTAACACTTGTCTGCGATAAGTCCTATAAAAAGCCCACGATGTTATCACCCAGTTGATCATATCGCTCCTAGAAAAGTCAATGATGTTATCCCACGTTTACGGTACACGGAGTGGCCCAATACCAATTGAGTTAATACTGCGCACGTATCAATCACTAGACTTTATCCCAAGGATCAAAAGCGCGTCTGCGGAAATTCCTAAAAAAGCCAAAGACGTTATCATCCACTTGATGTTATCGCTCCTAGAAAAATTGAAGTACTATCCTACGTCCTTTGCGCGCGAGTTCATAACGCGCGATTATCAACTACTAAATTTTATCCGAAGGGATAAAACCCGTATGCGATAACTCCCAAGGCAGGCCAAATGTTATCATCCGTTGATCAAGCGTAAGTTCCGTCATTGTGCCAATTGTATATTGTATCGCCGGTTCCTTCCACAGCAAAGCGACGGTGAGAAGAGCGACCAAGATCTGGTGGTGGACGACGGGGACGAGGGTCCCGGAAGTCCGGCGCCGAACGGCACCACGTCACCGCGAGAAAACGGCCTTGACAAAATGGGAGCCTCGTCGATGAGCCAAATGGGTGGACAAGTGAAAAAAGAGGTGCCACCACCGTCGCCGAGAAGCGGCACGAGCAGCAACGCGAGTACACCCTCCGCGAAGAAGATGGAGGACCGAGAGAAGCCAACGACGCCAATATCGAAGCCCGTAACCCCTACGTCAGCTGGTGGCAGTAGTTCGAGTTCGGGCGGCCCGATGAAGAGTTCGAGCTCGAGCAAACCGCTCGTCTCGGCTTCCGCGGTCGGTCCCTATCCACCTCATTATCCACCTCCTCATCATCCACCGTCGGGTCCTCACGTCGACATGCTTGGATATCCACCTGGTGCACTTAATGGTTATCCAGCTAGGCCACCACTTCAACAGCTCTATGACCCTCACGGTGGCATGAGAGCTCCCCTTGGGCCACTCGGTGTACCCGGCGGAAAACCGTGAGTGTTTCTTTGACTCACCCCACACGCCTTACGCGGCCATAGAAACCACCGCGTGATCCAGACCTATACCTATATTTACACAAACTCTAGCTATGCCCGCGGCTTTGTGTGTCGGAAGTTTGGTTCATGTCCCGATTGGATTTTAGGTTCAGATCGTATTGAGCATTTATAGCATACCCAAAAATACATCGGTAGAAAAAAAAACAAAATTGAGGGTCAGACAATAATTAACGGGGTCATCTCATGTGACAACTATTTTTTTTTTGCTTTTGTGGGAACTTTTTTTCTCGAACTATTGAAACACTATCATTGAATTATTACTACACATTTATTAACATTTTTACAGTCGCTCGGAATTTTATCAAACAAAAATAACGAGATGAATCGACTTTACAACGTTTGGAAAATCCTCGTGTGTAAAAAAAGTTGCATGATGACGGCTGCCATGATTTCGGAGGTTTTACTCATCCGAAATTCAAAAGGCAAACGGCATTGTAATTCGTAGACGCGAGGCTATCGCCGGAACTAGAGAAGAGTAAAAACATCGGAAAATGAATTTTTGGCAAGGTTTTAAAAGTTAAGTCCCAAGTTCGCGATTTTTTTATTATTTTTCAGCGTAAAAAAAAATTATGGCGGATATAGGGAATATTCTAGTTTGGGTGAAAACTATAGATGTGCTGACTATACCATAAAAATGTGAGCGAAATCCGTTAAATAGTTTTTGAGATATCATGGATAACCGATACGGTTAAATTAGAACAGCCATACGATTCTCTTGTGTTTATAAATTTTGAACAAACATAATGCTTAGATAGCAAACTAGTTAGGGAAAGAGTGAAAAAAGTTTGGATTGCCTTTACTATTTAGTTCAGCGAAAAACGTTCAGTAAAAACCGAATAATTCTCCATAAAAAATATTTGTCCCTATAATAAGAAGACATATGGCAGCACCGCAAAACAGTAGTATTCAATATTCCGAGAAAAAAAATAATTATCGTGTTCCTAAAGTTAAAATTTGTTATCATAAGACAATATTCGCGTTAAAAACATTAATATTTCACATTGTTTATGTTATCTCCATTAACAAATAAAAGTGTTGGTTAATTCACAACTAATTAAAAACTTCGTTGATTGAAAATTACTTCGAAATAAAAATTTGTGTTGCAGTATTATTTTAAATATGCCGCGCAAACTTACGTCATTGGATACGTGGAACGATGCGGTGCTGCCATACATATGTCTTTTTATTATAGGGGACAAATATTTTTTACGGAAATCCGTGTAAATTTCAATGCAGAACCTGCAATGTTAAAAGTTGCAGTTTTAAAACCCATTATCTCCCAATCTGAATAGTTGATTGTTCTGATTTCACTCAAACATGCGTGATGATATGAAAAACGTCTAGTTAAAATTTGAACAATATCTATAGAAATCAAGAGCGCGCTAGTTCTACCTTACGGCCTTAGGCCACAGTAACGGGTATAAAATCATGTGCGAAATTAACAATTTTTTATCGTATGAAAAAGTGATTCACTCATAAAATTAATTACACATATATTTAGTATGAATATCAAGCTGTTCGAAAATATTTATTTTTCTTTCGATGTACAAAATGGCCGACTACTAATATTTTCTTCTGTTATCTTTTTTTTAGGCGCTCCGCGGCGTGACATTTAGCATCCACAATTTTTTTACCTAGAAGAAAAAACAAAAATTCTCGTCAATCTACATTAGAATACCTAGAGAAGTACGTACGGAATTTAAAAAATATTGTTTTGTTCAAAAGTTGTAGGTATTCGAACTTAAGGATGTGTGTCCAAAATTGAAAATGGTAATAAAATTTTACACATTTGATAGGCCATTATGTAAAACATTTGAAAAGTTGTATAAAAATTTCACGACGATTAGGAAGCTGGCTACTGAGAAATTAGAATTCATAAATTACACGCAGCCTTATGGAAACTAAAGTAACTTTGCAATTCTATTAGCAAATAGCAAACTTTGCTATTTGTTTTAAAGAAATAGAAGAAATATTTATGAATGATCATTTGTTATTTCAAATATATCAAAAACAAAAGTGGCTTTATGGTGCAAGGAACGGCGTCGTCCGTGAACGAAAATGAGTATTTAAATTTCCCGCTACTTTCGGTCTGTGCAACGTTGCCACTATATTCTTATATGTTTTTCCTCAAGTGTGATTTTTTTTGTATTTATGGCATCAATTTTTATAACAAAAAAAAAATAATTACAAAATTACTTCAGTTTCCATAAGGCTGCGTGTAATTTGTGAATTCTAATTTCTCAGTAGCCAGCTTCCTAATCATCGTGAAATTTTTACACAACCTTTCAAATGTTTTACATAATGACCTATCGAATTTAAAAAATGTTATTACCATTTTCAATTTTGGACACATCATTAAGAAATAAATTTTCACTGAAAAATTTCGTTATAACTGCTCATAAAATGAAACGTTTTCGATTAATCAGAAGTTCCGTACGTACCCCTCTGCGAAATTCAATTAGGAACATAACTTTTAAATTTGAAGCAAATCGAGTAAAAATTGTTGAAGTTATTTGTCACGCCAATTGGAAAAAAGCAGTTTCGCCAATTAGAAAAAAACAGATTTTGTTGAATTTTTAACCAGATATTGTTCATATCATTATGCATGTTTGAGTAAAATTTCCGAACAGTCGACTATTTCGATTGGGAGATAATGGGTTTTAAAATTACAACTATTAACACTGCAGGGTCTGCATTGAAATTTAGACAGAATAATTTTCGTAAAAAATATTTGTCCCCTATAATAAGAAGAAATATGGCAACACCGTACAACAGTATTGTTCAACATTTCAAGAAAAAAATAATTATCGTGTTACTAAAGTTAAAGATGTTGTCATAAAAAAATATTTGCATGATAAATATAAATATTTTATATTGTTTATGTTATCTTTATCAACAAATAAAAGTATTGGTTTATTCATAATTAATTAAAAACTTTGTTCGATTGAAAATGACTTCCAAATAAAAATTTGTGTTGCAGTGTTATTTTAAATATACCGCGCAAACTCACGTAATTGGATACGTGGAACGATGCGGTGTTGCAATATGTTTCATTATTACAGGAAACAAATATTTTTTACGGAAAATGAATTTGTCAAAATTTCAATGCAGACCCTGCAGTGTTAAAAATTGCAATTTTAAAACCCATTATCTCCCAATCTGAATAGTCGACTGTTCTGAAATTTCACTCAACCATGCATGATTGGATGAACAATGTCCGTCTAAAATTTGAAAAAAATCTATAGAAATCACGATTGCGCGCTCGTACTACCTTAAGGCGTTACCCCCACTTGTAACGCAAAAAAGGCCTTTTTCATGAATTTTTTTAAAGAAAACAACAAAACTTTTTTAATCGATCAATATACCATCTTAAAGAACACGTCTTGAAGAACTTTCAGTAATTTTTTTATTGAAAAATATTACATTGTTTAGTGGCAAATGGCCGTCAATGAAATAATGTTTTTATATACACGGTTTGCGGTGACCAACATTGCGGCTAAGTGGATCATCTGAAAAAAAAAATGCGGATGGATTTAGTCAAATATAAGTATAAACTAGTCTTTAATCGAAGGATTTTAAAAAATATTCATTTTTCACAAAATGGCGGACAGTCAAAGTTAATGGTTCGATTTTAACGAAAAAAAACGGCCGTTTTTTGGCTATAAAACGGCCATTTTTTTTCGAAAAAAAAATCGAACGATTAAAGACTACATTTTTATGTATTAAATAAGCCTGCAAAATTTCAAGAAGATCGGTTCATTAGTGTTCGAGTAATCTTGGTCACCGACTTCAGAAATGCCATTTTGAGAAAAACGCGTTTAAAGTTTCAATTTCAGTTCTTCAATTCACGGATTCTTCTCTTTCAACGCTCATATCTCAGTCAATTTTGTTCGGATCGACTTGAAATTTTCAGGACATTTACTCAGATACTTATACTTCAAAAAAATGCAATAAAAAAATCCTTTTTTTCAAAATCGCAAGTGGGGGTAATCCCTTAAGATATCTGCTTATATCTATAATAGAAATCGGTAAAAAGGAGGTCTTCTGCAACAGTAAAAACATGTGAAAAAAAAACTTTCCTTATTTTCCAATAATGCAAGCTTCACCACGAGAAAAAAAAGCCTCTCGCAGCCACGAAAACGAAAAATTCTTTCAAGACCCGCATGCGATAGAAATTCCCGTGGATGAGATTGATCAAGGTTTCGTCATTGGTTTTCCAGAGCGTACAGTTTCCACGTGTCGAGCGAGGGTCAGATGCAGCCGGTGCCTTTTCCCCCGGACGCGCTCATAGGTCCAGGCATACCGAGACACGCCCGTCAGATAAATACTCTGACTCACGGTGAAGTTGTGTGCGCCGTAACGATCTCGAATCCGACGAAATACGTGTACACGGGTGGCAAGGGTTGCGTCAAAGTTTGGGACATTAGCCAGGGTGGTAGCGGGAGCGCCAAGCCCGTGTCGCAATTGGACTGTCTCCAGCGTGACAATTACATAAGATCGGTGAAATTATTGCCGGACGGTAGGACACTGATAGTCGGCGGTGAAGCGAGTAACTTGAGTATATGGGATTTGGCGAGTCCCACGCCGAGGATCAAGGCCGAATTGACGTCGTCGGCGCCCGCGTGTTACGCCCTCGCGATATCCCCGGACTCCAAGGTCTGCTTCAGCTGTTGCAGCGATGGAAACATCGCCGTTTGGGATCTTCAGAATCAGTCCCTCGTGAGACAATTCCAGGGGCACACGGACGGTGCATCGTGCATCGACATATCCGCCGATGGCTCGAAATTGTGGACCGGCGGACTCGACAATACCGTCAGATCGTGGGACCTTCGCGAGGGACGACAGCTGCAACAGCACGACTTCACTTCGCAAATATTCTCACTCGGCTATTGTCCGACCGGCGAGTGGCTCGCCGTTGGTATGGAAAATTCCAACGTCGAGGTACTGCACGCCTCGAAACCCGACAAGTATCAGCTACATCTTCACGAGTCTTGCGTTCTCTCGTTGAGATTCGCATCCTGCGGCAAATGGTTCGTCTCCACTGGCAAGGACAATCTTCTCAATGCCTGGCGCACGCCCTACGGTGCGTCCATATTCCAGGTGAGCTTTCTTTAATTTTTTCTTTTCACAACCCGCCTTCGTACGATGTTGAGAGATCTTTACCGTACCGTGTTTCATTTAAGGGAGACTTTGTCCTTGGAGTGCCATATTTCAGGTGTTTACATTTTATTTTTTTTAAGGACGGGGTCAAGTTAATTCGGCGAAAAAAAAGCATGTTTTTAAGATTTTTTTTTGGCGTAAGGAATAGTGTTCATTTATTGAAAAATTTACATATAATAAAGTAACATTTGAACAACATTCTCCTAAATTTGCATTGCAAAATATTCAAAATTGAGCGAGTGAAAATTAAACCCCGGAGGCGCCTCAAAAAAAGGTGGTTTGCGGTGTGCACCATAACTCGCAACAGAATCATCTGAAACAAAAAAATCAAAATGCATTTGTTAAAGGAGATGTTTCTCGAGGTAATGACGGGAGGATTTTTTTTTTCGATTTTTCGTAGCACTTGGGAGCCAAAAACCCGATTTTCGCTAAAAAAAATCGGCTTATTTGTTGTTGAAAAATTAGTAATTATTAAAAAAAACAAAAAGCTCTCGACAATACCTGGTGAATTATGTGAAGAAGTACGGTGCAAAATTTCAAAGCGATTGGTCCAGTAGATTTTGAGTTATCGTGCACACGGACTTCAAATATGACAAGTCTCAGAAAAACGGTTTGAAAAACGCAGAAGAGTTTGGTCGCTTAGCGCTCATTGCACATAAGTTTGAGAACACTTCTCGATTGCATAAAAATCTGAGAAAATTCATGCATATTAAAGGTACTCAAAAGATTAATTTTGCATAATAATAAGTCCAAAATGTTATTAACAAAATGATGAAAAAAAAAAATTAGTCAACAAATTTCCAGGCAACCCAATTTTTTTTCGTGATTCGTTCATTTTTCTGAATACGTATGAATTTTTTCAGATTTTTCAATTATCTTTGAATTTTTAGAAATTCAAAATAAAACTCGATAGTTTTCTTATACTCACTCCAAGTCGTCGATGCCAGGTCCGTAGAGCAAAAGGCTTCCATCAAGATGATCGAGAGCATCTTTTTGCGTTTGTCTACGCAAAACTCTTTCTTCTTTACTGTCGTGCGCCGCTTGCTCCTCTGCTCTACTAATTCGCAAATCGTCAACTTGTCGGGTCCACTCGTGAGAACTTGGCCCTGTACTGATTTGCATCTCTTCCATAAAAAATCGTCGAAAAATACAATAGCGCGCCGCGCAGCTGCCGCCCAGGTATAAAACCCGGCATAGAGCAATAGACGCTCAAATACTCATAACTTCGTCAATTTTACTCCGATCGACTTAAAATTTTACCACAATATTCTTGATATATTATGCATTCATTTAAAAAATGAAAAAAAAAAATTTTAATACTTTACCCCGCCCTTAAGGAAACGAGTGAAGCTTTTTCAGCGCGGTTTTTTTCTTGCTTTTATTCATGATATACGGAACGTTAAAAAATTTTTTTTTTTTTTTAAAACCAAAATGGCGGCCGTTGCAGCTCCGCGAAAACAGGTCCTCAAATCGCGGGAGGTAAACGGCTGACATCACTCGCCGCCCCCTCTTTGTTGATCTGAAACACAAATTCAAAGCATATTATCAATCTGTGACCCTTTGGTCATGGAATGACCGATGGGTTTTTCGTTTAGTACAAATTTCGGAAAATGGCGGGAAATAAAAAAAAATCGAATTTTCGCGTTTTTTTCGCATAAAAAGATAAATAATAAATGCAAAAATGTATCTATCGAAAAAACGATCCGTCATTCCTTGAAGACATACTTTCTGAGTATGCTCTCCAAATTTCAGATCAAATGTCTTAATTGATCGGCCGGTCAATTAAAAAACGGTTTTTTAATTGACCGGCCGATCGATTGAAACATCTGATTGGCTGGTGCAGTGATCTTGAACGATGACTGCAACTATATAAGGGATGCCTGAGACACGGGAGCTTCAGTATCGGAGCTCTCAGCCCTGATGATGCGGACTGTAACGTTTGCGAAACGTCGGCACAACGCTGATTCTCAACACGGCCTCCATCCGGAAGCCACATACTCTTCAAATTATTAAAGTTACAGCATTCCGAGAAAGCCGTTTTTCTACGATTCACTTTTTTGCACCTTGTGAAAGTTCTAACTCTTGAACGAAGGTTCGAATCGCTTTGAAATGTTTACAACATATCCTTGGTATCATCCCCTATCGCGTGAACCACAGAAACAAAAATCCAATGACACAAAAAAATATTTTAAAAACCGACAGAAAATTGAGTAAAAAAGTTTTAAGTTTCGAATTTTTATAATAATAATTTTAAAAAAATAATGTTGTTGGCTCAAACCAAAGATGCATTCATTACGCAATCATGAATGTTCATTTTTTTCACACACCCACATCGATGCCGAGAACTTTTACCATCATCGCGCGCGCAAAAAATACATTGCTTTATTATATGTTATATCTCCGCCATTTGTTAATATTTCTGATTTTTTTCTTTTATATACTTAACCATGTGCATAAATGATCTGAAAAAAAATGTGGTCAATATATACGTCATTTTTTTTAACCGCGTCTATAAAAGTATTAGTATACGCATATCGCTCCATAATTAAGAATAGTATGAGTAATAACCGCCGTGGCCCCGTCGCGTTTTAAACTACAAGACCTATGTCTGAAAGAAACTGACGTCCTACTGCTTGAACGTTTTTTGTTAAGGATGTTGAGTCCCAAATCGCAAATGATAATAAAATTCTGCAAATTTGGTATGTTTTTGTATGAAGTATTTCAGAGGTCGTGTAAACATTTCACGACAATTAGGAAGCTCGTTATTGAACAATTAACATTCACAAATTAAATGTTGTCTTATGGAAATTAATGTAACTTTGCAATAAGTTTTTTTTTGACCTCTCATTTTTGTAATATCTAACAATATACTAAAAGCAACGGAAACAAAACGAAGTTTATCGATAATTTTTTTTAATTTCTTTCGAAAATTGTTTTTAACAAAATGTTAATTTTTTAATAACGAGCTTCCTAATTGTCGTGAAATTTTAACACGACCTCTTAAATACTTCATACAAAAACATACCAAATTTTCAGAATTTTCTTATCATTTTTTATTTCAACCCTTGAGGAGGTTGAAGCCATGATGATAGAATTCTGAAAATTTGGTATGTTTTTACATGAAGTATTCAGGAGGTCGTGTAAAAATTTCATGACGATTAAGAAGCTATTTATTGAACAATTAACATTAACATGTTTCATAGGGACTCAACATCCTTAACGACCATCACGACAGTGACAACAGTTGTAATATTCGTACCCTGAACTTACGGATCTCGAAATGTCCGAGGAAGGATTTGGAAGATGAAGAAATAAGCTAGTTTGTGCTTTTTTGGAATTCTCTGCTCCGGTTCTTACTCGCTAGATTTTTTGGGCGATTTTTTTGATGCCGTAATCTCACCTGATCTTTTTTTGAGTAATGAGAATAAGAATTTCTTCTCAGAGGGACTCGGGAGGGCCGAGATTTACAGCCGACGAATTTTTTTTAGGTTTTTTTCTACACGCTTATGAAAGTTATAATTTTTTTTGTAAATGCATTGTGAACTCGAAGTTTTTGGGGTTTGGGATTAAATGTCGCGAGAGAAAAAAGTTCGATTGAAGCGAACTAAAACAGATCAGAGTTTCGAAAAAAGTGTACATATTCTTTTTATTTTTCATGACGTTGGAGTTTGAATCGTTTCAACTCAACGATATTTTTTTCCATTTGTTATTTCTGCATTTTTATCACTGTTCAAAGCTTTTTTTTTTTGCCAATTGAAGTCGTAAATTTCCAATAAGAACACGTAGAAACGTTTGGGCACTTTTCACAGCCTGAAACGGCAAACAAAAATTGATTCATTGAAAAGAATTAATTTTCGTTGCATTCCGTCGATGCAAACTTTAACGTAATTTTTTTCACTATTTCTGGGCTTTACATATATGCATCGGATAATTATTTGAACAAAAACTACTCGATATTTGTTTTCATTTTTTATTTCGTTATTTTTATCACTGTCCAAAGCCTTCTTTCGCAAATTGAGGTCGTAAATTTCTAACAAGAATACGTAGAAACGTTCGAGTAATTATCACAGTCCGAATCGACCACAAAAAAATTGTTTCATTGAAAAGAGTACAATTTTGTTGCATTCCAACGATGCAAACTTCAACGTAATTAGTTTTTACGACTCCTGGGCTACATATATATGCGCCGGATAAACGTTTGAACAAAAACTACTCACACACATCCTTGGAGTGCAACGATATTCTTTTAATTTTTTATTTCTTCATCGTTGTCATTATTATTCAAAGCCTTTTTTTCGTAAATTGAGGTCGTATATTTCTAACAAGAATACATAAAAACGTTTGAGCGATTTTCACAGTCTGAATCGACCAACAAAACATGTATTGAAGAGAATTAATTTCCGTTGCATTCCAACGATGCAAACTTCAACGTCATTTTGTTTTACTGCTTTTGAGCTATACATACGCGCATGGGATAATTATTTGAACAAGCACTACACTAGTAGTAGGCTGCTGGTTTTTTTTATTCACATTCTATATAACCATTATATAAAGTATAGACTTAAGGGGTAACACTGTAAAATGTTCAAAATATTGATTTTCTTTGATTGGCTTGAAAGATGCTTTGAATCATCCAGAATAAGGGGAAAAAGTTTGGTACCTGTAAAACAAAGGTCCGCAGGCTCGTGTGGGTCTGTGGTGGCAGTGGTTGACCCGTGTGCGAGACATCGACCATTTTTCTCGGAACACAATTTGTCAAAACGGCACGCAGCATAACTCCAACAATTTTCATTATTTTCACTCCAAATTTTGAGCACATCTTTAAAATAACATTCCGAAGAGAAATACGTACTGGATTTTCCATGAGTTCATTATAACATTAGTTATTAACAAATGATTGTCCTTTTTTACTATCGAAAATTGGGGTTTTACTTTAAATGCTTGCAAATTACACAAAAATTCATATTTTCAATATCCCCTACATATTTCTCTAGCTACACTCATGTAAATTAAGCGAAATTTTTTAACTTTTTTCCAAATTCAAATTTGTGCGTGCCACGGAGCGTCTCAAATTCGACATGCATCGCGAGAATGGCTCCAGCGTCACCATTGTGTCTAATTTTTCAACATAATTTTTTTTTTCATTCACTTGAAGACATGACTAATAACATCTTTGAATATTATTATACTCTTACTTGTCCTGCCACGCAAAAAAAAATCGCGATTCTCATTTAAAGAATTTCAGATTGGGGTTTTCATTATCTAAAAGTATATACATTCAAAAATATGTTTAATTTTCTTTATTTAAGGATGTTGAGTCCCTATGAAACATGTTAATGTTTATTGTTCAATGAATAGCTTCTTAATCGTCATGAAATTTTTACACGACCTCCTGAATACTTCATGTAAAACATACGACATTTTCAGAATTCTATCATCATTACTTCAACCTCCTTAAGGGTTGAAATAAAAAATGATAAGAAAATTCTGAAAATTTGGTAGGTTTTTGTATGAAGTATTTAAGAGGTCGTGTTTAAATTTCACGACGATTAGGAAGCTCGTTATTAAAAAATTAACATTTTGTTAAGAACAATCTTTAAAAGAAATAAAAAAAATTTATCAATAAACTTCGTTTTGTTTCCGTTGCTTTCAGTATATTGTAGATATTATAAAATTGAGAGGTCAAAAAAAAACTTATTGCAAAGTTACATCAGTTTCCATAAAACAACATTTAATTTGTGAATATTAATTGTTCAATAACGAGCTTCCTAATTGTCGTGAAATTTTTACACGACCTCTGAAATACTTCATACAAAAACATACTAAATTTTCAGAATTTTATCATCATTTGCGATTTGGGACTCAACATCCTTAAAAATATCAAAAATATACAAGGATATTGTATGATCCTTGGAGCGTCGTAAAAAAATCGGTACCCAAAACTTCTCGAAAACCAATCAACCGATTGCCTCGAGGCTTTTTGTGGTTATTCTATACACCATTATCTAGTACTTGTCATAGCCGATTTTGAAAATATCGATTTATGACAAAATGGCGGACGTTTGAACATAAATAGTGATTTTTGGGCCAAAAATTCGTTATTATTTTGCCTATCAAACAAAAACTAAGTAACGGAGAAAAATCCTATGACAAGTACTAGATAACGGTGTATAGAATAATCACAATAAACCTCAAGGCAATCGGTTCATTGGTTTTCGAGAAATTTTGGGTACCGATTTTTTTACGACGCTCCAAGGATCATACAATATCCTTGTATATTTTTTATATTTTTAAATAAAGAAAATTAAACATATTTTTGAGTGTATATTCTTTTAGATAATTAAAACGCCAATCTGAAATTTCAAATAGTTTTCCTTGAAAAAAATGCACAAAAATGACCGTTTTTTCCGGCTCCTAGGTGTATATCTCCCGTTAAATAAATACATTTTGGTAAATATTCAGAAGTGGGCTCCTGCTAGCATCAGGCTAATTTTCTTCAAGGGTTCAAACAAACCCAAACAAAGTCAAACAACCCCAAAAAAAAGTTACCCTGAATTCTAGCAGGAGCCCCACTTCCGAATATTTATCTACATTTTTTAAATCTTTTCCGAAAGTGTATTTATATAAGTGTAAAAACTTTTTTCAAATCAATATCTATAATATAACGTATCAAAAGAATTCACGAAGAACCCTTAATTTTGGACGTTATAGTTTAAGACCCCTTAATTTTAGAAGTTTACTGTGGTGTGAGACTTTAATTTAACAACGTCTTTTTGTTCTCTTCTCTACTTCCAGTCGAAGGAATCGTCGTCGGTGCTTAGCTGCGACATTTCGACCGACGACAAGTACATCGTGACCGGCTCGGGCGACAAGAAGGCGACGGTCTACGAAGTGATATACTGAGGCTCCAGGACGTGTTGTTAATAGATATCAAAGAGAGAAAGAAAGAAACTCAAAGTGTACGCTTGTTAAGATATTTATGAATTTAATATATCAACGAGAAAGAAGGAACGAGGAGGAGAAAGGGAGAAAAGTATTGCGCGTGTGGCTCGTGTTACGAATCGCGTGTGACCTTGACGACGCAAGATCGTGCATGGAGGGCCACGAGGAAGCACAAAAGCGAAACCGACCGACGAGAAGAAAGTGGCGGAAAATATTAGTGAGACGTTGATTTTATCACCCACGGCGATCCCGAGAGACTCAAATTCACGGAAATACACGCACCGAGGGAATATCGTCCGTTTGTTGACAAAAAAACAAAACATTCACGTTCGCGTGCGCGCTTGACCATCTCACTTGCGTGCTTTCGAATGCGAGCCGTTTTTATTTTTAAACCAAACTTATCGAGCTTCTTACCGTGAATTCTCGCGCTCTGAGCTCCGATGGAACGACGCCGTGTCGATTGCGACGGAGGTCGACCGCGAGAGGCGAGCCAATGACATTGGATCGAAAACAAAAGAGAAAAACGACGAATACGTCGCGTGAATTCCGTGATTCTTGCTTAGGGAACCTCATAGTTATAAATGAAAAATATATGATTATTCGAATTAAGAATTGTATAGAACTCATAGATATTAAGTAGGGAAACACTTTAGCAATGTGGCGACGAGAATGCGCGAAAGACCTTTTACCATTTATTTCTTCTTCGTTTTTTGTTTCTTTGTTTTTCAGCGAATGCGATCACGAGCGCGAGGACTGGCGTTACGAACGAAAAAAAGCAGATAAAAAATAACGTTTTCACTTCGATTGTGAAAAGAAAAAAAAGTGTTGCTTGTGTAATATAGAGGTCTATTATTATCGTAAGCGTGTGACTGGGAATTCGCGAGAACCACGATGAGCGAATGTGAAACTGAGATCGGGAGGGGAGCGCCTGTGCGTGTGACGAGAACGTGTAGCGCGTGTGCGTCTGAACGGCTTGAAACACTGCGAGCGCGAGACAACGCCGCGTACAGTGGAATTATTAACGTTAGAGTCTTCGAATGCGAGAGAAAAATCGTGAAAAGAAAAAAAAACACAAAGACGTAGAATTAAAGAAAAGAGCTAGAGGTTTTTAAGACGTTATATATATATATGAGCGAAGATGCATTGCGAGAGCACTGTACAGGGTGTAGATAGTGTCAGTGAATATGCGGAACACACACAGACACGAGGGTGCGTTAAAAAATCCAACGAGCCCTCCACGCGATAATATTCAGTGCGGGAAAAATTCACGCCATATTTGAGCTCCCCAACTCGTGTCTAACAGAGAATATCACTTGAGTGTACGCCTTCGATTTCGTTGAAACTCGTATATGTGGTATAGCATTGAAACCTATCGGACACGTTTTTTTTTCATCTGCGGAAAAATCGTTTTAGGGGAGGAACCACCCCTCAAAGAAAGGCGTCCCGAGGGGTGCGGTTTCACCCACAAGCAGTCCATCGATCTGAATGAAACGAAAATCAACATCATCCCAATATAAAGCGATGAAAAATCCAGAAGTATGGAAAAAAAAGTTGCATCAATGGATGACACGCCTTTGGGGGTCGTTTACCTTGAAAGCGCCTCTTCCGCCGATACAAACAATACGTGTAAAATATATTTCAATGCTTTACCACATATAAGAGTTTCGGCAAAATCGAAGGCGGACACTCGAGGGATGTTTCTTGTAAGGGCATCCATGATTTTGAAGCTTGCCACGTTGGAACGCAACGAAAGTTTCGTAGCTCAATTTTTCGGCACATTTGGCCGTTCAAAATCACTCAAACGTTTTTCAACATCATTTTAAGAGATCTTCAGATGAAATATGTGAGAAAAGATTCCGAATTATGATGAAAATGAGGAAATAAAAAAAAGAATTTTCGTCGCATTCCAACGATGCAAACTTCAAGATGGTAAACTTGGATTCACACGAAAAATTCGCTCTTTCAATTCACACTTAATTCATTGAAACACTAATTAATATTTGTCGCATTCCGCTAAAGATTCTTGAAGCTTATCTTTACGGGCTTAGAAAAGATTTTTTTTAATCACGATATGATTATTTTTGTACGAGGTACGGCAATTTGAAAAAATGCCGTTTTTTTACTTTTCGACTTTTCAACTAGCTGTAACCTGCGTGAAAATAATGATATCGAGATTGACAAAGGAGCTTTTTGACGCTCTAAAGGTAAGTCTAACAGCATCTCGAATCGGATTTGACAATTTGACATTTACGTTTCGAGTGATTCAAATTTGACGCGCAAGTTTTTCGTGTAAATCGAACGGGGACAAAAATGAGTTCGAAAGACTTGGGTCGGAGAGCACAAATTTGGCATGGATTTTTTTTGTACCTGATCCTATTGTGCGGAGGGTTGAGAATTTTTTTCCACGCACCCTGATACACACGTGATATAGCGCTGCTAAATTGGACGTGTGTTACAAATACTATACATGCTACAAATGCGGAAATAACAAGTGATGGGAAACCCGGGAGTATCCGCGACGAACGATTTTGAAATCGAGATACGAAGAAAGGAATCGTTTGAAAACAAAAACAACAAAAACGGACGTAATTGCATCCTCAGCGGAGAATGATGGAATCGCAACGTGTGCCGCGAACAGAAAACGGCCACCGTTCGATTGAAACATTTTTTATCCAAGAACAACGGTTCGCCCTGGAATAATTAGAGCACGAATATTTTTTTAAACTCGCATCGTGATAATTGGCTATGAAATGTGTAGAAGAAATGCTGGACAACGTTTTGTTTCAAACATTTTTTTCTCCGTAATTTTTACTGTAGCCTTGAAAAGCAACAAATAAATCAATAGCGATAGTTGAAGTTGTTCGTTTTACTCGTTTTTTTTTTAGTTTAATTTTAAACGAAGCATCGCCTGGGCGTAATTTTACGTTCTCCTTCGGATACCGTTGGGACGAAATGACACGTGCCGAAAAAAAATCGACCCCGTGCCTCTCCCAAGGCCCTGCCGGCTTTTATCGAGGCAGCGCCTATCGCTGAATGTAAGCGAAACACACACACGACAGTTTTCGCAATTTTTCTCAGCTATTTTCTCACAGATTCTGACGGATCGAGTATCGAAATGTGTGTTTTCACCGTGGCCAGGTCGAGTATCTCTTCGATTTTCGATTACGTGAACCGGACGATCGTTTTCTGAACTTTCAGTTAAACTTTTGCGTGACAAATTCGTCCGTGACGTTATTTTTATTTTTTTTCTCAAAAATACGATCATCCACCAGTGACAGATCCTTTCTTCAGTGGCCAGACGTCGTCTGTGAAAATTTCCAGCAATTCGGTCCAGCCATTTTCGAGAAAAATTCGAAAAACTTTCCTTGGACTTCTTTACCGACGGAGTGTGTCATTTCGTTTTGAACATAAATTTTGCGTGCAGAGAAATAATGACCTCACAATGTTTACATTCGTTACAAGAATTATCCGCAATTGATTTTCTGAAGTTTTTGGGTTAAACTTCTGCATAATGAATTCGTTCGTGACGTTATTTTTATTTTTATTCTCAAAAGTACGATCATCCACGAGTGATAGGTCCTTTCTTCATCGGTCAGACGTCGTCTGTGAAAATTTCCAGCAATTCGGTCCAGCCGTTTTCGAGAAAAATTCGAAAAACTTTCCTTGGACTTCTTTACCGGCGGAGTGTGTCATTTCGTTTTGAAATAAATTTCGCGTGCAAGGATATAATTATCTCAAAATGTTTGCATTCGTTACTAGAATTACACGCAATTGGTATTCTAAACTTTTTCGGTCAACCTTCGGCGTGACAAATTTTGACGTTATTTTATTTTTTGTTCTCAAAAATACGATTATCCACGAGTGACAGGTCCTTCTTTCGCTAGTCAAACGTCGTCTGTGAAAATTTCAAGCGATTCGGTCCAGCCGTTTTTTAGAAAGGTTCGAAAAACATTCGTTGGACTTCTTTACCGACGGAGCCGCGTGTCATTTCGTCTTGCAACAAATGTCGCGTGCAGAGAAATAATGATCTCAAAATGTTTACATTTGTTACAATAATTCCACGCAATTGGTTTGTCGTAAAAAACATTTCGAACGATTCAATTCATTCGAACGATCCTCGGCCCTGATTCCAAACCTAAGAAATAATGCGCAGCAGGGAAGCTACTAGGATGACTTTTCTCAAACGTGCGCTTCGACGCTGTCCTTTGAACAAAAACTACACAGTGCGACAACAAGCCCGTCTGATTATTTAACTCCGGGCGTCTTGTCCGTTTCCAACAACAAAAAACCAACACACACACACACACACACACACACACGCCGTACGCCACGGAATACTTCGGCTAAGTATATTCCGACGAGATATTTTTGTGACTGTCACTTATAAAACTTAAGCCTAGCGAATCAAATAAAGACGAGTGCGATCGAATCTTTTATTTGTATCCGTGGAATTGCGCGGAAGCGAGAGCAGAGTAGAGAAGAAGAAAACAAAATAAATGAAGAATGTTCGATTGTAAACGAAGCGACGCGTTATGAAAACGCGAGAAAGAATTCACCTCGTGTCGTCGATAATTTTCACGACCCAAAACCGGAGGCCTCTCATATAGGGTAATTAGCACATTATTCACAACCGAAACGAAAGATTTAATGGGTAAAAAAGGAGGAAAGAAAGACGGATATGCATACCGAATATTTATATTTTGTTACAGGATGACACAATGACACCGCTGTGGTCGTGCGAATCGTGCTTTCATTTTAACCACGAAACGATCGATTTCTGCTATTTTGTTTCTTCGGGATTGTAACTTTCACCATATTTAGCCGAAAACTGATACGGGATCTTTGAAGATGATTTTTTTTTAATTACATTTTTCAATATTGATCTTTATTGAAAATTTACAAATGGTGTCTTAAAAATTTCACCAAAAACAGTACGATGAAGTCTTTACAGCCCTTTGGCTGGAACACATCGCGAATTATTTCAATTTTTAATACAAATATAAAATACTAGAAAAGTAACAGAAATCTTTTTGCATCTAACATCCTTTGAAAAAACATTCAACGAAAACAGCGTAATTTCTTTAAAAATCAATATTTCTGCAATTCTAAAAAAAACACGTCAGCGTTGAGAAAGCTTCGTACGGGCGACCACAGCTCCGATAATAGACCAATATAGAAACAAGGATACCTCAAGAGACTCAATAATTAATTATCGCTAACGAATCATCTGTACAAATCGATATTCTTTTACAGTAAACGAACATTTTTTAAATCCCATTAACGGTATATGCAAGTGAGAAAAGCAAAGTTAAGAAAAAGAAAAAGGAAAAAAAACAGGCGTTATCCCCTTAGTCCAATTGCGTATTGTATGCAAGCCTGCAAACTTCGAGAAAAAAGTGTGTGACTAATTTCACGGAGCGATCGCTCATTCGAGAAATCTTTTTTCCTGACGATATTGCAACACAGCCCCCCCCCCCGCACCCTGTGGCCTACCAAAATACAGCGCTTCGACTCGGAGAATAAAAACAACAAAAAGACGTATTGATTTTATACATAGTTTACGTTGTTCCTAAAGCTGCGCGAAACATTGTTTCTTTTGCCAATTAAACCATCTATTTATATATATACATATATAGATATATGTGTGTATTCATATGTATATATACGCACGTACATACATGCATATAAAGTGTGTTATTTTCTCTTTATCGGACCTATCTCAAATGTTCCTCATCCCATTCCACGAACGTCGCCAAATTTTGTAATATAATAGGCGTAAGAAATATCGAAGTATGACAGTACATGTATATAAAATATAATGGAAAGCACATACGGACGTTCTTTTACTTTAGTCAACACCAGTAACGCTAGCGCTGTCGCACCTGCGGACAAAAAAACAAACGAATATGTTCGCCCCACGGTCTTACATAGAGGTCTGGACACTTGTAGAGTGGGGGTGTGCCTCATCAGCCAACGAGGTAAAGTGATAGTTCTCACTTCTGCCACCTGAAGCGTTGCTACCTAAGGGTGAGCCAATGAAACGCAGGTCCGAACCACGTCCGAACAGCTGTGCAAGGGAGCAGGCTTTTCGAAATAAAACAATATTTTTACTATCGCATAAAGCAGACAAAAAAATGATTTTTTGAAATGTTTACACTGATGATCCGCTAAGAGCGATATGAATGGTAAATGATTCAGTTTTTTTTTTACTACTGACCCTATGGTGCGAATGATAATTAGTATTTTAGTAGATTGCATTTTTCGTATGTTAGAGCTTCTGCTATGTTAAAATTTGGGCGTTGGCCATTAGACGAGATTGGGATACCGGTTAAACGGGGTATTAACAAATTTATACGGTCTACATTTTTCCTATTTTCCTTTTTGATTAATCTGTTTACTTTTGTCAGTACATTGCACTCCTTATTTGTTTATACAACTTTTATTTTTATTTGTGCTTTCTTTTCAATGTTGAATAGAACCTGAAAATACATATAATGGGAGAAGAGTAGAAAAAAGAAATAAACGCATTGTGTATGTTTAAAAAGCACTATTCTTAATGTTTTGTAAGTTCGGCGAGTTTGTTGTTTGCAACGAATTGTTTTTACCGTTTTTCCATTTTCGACACAATTCTTCCTTCTGCAGAACTTTAAACACTGCACACTTTCTCGTGTTGTTTTTAAAACTTTTCCAATAGTTCGGTACGATGGACGCTTGGGGCCTTTTCCGAATTCAATAAACCGTTTGCTGTCTTTCGAGACTACAACGGAATACTAATAGGATTCAGAGACTTTGAGGAAGTTATCTATTACTGTATATCTATATTTACAAGACCCCTACGTGCCAGCGCTTGCAGTGGATAGATGAGGAACTAAGTTTTAGCTTCACCAACGGTGACACTTTACACCACCCAAAAACGCCGGGGTTTTCACACCTGTATGTAAGACCGTGATTCGCTCCCAAATTTCGTTGAAGTAATATTATCGACTGATGCTAATGGGCTACCATAGGTCGGTAAGTGGTCCGGGTGTCGGTAAGTTTGCATTCGTCGGTAAGTTTTTCGATGCCAGTAAGTTTGCATCTGTCGGTAAGTATTCTGGTGTCGGTAAATTTGCATCTGTCGGAAAGTTTACGTCGGTCGGTAACTTTGCAATTTGATTCTATAAAGTGAAACAAAAATTTCAAAATTGCATTCCCGGTTAAACTGGGTCCGCAGGGATTTATTTTGCGTTCGTTTAGGCTTTAGATTTGTTTGCGTTTATTTTTAGTTTCTTTCATTTATTGGCCTTTTATGAGTTAATTTTGCATTTATTCGCGTTTATTTTGGTATTGAGTTTGTTCGTTTTTACGGACTCGATTTTTTCCACCTCGACACGGTAAATCCTGCTGCGCGCGAAATGCTTCTATTCAGGCATGTAATTATTTCATTTCTATAATCCATGTCGAATATCGTTCCTTTGTGCCTTCTAGAAATCGAAAATCCACTTTTGTACGTTTGGCATTGACTAATAGCTCGCATGGAGACGTAATGCCGCAGGCTAGCGCGAAACTCTATGCGACCAATTAGCATCATTTTGGCGCATGCTTGGCAAGTGGTCTGGAGCTAGTGGCGCTCGCGTTCAGTCCTAGACAAACCGGCATTCGCATACGACTATTGCCAAGTTCCGCGCTATTTCTGCTTATCGTTATCCCGATATATCTTCGCTAGACATTCCTATTTACTTTTATCGTCTGTTCGCACGTGCCAAACGCAAAGAGCGAAACTGACGCGAGAAAAAACTCGCGCATTGCAATTTATTCCGTTACAGCTCAAGACTAGTCGCGCGGCGAAAAATCGAGAACCAGCCGGAGGATAATTTCAGTTGCTTCTCCGACGAACGCTCAAAACCGCGTCCTTCAGGGACAAAAAAGTGTCACGTGATTTACGTTGTTGCGAAGATCGAGTAAAATAAAAAAACGACTTCAATTCAATTTGCAAATAAGCGGCAGGATAAGCGCACTTCGCGCCAAGGTCAACGATGCCCCTCAAGATCCACGTTGATTCGCCCAAGGTCAAGTACGAGGCAGACCACATCGAGGCTGAATATGAGTACCAGACAACACGTGTTACGAAATCCGGGGTCAATAGCTCCGACTATACGGTGATATTACGAAATACGCAAAGCCGATTTTTCAATTTTTTCCAAAAAGCACAAGATTCGAAAAAATCATTTCTAATGTTCCTTCTTTTTCGGCCCTTCACTCACCGTTCCACCAGGTCACGCCGCAGTCGACAAGGATACTCATACGCACCCAGCTCAAAGTGCCCAAATTGGGCGTTATGCTGGTCGGCTGGGGCGGCAACAATGGCAGCACCTTAACGGCTGCCCTCCTTGCTAATAAGATGAGCCTCACTTGGGAGACGAAGGATGGTGTCAAAAAGTCGAATTGGTACGTTACATACTCCAGTACCACGTCCGACTCATTTTCAAATCATTGGACAAAGCATGAACGGCGACTTTTCTCCCTCGCAGGTACGGCTCTCTGATTCAAGCGTCGACAGTGAGGCTGGGCGCCTGCGACGGACAGGATGTTTACGTCCCCCTGTCCTCGATGCTCCCCATGATAGCACCCGATAACATTGTTGTCGACGGATGGGACATCTCCGACATGAACTTGGCGGATGCCATGTACAGGGCCAAAGTGTTGGACATCAATTTGCAGAAACAACTGAAGCCGCACATGGCCGACATGAAACCGAGAAAAAGCATCTACTATCCCGACTTCATAGCGGCTAATCAGGTACGCAGCTGCTCGGCTAGGCTTATTTCTAACCATGACTGCAACCTTTATTTTCAATCATAATATGCTTCTCCTATACTATGCTAGGTTTATTTCCAATCATCGTAAGGTTCATCGATGCTTGGTTGCACTTATTTTGAATTATGATCAGGGCCTCTGATACTTTGCTGGGTTTATTTACAATCATTGTAAAAGTCATTGATCCGCGGTTGCGTTTACTTCAATGATGTTGAAGTTTGCATCTTTGGAACACAACGAAAATCAATTCTTTTTGAGGGGATCGATGGATCGAGGATACGAACGAACCGTTAAAATACACTATCTTTGAATTTTCACCACACATTTGTTAACATTTTTACAGTACCTTAGGATTTTATCGAACAAAAATAACGAGTTGAAGCGACTTTATACCGTTCGAAAGACACTCGTGTGTAAAAAAAACAGTTGGTTGACGGCTGCCATGATTAGGGAGGTTTTGCTCACATGAAATAAAAAAAAATCAAACGTCATTTCAGTTTGTAGACCTGAGGCTATCGCTGGAACTAAAGCGAAGCAAAAATATCGAACATTGCATTTTTGGCACACTTTTAAAAGTTAGATTCCAGGTTTCGTCATTTTTTTTCGACTTTATCGGCTTAAAAAAGACGCGGATATCAGAAAGATATGCTAGTTCGGGAGAAAAGAAAATTTGAAAATCCGTTCAAAAGTTTTTGAGATATCATGGAAACCAATTTGAAAAATACAGTTTTGAGAAAAAACGCGTTTAAAAGTTCGAGTATGATTTACAAAAAGAAAATGTTGACTCACCATTAGTTTGCTATGCCGGGTCCATATTAACACGCACGGACTTTTTGCAGTTGGTGCGAAAAAGAAAATTTTGATGTTTTAGACCTGTCAAATGAGATGATCGCTTTACTTGTTCGACTTGTTGGCTGTTTTAATCACTCAAACGTTTTTACGTATTCTTATTAGAGATTTACGACCTTAATTTACAAGAAAATGACTAGGTTGAAGTTTGCATCGTTGTAATGCAACGAAACTTCTTTTTAGTTTCTTATTATTATTATTATCCAATAAACTTTTTGCCGATTCGTTGTAGATGGCTAAATAAGAATCGAAAAAAATGTTTCCGTCGGTTTCGTAGCTTGCATCTGCTAAAGGAAATTTGTGAGATAAAGAACAATTCATTTTCGTTGCATTCCAACGATGTATAAAATTCACCGTCACAAAAAAGCCGGCTTTGGATGAGCATGAAAATGAAGGAGTGAAGAATGAACGAAAAAATCGTTGCATTCCAACGTCATTTGCTTCAATCTCAATCAAGTTATTCAGACGTTCTCCGCGGTAGTCCATTCATTTTGGGTACTTCTCGAACACGTCTCGAGGTTCTCTGGGGCAAGAATCTCTGCGATGGTATTTGCTTGTTCACTTTCGTTTCAGTGCTTATGCCGTCATGGGTCGAAAAAAAATATTCCTCCATGAATGTTTCAACGAAGTGGGTGCCTCATTGTTATTAGTTTCAACAAAGTGGGTGCCCCTTGCTGTAACTTGAATATTGAGTATGCTATCCGGAAGTCGAATCGTACCTGTCCAAGTTGGTTGTTATCTGACGCAGCTCTTATAATTGGACGGGAAGATAAGAAATGTGTGTGCACGAGGAAACGGCTCTTGACGCATAGGGGGGAAACCATTACAGTCTTTTGAGTAACGCAAGACCGAGGATCGAAAAAAAAACGGTTTAAAAATGTTTTAAATCATACTTCAAGATCCAAAAAAAAAAAATGTACAATGAAACGTACGTAACAAATGTCGTAATGCGTTTCAGGGGCAACGAGCGAACAATCTGATTTCAGGAACGAAATCGGAACAGCTGAAGTGCCTGAGAAGAGACATCGTTGATTTCAAAGCATCGAAAAATTTGGATAGCGTTATCGTCCTGTGGACCGCGAATACGGAGAGATTCGCCAGTATTATACCGGGCGTCAACGACACAGCCGATAATTTATTGAAATCGATTGTAGCCGATCATCCGGAGATCAGTCCCAGTACAATGTTTGCGGTCGCCTCAGCTCTCGAGGGCGTAAGTTCTCGCATAAAATAATGGAGTGAAGATAGAGGGAAAAAACAATCCTTCTTTTAAAAATGTTTTGAGAGTACACATGTTTTTTTTTTTTGAGGTTTCGTAATTGCTAGGAAACTCCGTAATGTCGTCATATCCGTTTTTCCGTCACAACATATCGTCCTGCTTCGACTCGAGAAAGGCTTGAATTAAAAAATTGCAATAATTCATTAAAATTGCATTCAATAAGCACTTTCAAATCAAATTGTTGCAATTACCCCAAATTTTCCAAAGAAAACAAATTGACGAACCGTTTTCATTTTGACAAGGTTCAACCTGACATAACTTAGATACTATTCGAAAAATGAAGCTCTTTAGAGGTGATGAAGTTTGCGAGATTACATGGAGTTGAAGTTTACATCGTAGGAATGCAACGAAAATTCTTTTCCACTTCCCATTTTCACTGTTCAAAATTATAATTGGCAAATTTGCTGTAGATCGCTAAATAAGAATGCTAAAAAACATTTTAGTGATTTTTGCAGCTCAAAATCGACCGAAGAAAATTTTGGAAAATGAAAAAAAATTATTTTCGTTGCTTTCCAACGATGCAAACTTTAATGTGATGAGATTGCAATTATACCCAACGAGGTGCAAAACCCTAGTATGCGGTTCCACACATCCTTGAACGCTTTGTATTTTTTTATTTTCCACAGTGCACCTACATAAACGGTTCGCCGCAGAACACCTTCGTGCCAGGCGCAATAGAGTTGGCCCAACTGCAAAAAACTTTCATCAGCGGTGACGACTTCAAATCGGGACAGACCAAGTTGAAGTCCGTGCTGGTTGACTTTTTGGTCTCCGCCGGTATCAAACCGGTGTCCATCGTCAGCTACAATCATCTGGGAAACAACGACGGCTACAATCTTTCGGCTCCCCTACAATTTCGATCCAAGGAGGTAAGCGTTGGCACTCCGCGTATTCTTACGATCCATTTCAATGCGCGATATTTCTATAGATATCCAAGAGCAACGTGGTCGACGATATGGTCATGTCGAACTCCATACTTTACGAGGACGGACAGAAGCCGGATCACTGTGTCGTTATTAAATACGTGCCCTATGTTGGTGAGTACGCAAGGTCAAAAAGCTGATCGATCGAACCAGAAGAGCATTCCTCTTTAGAGTTCCCGTGAGCTTTGTCGAAAAATTGTGCTGCTTGGTCAGAGAACGATCGGCTTTTGAGCAAGTTTTTGCAATGTTTTCCAATCATCACCTACGTAATATTAGTTTCGTTAAGGGGCTTTTACATAAAGACTCGAAAAAACGCCAAATTCCGAACTTTTCTCTGGGAAACGGTTGGTTAAAAAGGAACGCTTTTTTTAAAGCCAAAGTTACATATATCGAGAGCCTTTAAAAAAACACCAGAAAAATGTAGAAAATCAACGAAAACATGGCCACCGGCGGATGATGAAACTTTAACAACCCCCTTGTCCCTTCGGGGGTTGAATATCACAAATTCCTTTCTTAGTGGGTGTTTACATCATAAAAGGAAACTACTGTCCACATTTCACGTTTATATCTTCAGTGGTTCGGGCCTGCTTTGATCTGTCAGTCAGTCTGGACGTGTTCTTTCATACATATAGATTACCGAACTGTATGTCAACGCTGTGAAGTTGAGCCTAAATTGTAGAGCTTTAAGGAGGCAGCGTTTTATTTATTTTTCGGCGATTGGTTATTAACAAATGTTTCGATGACGTTTCAAGGCGACAGCAAGCGAGCAATGGACGAGTACACGTCGGAAATATTGCTTGGCGGTCACAACACGATAGTCGTGCACAACACCTGCGAGGATTCGTTGCTGGCCGCGCCGCTCATCCTGGACCTCATCGTGCTCGCCGAGCTGTGCTCGAGGATCACGTTCAGAGAACTCGATGCCGGCGAGAACGGTGAATTCGTTGGCTTCCACAGCGTTCTCTCGATTCTCTCTTACCTTTGCAAAGCACCGCTGGTGCCCGCGGGCGCGCCTGTGGTGAACGCCCTGTCGAAGCAGAGAGCAGCCATCGAAAATGTTCTCAGGGCTTGCATAGCTCTGCCGCCGGAAAACAGCATGCTGCTGGAGCATCGAGTCAATCTTCGCCGGAAATTTTAAATGCCCGTTGCACAACGCAAAATGATTTCTCGGTGTCTCGATTGCCGAGGAAAAGGGCGAAGACGATTTTCGGATTACCGAAATTCCAAACCGTTCAGAGGCTCGTGATACGGGGGGGTCTTTGTGATAAGGGGAGAACAGAGGAAGGAGAAGTGACGCAATGAAAATTGAAAGCTTTATATACGCGGATGGTGAAAAAGCCACGCGTCGTAAAATTACTTTCTGTAATTCGTATTTCTGTCGGGAGGGCCAAAGTTTTTGATACTTCGTATTTTTAAAAAACCCGAGCGTTTCACTAAGAAAATATATTAGATTCTGATTTTTTCCGGACCCCGATATGGAAACTCAAGTTCGAATTTCTAAGCGACTACAACTACCTGGAGGCCCGAAAAATGGCCAAATTCCGATGTTTTTTTCTGGAAAACTCATAGTAAAAAAGAAACGCCGTTTTTTAAAACGCAAAGGTACATATATTGAGAGCCTTTAAAAAAAATCACCAAATAATACAGAAAAACAACACGGCCGCCGGCAGATGACGAAATTTTTCGCGACATTTGGCGGTGGCACTCCAGCTTAAACGGTGCATCCGAAATCTAAAAACCAAACGGGTTATTCAAGTTAACGATAAGTACAAGTTGACTATCATCGATTTTTTATATATTTTTTTTTAAACAACTGACTACGAATTGAAACTCGAGCATACAAAATCTATGAAAAAAGTCGTCATTTTTACGTAACTTAAAAAAATTAAGATTGATTTAAAAAAAGTTGAGATGGTTAACGACCTTTGAATTTTTCTCATCGTATCTCCTGTAAATTTGGAAACAGTCCGTCAAGTGGTTCCCGATATCATGTCCACCGACTTTGAAAACAGTTTTTTTTTTTGAGAAAAAACGCATTTGAAGTTTCAAGTATGGTGCTGTTGCCGCTCGCCTGGCCGACTGTTCAAAGCTATAGGTCATTTAATTTTCAAAATATTCCAATGAACTTTTCAGGGAATGTAGCTAAAAGATACTACCGGATGAAAATATTTTTGGGAAATGCAATTTTTTAACCCAACTAGGTCGATGTAGCCCGTTAAAGTAAAGGAGTATTAAAGTCTGGGCGATGTAGTCGAGTTTCTTATGGAAAATCGCGGTTTTCGGTACAATTAATATCTTCTGCAATAATTCAGAGATACTATCATGCTGAGACGTTGATTTCGAATAATAATACTTAAAAATTAGGGACACGATACAACAAATAATCAGTCAAAAAATTGTTTCTTTGCACGAAACGAAACAGTTGATTTCTACTATTTTTGGAAATTTGTCTTTTCGTTGTTTTCCTGCCTAATTACGAATTATATTGAAACACTTGAAAAAAACTTATTAAAAATTTGCGATCGTTTGACCATTTTTTATTCAAACAAAATTCAAAATTCATTCAAACAGTGAATTCTCCGAAAATCAAATATTCTAAATAATTAATGAAGTAATTGTTATGAAGATTTTTTTTGACCGAATGAAACTTTTGTCAGAGACTACGCGTTTGATACATTCTCGATAAATAGCCTGGCCCACCTTCCCCATAGTCGCAAACGATTTCTTTGGTTTTTTAGTTCGGATCTTCGATAGAATTTTTTTTGACAAATTGAAGAAAAAAACAATTATTATCAATTGATTATGCAATTTTGAGTGTTACCTCAATAACCAAAAATCCAAAACTAACGTATCGAAAAGGCGTCAAATGTTCTCTGGTGTACTGCGATATTTCATCGCTGCTGTGAATCATTACGTTCTATACTAAAGAACACGTATATACCATGAAATATACTATTTTCCGACGAAAAAAAAATATATATATATATATATATTCATATATTTAGCAGTATTTGTGCGCGTAACGTTTCGAACGAAAATAATGTGAATGTTGTTTTTCCTTCGCGCTGTGCACTTGTATAGTCCAAGAGTTGGAGTGTGAGTTCAAAACATGCAACGGGTGTCTCGACTCTCGGATCGTTATATTTGTGAGTTTCGAACATCTTGCTTCGCCGTGTATAATGTACGCATAATTAGTAGACGAGAATTGTAGTCGTTCAATAGCAGTATTTTTTCATCAGGGGACCACGCAGCAAGCGAGGAAAAATTTTGTTTTCGTTTTTCAGCCCAGCGATTGGAAACATTGAGAGGCTGAAAAACTGAATAAATATGACTGAAAATGTATATTTTCATTCGTAAAATCTTTATGTAAAGTGACATCGAAAAAGCTTTTTCGAAACAGATATACAGGATATTTACATACTATGTATTATAAAGCTTAAATTATTCATTTCTTTTTAAACAATAAACGATCAAGGATTATCAATGTCAACGTTTGTTGCAACTATTCGGCCATCATTAACATTTCTTTCCGTTCGGATAATCAATTTTTTCACGCCAGTATTATACTTTGTAAATTGCGCGCGGTTCGATGGTCGAATTACCATTACCGTTAGTGATATCAGTTTTATCTCGATAAATTGCCAACGTTTTGTTACGCCAAATGTTCAAGCTTTATGTAACTCGCTTAACATTTGTATTAGAAAAAAACGAGAAATAAATATGGTCAAATTTTCCACGAGTTGTATTTGAACTTCCCGCCAACAACCTTTGGACCTTCACTCGCGTGAATATAGACCATATAGACGCAGCAACGCACAACAACGTGTTTCTCGCCCGAGCCGACAGAGGGCCGCGACGCTGAGTGACACGATTGGCCGATGGATTTGCCATAGACCAATCACTTTTCAAGGTTTCCCGTCTTTCTCTTGTCCACTCGGAAAATATTGAATTTCATTGAAAGGGAAAGTCATTTTGGAAAAAAAATATATCACCGAACAACTAATCTACCGTTTTCGATTGAAATCGCGGAAATTTCGTCTTTTTCTTCCATCGACTAACGCCTACTCGGTGAGGTTTCAATGGCACGGTAAATTTTGAGCGTACACGCCACATCGCGGCCATTTTGAAGATGTGAACGTCGTCAATTTCTCAAGAGAGGAATGCCTCCGGTAAGCGCGATAAACCGCGACAAGTGGAAACGAAATTTATGAAAAATCGTCGCCGTAACGCGTTACAGTGTCTTTATTTTTCGTTGCTTTTTTCGCGTAACAATAGGCGACCAGTTGGATCGCAAGAGTTTCGAAAGAAAAGTTACGAGAGTACACGGATCCCGCGCAGCGTCGGTCCGTAAACGTTTTTTTTTCTCTCCATTCGTAGACCGTGGTTCGTGCAATATATACAGTTTCGTACTTTTAGCCTTCGTTCGGGAAGTGTATCGGCCATGAATTTCGTCGAAGTGTGTAGAACGTCAGCGCTCGTGAATTAAGCACAAAAATAGTCGTGAACGTGTCGCGTGAATCGCCCATTGTGGATACGCGCCATCTGGCCACAGCTACCCACAAATATATCATTTTGGAGGGGCGAGATATTCATAAAAAAGCAAAAAATTGAAAAAAAAATACTTTTCAAACTAAATAATGTGTGTGTAAACATTAATATTGTGTGCTGTGCGAAATTACGAACGAAGGCCCGTTTTTTTCTCTCACCGCGATCTTTCGCAACAACGTATTTTCTTTTTGCGTGCATCTACCGCTAAAGCGGAATTTTTCGAATATCGGAGGAAAAAAAAACGTCGCATTGTTGTTACGCTTCCCGATGGATGAACCTAACCTCGTTTTTTCAATTCCGAAAAAATGAGCGAAGCGAACAAAAGTCTTGCGAACGTAGGCGCGGAGGCGAATGATCCGATTAATTTTGATGACAATTCGAACGGGCATTCGTCGGCGCATGAGGCCCTCATACGGGATCTCACCTCGGAGAATGTTGTCATTCTCAACGATGTTCTCTGCCCTAAGGAGCGCGCTCAGGACGCCGCTCTACGTCCGACGGACGTCACTGTAGGTGGGTCGCCGTTGCAGGAGTACGGCGCCGCCGAGCACGCCCCAGGTGACATGATTTTTCTCCCCTAGGCAACCTTCCACCCGATACTATCCATGCCCATCGCTATCGCCCGTGAGAGCCCTGTACATGGTCCTTGAGGATGTATGGACGTTTTACGGAAATGCCTCGGATGCAAAATTTCAGACCTTTCCGCTATGCCGTTACAATTACAATACCTCAGTTTCAACGTGCTATAGTCTCTGGTACAATGAGAAAAGCCTGACGGAGAAATGCCATGGAACAGTTTAGACTTCTGGCGTGGATGATTTATGTAGGAAAGAAACTTTGGAAAATTTCCCAATATGTTGCTATGTAACTGTACCGTATTTCATTGTGATGCACTGGAATTCCACGATGTTGAAGTTCGCATACCTGAAACACAACAAAAAGACCGTTGTAAATTTTCATTTCTTTATTCCTTCATCATGTGAAATCTTATCCTGAAAATTTGGGCTGTAGATTTCCGATGAGCATTCTAAAAGGCGTTTGAGTATTTTTTTTCGGGCAAAGGAACAGCAAAAAGTTTGGGCTACTAAACTTTCATTGCATTCCAACGATGCTAACTTCCATATCATGAAATTTGGTTTTTGGGTTCAGCTCTCCTTTACATCTTACTTAACTCACTTAATTTACTTAACATTCTTATCTTACATCTTACTTAACTTACTTAACTTTCTTATCTTACATCTTACTTAACTTTCTTATCTTACATCTTACTTAACTTACTTAACTTAACTTAATTTAATTTAACATAACGGCTTACAACGCTGTAAGCTGTTGAGCAACTGCGAGGCACCCCTCAGCTCTCAAGGGTTTGTTCAGGTTTATCTCAATTCCGGTTGAGGTGCTCACCTCTCGAGAGTTTTGCCGTAGTAAAGTCGAATATTGCCAAGTACAGGTAAACCATCTCGAAAAAAACAAACATTACTGACTGGGAATTTTAAATTCGACATAGGTATTATACCAGTTGCAGCTGATTCCACTTTATAATTAGAACACACATTCGAGAATTTCAAATTGCGTCTCTTCCGCCCAAGATTGTACTTCCCATGGATCCTCAAAGTTTTACGGGATGTTTTAGCAACGTTTGGTTGTTTGAGCGTTAATCATGCGCCATGCCGGAGATGCCCTCAGCTTCCATATGGGGTTGAAGTTTGCATCGCTTGAATACAACGAAAATTCTTTGCAATTTCCTATTTTAATAGTTATCAAAAATTATAAGTTGCGAGTTTGTTGCCCATCGATAAATAAGGATCCAAAAAAATGTTTGTATGATTTTTGTAGCTTAAATTTGCCAAAGGAAATTTGGAAACAAAAACAATATCATTTTCGTTGCATTCCAACGAAGCAATCTTCAACCTCATCCCAGTGCGAGAGCGATATCTCTTTCAATGCTGTCGAAGTCAGCATCGGTGGAGCGCAACAAAAGTTTTTTTTCTATTTTATTTTTTGTGTATTTATTATTGCCAAATATATTTTTTTTAGATTTATATTGTAGGTGGTTAAGTAAATAGCTTCGAACATTTTTGAAGGATTCTCGGAGGCATAATCTGCCAAAAGAATTTGAAGGAGTTCAGAAGTATTAATTTTCCTTGCATGCCAACTCTTTTAGCACTTTCAAGTCCTCCCACACACGACCATTATTGAGGAAAGAAAAGACAGAAATCTTTACGAGCTGTTGGGTGCTGAAACTGATTAGCAGGTGTAATGAGAAAAATGTGGTCGTTGTTGCAATCATACTCGGGGAATTTTTACTCTCGCCAATAGCTGAATATTTGTAGTTCCGAAGATAAAACTTCGACGCAGAGCGTGCGGTGGCTCTGCACCGTATCTGTACTGTAGAAATAGTACGTGATATGATCTTTGTGTTAAGAAATTGTCATACGATGATAGTGAACGTTTGGCAAGTCGATTTTTGTACAGTACAATTCCGACATATAGCGGTGTTGAAGTTTGGATAGTTGGAACGCATGATCAACAGCAACAACTTATCGCGGATTTGTGTTCCAGAATTTCATTGACGATTCTGAAAAACGTTGACGTGGTTTTTGCCCAAATCGGTGAAAAAATATCTTGGCAATGCAAAAAAACGAATTTTTGTTGTGTTCCAACTATGCAAACTTCAACGTCGTGATATACGGACCGTCTCGATCAATTGAGAAAAAAAAATTACACATTGCTGCGTGCATATTTAAACTCTGAGTTATATAAAAAAAAAGAAAAAGCTACATAAGCATTCAGTTAAAATGTTTCTTCTTCATACGCGCTGATGTTAATTTTGTCAAATCCTTCTTGCATTCCTTATTTTCAGAATTCGCTCGTCTTTTTTCTTCTCTAATGATAAACAAGAATGAGTTTTTCATATTTTTTTACAACAAGGCGCCTGATTACCCTAATCGGGTTTTCAAACCATTAAGGGAATCGTTCCATAAGTCAAACCTTAAAAAAAAGTCGAAAATTCCTATTGTCGAGAGGGGTAAGGTTCTAAAAAGTATTCAGAAAATCACGAACGTTGAGTAATATAAAGTTACACTTTTATTTATCCTATCCAACACGATAATTCATTTTATTTGTCAACAGTTATCTGTTCGACCAATTTATCAATAACTTTTGAGTTTCCCACCAAAGTTTCAACCGAAACGCGAAGTGTGTACCGAAATTCTCTACGTCGAAATTTGCATAGCTGGAATACAACGAACATTCATTTTCACCCGTAAACCAAATTATTTTTCCCAGACTCACGTTACGAAAATGCTCAACCATTTTTTTCGTAATCCCATTAAATATCCGCAACACCCAAGTCTTCGAAAAATATTTTGGACCACAATAAGAAATGGCGAAATAAAAACCCAGAATTTCCGTTGCTTTCCAACGAGGCAACTTCCAGCACCGTGAAATTCTAACGAAGTAAAAATCAAGCCTGATCGCCGTAGCGTGAAAGTATCGAAAATCATTCTTCTCCAATTGAACATTGAACTCGACACTCATTATAGCGTCTCGTTTACAGATTCGTTCTCCAAGGAGGAGAAGCAATGTCGGAGCTCCGTGGCAAAGTTGGACATGAACGATCACGACTACAGCGGCGTTCAGCGGGTCGTCGAGGTGGAAAAAGCGACGAAGACGGTGGACCGAAATCATTGTACGGTTGTGAAGAACAGCACGGCATCGTTGTTGAGGACGATAAAGCGCAAGACGTCGCATCAGAGATCGAGCGCTCGAGTGAAGAATATAAGCGAGTTGAAGAAGGTGACGCCGCGATTGAAACTCGTGACATCGTCGGAGTCAAGAACGCCGCCGTCTACGCCGCATCTCGCCAAGCTGAATATCCCGAGTGCGGCGATAACGAAGGATTCGAGTGTACAGCATTCGCACGAACAGTTGAAGAACTATTGTCGCACATGCGCCGGTCTGAAATTACCGCTGGTCGATATATTCAGCGGGAAAGGAATGCAGATGCGACTCAATCAGCAGATGAAACATTTGGTCGAGATAAAGTCGGACGACAGTCTCTCGACTCAGATGTGCATGGATTGCATATGCGATCTGAAGATGAGTTACAAATTTTTCATGCAAATAAAAAAGGCCCAGGTGAAGTTGCAATCGATGAGCGCCTCGTTGCACAGTAACGACGCAGCGACGGAAGTTGCCGGGAGCACCGAGGACGAGCAGCCGCCACCGATCGCCACGATAAACTTGACCAGCAGTCCGGAGCGTACGACTTGTGCTTCGGAAAAGGGAGAAATCGACGGCTCCGCATGCGCGACGAATGCGTCAAGCCCAGTCAAAGTTACGGAGGACCGAGTCGTAACGAACGAGACGAATCATCGCGAGTCTCCGACGAAGGCTGAGTCGCGTGCGGCTAAGCCTTGCGCTCTCAATCTCAGCGACGACAACGACTCCATCGAGGAATTCGATCCGGAGGATCCAGCCTTCCAGTCCGACGTGGTCGAATACGAGGTTGATTGTTCCCCGGAAGCCCCAAAGAGTCCCCGGGCTCTCAAAAGTCCCCGCGAAACGCAAAACACTCAAGAAACACGGAGCCCAGTGGCGACGAAAGTACCACCGGTGTCCGCTGTCGAGTCCGGATCGGAGCGGAAACCGGACCCGAGCAAGGATCCGAACAAAACGGTCTATCAGTACGACACGACGCTGCAGGCTTACATAAAAGTCGAGCCGCCGGACGACGATCACGAGAGCGCGATCGTCGACAAGAAAATCGAAAACGGCACCGACACCAAGGAACTCAAACACCCGAACATCCTCAAGCGCAAAATCTCCGTTGGCAAGAATTTTTTAGGGAATCCCGTGGCGTGCGCCAAACAGTCGGATTCGACGCACGTCAGATCGGGACAGCGAGACATGAAAAAGCCAAAATTGGACGTAAAAAACGCGCTAAACGTTTCGAACGAGAACGAGGAAGGTATAATGTACGTGACGGTGAAAGGATCCAAGCCCAACGAGCTGTTGCTCGTAAAGGTCAAAAAAATGGAGAAAGGCGCGGACGGTAAGAAGGACGAGAGGAAGAAGCAGCCGAGCAGCGAGGTCGTTCCGTCCGTCGAGCAAATGCTGAAGAAGCTCGAACCCGCGATCATAAAGAAGGAAGCGGAATTGCAACTGGAACGTTCGAGGATACTGGACATGAGGGAACGCAAGATAGCCGAGCAGATCGAGGAGTACAAGAGGCGGCGAGAGAAGATACTGGGCGGTAGCGCGGGTGTGCCGAACGCTTTGAAATTCGAGGAGGGTACGATACGTTTTGTGAATCCGGTCGACGCCGAGGTAAATACCGTGGAGGACGATGTGCGAATCAAGATCGAGCCGATCGACGATCCGGAGGACGTGCGCCACGTGGTAGCCCCGGTAAACGAGCAATCGAGCAACGAGACCGAGGAAACGGTCGAGGTGAAGGAAGACGAGGACACCGAGGCGTACGACAACGCGGGCGAGTATCTCGCGCGATTGGCCAGGCTCAAGAAGAAGTGGGAGGAGGCGAAGAGGAAGAAGGAAAGTTTGAGGCGCGAACTCAACGCCACGTACAACGAGGGTAACATGGAAAAACTGTCACGCGTACTCGGCGAGAGGGATACAAATTTGACTGATTTTCAGGATTATCTGAAGCAACGAAAAATCGCAATAACGCGCCTCAAAGACGAAGACGTGATATCGTTGTACGAGGATCGCAACAGCGCCGCGGCCAAGAACAACTTTCCCGATCTCATCGACGCGAGTACACCCTTGGATTACATAGAGCAAGAAGATTATCTCGAGTGTGATTATTGCCCGGAGACTTACGCGGTTCGCGACCTACTCGAGGAGCACCTCAAGGGCCACGATTACAAGCTCATGTATTGGTGCGAGGATTGCTACTTGGAGTTCCCAACGGTTAAGAGCAAACGTGCACACAACAGCGAATGCATGAAGAAGCTCACCTGTCGTTATTGCGAGCTCATACTCGACTCCAAGGGCAAGAAGAGGCAACACGAGCAGAAACACGTCGACAGCATCTACGGACAGCTGTGCGACGTGTGCGGCGAGAAATTCAAACACCAGGCAACCCTCGATCAGCACTTCAAGACCCAACACATGATCTGGGAAAAGATATATCAGTGCAGCAAGTGCCCGAAGAAATTCGCCTTCAAGCAAAAATTGACCTTTCACATGAAATCCGTGCACACGACTTTGCGCGCATGGTTGTGCGAGGATTGCGGCGCCGATTTCAAGAATCCAGCCAGCCTGCGACACCATCGGATCCGCAAGCATCATCCGACCGGCAAGAAGCGGGAGTGTCCGGTGTGCCGTAAAATGGTGCCGTTCTACAGTCTCTCCAAGCACATGTACACCCACAAAGCTTACACGATACAGTGTCCGCACTGCGACAAAATGTTCAAAAACAGCTCGACCCTCAAGCAACACGTGCGAATACACGAGGATCAGCGCCAGTACAGATGCGACACTTGCGGCGTAGGTTTCAATCGTCGGGACGGGCTCAGGCTTCACATGAGGGTACATCAGAAGACCGACAGTCGCGCCCTCAAGGAATGCTCGTGTCAGATATGCTCGGAAAAGTTTCCCAATCACTCGATGCTCGTTATACATCGTAATCGCGTGCACAAGGACGGGAGGCAGTACACTTGTCACATATGCAACAGATCGATGCTCTCGACGAGATCCCTCGAGTGGCACATGTCTCACATACACAACGAAACGATGCCGGGCGGCGTCAAGGAAGAGGCCGAAACGCAAACCGAGAAGAAACGAGTCTCGTGCGCCCATTGCGAAAAAACTTTCAAGACCGAGATGATATTGCGCACTCACATAAAGAATACCCACATAGAGAAGAATCCCACCAAGTGCTTGGATTGCGAGCAAACCTTCACGTCGGACGTTCGCCTCAGGCATCACATGATGATAGCACACAATCGACTCGAGGGAACACTCACGTGTCCACACTGCCCGAAACGTTTCGTCAATCAATTACGACTCAAGACACACATGATATCGCACTCCGAGGATCGACCTTACACATGCGAGATATGCGGCTTCAATCTCAAAACGAAGATACAACTGATTAAGCATCATCAGAATCGACACAGCGACGAGAGACCTCTGCAATGCCGTTATTGCCCGTGGAGGTGCAAACAAGTGAGCGCTCTCGTTTGCCACGAGAGAACTCACACCAACGAACGACCCTACTCGTGCATGGTCTGCCGTCAGAGATTCAAGTATCTCGGCGACAAGAACAAACACGAGAGACGACACGAGAGCCTCGGAGGCTCCGGCTTCAAGAGAATCGTCGCCGGCCGAAACCTCAAACACCCGAAGATACAGCCCGAGGAAACTTCTACCTCGGATCAGGAACAGGTCGATTACGAGCAACGCGACGAGGAGGAACACCTCGTCGAGGAACAACAGTCCGAAGAGTACACCGAGGGAGACATTGTGAAATTCGAGGCCGAGAATATGGGCGAAGAATACGAGCAGGATTACGAACAGGTTAGATCAACGTTCAACTTCTTTATATTCGTTTCTATAGATTTTCTTCAAATTTTAACCGGACATTGGCCATATCTTTATGCACGTTTGAGTGAAATTTTAGAACACTCGACTCTTGAGATCGAGAGGTAGGCAGTCTTTAAATTGCAACTTCAAACACTGCAGAGTCTGTATTGACCGAAAGGTCACATAATTCGTCGTACCATTCCATGTGTTTATAAATTTTGAAAAAAAATTATGTTCAGATAGCAAACTAGTTAGGGAACGAGTGAAAAAAGTTTGGATCGCCTCTACTATTCACTTTTGCTAAAAACGTTCGGTAAAGCCAGAATCATTGTCCGTAAAAAAGATTTGTCCCCTATAATAAGAAGACATATGGCAACTCCGCAGAAAAATATCGTTCAATATTTCGAGAAAAAAAAAATTATCGTGTTCCTAAAGTTAAAATTTTTATCATAAACAAAATTTGCGTTATAAATATAAATATTTTCTATTGTTTATGTTATCTTCATTGGCAAGTAAAAGTGTTGGTTCATTCATAACTAATTAAGAACTTTGTTCGATTAAAAATTACTTCGAAATAAAAATTTGTGTTGCAGTATTATTTTAAATATGCCGCGCAAACTTACGTCATTGGATGCGTGGAACGATACGGTGTTGCCATATGTCTTCTTATTATACGGGACACACATTTTTTACGGAAAATTATTCTAAGCTTTAATGCAGACCCTGCAGCGTAAAAAGTTGCAATTTTAAAACCCATTGTCTCCCAATCTAAATAGTCGACTGTTCTGAAATTTCACAAAAAAAGTGCATAATGATACGAGCAATACCTGGTTACAATTTGAACAAAATCAATAGAAATTAAGAGCGCGCGCTCGTCGAAAACGAAAAATTAAAAACGATTCTAAGTCCGAGTGTCGCCATCCCCCGAACTAGGATCATTATTTTGTATGGCAAAATAGCAAAATGGCGTCGTTTTTCGCAAGTTTTCCGAAAACACGTTTGTTTTTCGTCATAATTCGGGCGAAAGTATAAGCAAAAATGAATATTTTTATATAATCCTAGTACTTGAAAATGAAACTGAATTATCTTCTAAAGTTCGAACGTTTTGTGGACATTGTAAAAACGTAATTGTTCGTTTTGTGCTTCAGCAAGAATACGAGGAGACGTCGAGGGAAGCGTCGGAAGCTGCCGAAGTAATAATGAGCATGGAGGACACGACGGTGTACACGGAGGAAGTTACGGCCGACAATATCGAGTCGGCGGAAATGATAACCGACGAGATAATAACGAGTGACATATTGGAACCTGACATAACCGTCGTTCATTTAGAGCAGCAAGACGATTCCGGCAAAATTCAAGTAATACCGGTTATGCTGTCGCTTCCCGATCTGAGTGACTCGAGTGCCGAAGTTAATCTGGCAACGGCTTCGATAATGTACAATAATTGATTATACAATAGATTATTATATAACGTGCTGTAAATCGCTTACGTTAGAACAATAGGACGATTCTGACGATTACCCGCCTCGAAAAATCGCACTTATCGATCTCCGTACTCACTCAGATCTTTGAAGGTGGCCATACGCGAATGCGATCGTTTCTTTCAAATCATTCGTATCGAACTGTGGCGCCACGTACGAAAGATCTATTCCAAACGTCGTTTCCTATTTGAAATTGAATCCAACATCACACATGTATACATATAGATTCAATTTTTTCAGTAAATTGGACTAGTGAATGAGGGAACTACGTGATTGAGGAGTTTTTAAAGGATCATCCGATTGCCCGTGTAGCCTTGGAACTTCGTGGAAAAATTCTGTCGCTGGGATCGCTCCGATGCTATAAAAGTGACTTGTTCCGCACTTTTAAATGAACATCACTGAGATCGTTATCAGAGATACTAAATCTGCCAAGCAAGATTTCGGATATATTTAGCAATAAAAAATGAAGAAATGAAACAACGAATTTTTGTCCGGTTCAATTATGCGAACTTCAAGAGCGTGAAAAAGCGCCTCTTAATAGATCAAAAGAAACCAACGAAATTATCAGAATATTTTCATAACTATTGTTTGAAAAGGTCATTTGTCGATTCTCGTATGGTTTTAAAATTACGAGAATTGACAGAAGTAACGTGCAAAAAGTTTCCGTTCAGACCGAATGGAGGAATGTCCCTTTGAAACCATCACCCGGAAGTAACGGAGCAAGTCCAATACGATCTGGCTACCGGAAATGAAAAAATGCTGTACAAGTATCCATGAATATTGCGCAAGACCTTCGAATGTAAATCTTAAGTTGAAATAATTGTTTTTCGAACAATTTTCTTTGAAGAGCTTAGGGAACTTAGGGAGCTTAGGGTCACCCTCTGATCATATTTAAGGGGTTAGAATACTGTAATGGTCCGAAAAAGTATTCAATTTTTGAGATGCGTCTTGTAGGAAAGCAAAATGTCCGTTTCATCTGCTATTTTATGCTGAATTTGAGTATTTTTCACGAAGCTAAGAACTGTAATAATAATTTAAAAGATCATCGTGAATCTCGCCAGTGGTAGCCGTTTTTTTCAAAATTCCAAACAGTGTACCACGCAACGTTTTTTCAAATTGTCCGAATAAAAAGTAACTAAGATTAAAAAAATGAAATATACCTTTGTATTTATTTTCGGAAAGTTCGCGTAAAACAGAGTTGGAAAAAAAGTCCCGATTGACGCTAAAAACTTTTTCCAGCTCCGTTATTATGTGATTTTTGCGAAAGTTCAAAGGAGTCGAAAAAATTAGTCTTTGTTGCGGATAATTCAAAAGAGCCTTACGAGCCTTCGGACCTCCGAAAAAAGAAACCAGCTGCTCGGCGCATTCTCACGGTGATGCTTACAATCAATTTCAAACCATAATAACCTTTACTGAAACAAAAACACTTGGATACAGTGCAAAACCGCAAATTGATCGGATCTTTTGTTTTTTTTGCGAAACGGCGCCTGGAAATTAAATGCTTTTTCGTGCCGCGATGGTATCCGAAAAACTCGACAAAAAGCTTTCACCGAGAACAAATTATAATTGTTTCCTTGTTCCCTGCACAATACGTTTGCCGAAGTTCCAAAATTTCACACGTGCAATTGGCGGAATGAATAAAATCTAAAAGAAAACGTATCGCAGCTCCACAAATGCTCAATTCGTTGGACGTTAAATGTAGTGATTCCATTATTCGGGCAATAGAGTGAGCATGGAATGAAAAGGGCTCGACGGTCTAGTTAAAATAGCGCGCTGACGAGCAAAAAATTAACTTCCACACTCGCTCTGAGTCTTTATTTTCCACGAGCAAATCGCTGTCGCACCAATTTTTCTATTCGCTCGAAAAATCCACGAGGCGAATAGAGAGCGCCTTAAACGGGTGTAAGAAAACATGAGTAATGAAGTGTATCGTCCTGATGATGACAGAGAACGAAATCTCTGATCGCGCTTGTTGTGATGTTAGATCTTACGAATGCTCCGAGATAACGAATGTGGATGGGAGAGTGTGTAAAGTCTTAGATTTCGTACGAAACCTATGTAATTTTTAAAATAATCGATATACGATTAATGAAGAGGACTGGCTTTACTGGAATACTCCGGTTTATTGTATATACTGAAAAGAACGAATTAAACGAATTAACAAAGTTTATTATCCATAATGGTTGATTTCGATCGCATTGGCGTTGCCGATTGCTCCAAATCGTCTCGACGTTACTTGCCTTAAGGCCTTAAGCCACAGTAACGGGTATAAAATCATGCGCGAATTTAACAATTTTTTTCGTATGAAAAAGTGATTCACTCATCAAATTAATTTCACATCTATTTAGTATGAATATCAAGCTGTTAGAAAAAATATCTATTTTTTTCGATGTACAAAATTTAAAAGTTATGTTCCTAATTGCATTTCGCAGAAAAGTACGTACGGAATTTCTGATTAATCGAAAACTTTTCATCTTATGAGCAGTTATAACGAAATTTTTCACTGAAAATTCATTTCTTAAGTTCAAATACCTTCAACTTTTGAATAAAACAATATTTTTTAAATTCCTTACGCACTTCTCTAGGTATTCTAATGTAGATTGACGAGAATTTTTGTTTTTTGTTCTAGGTACAAAATTGTGGATGCTAAATTTCACGTCGTTTTGTACATCGAGAAAAAAGATATATTTTCTAACAGCTTGATATTCATACTGAATAGATGTGTAATTAATTTTCGAGTGAATCACTTTTTCATATAAAAAAGAATTGTTGAATTCGCACATGATTTTATACACGTTAGCGTGGCCTAAGGCCTTAAGAATAAAAATCGCCGGTAGCAGGTGTGGCAAAAAAAAATCAACTCGACTCATGCCAAATTTGAGCTCTCCACCTCGAGTTTAAGTGCTCGATACTTTTTATGGCGTTGAAGTTTGCAAAATGTAAAGTTTTACATTTTGTTTTTTATATCTCTATTATTATGGGCGATCTTTTTTTAGATATAATGTACATCGCTAAATATCTTAAATGATTGAGGTCCTTTTGTAGGCGAAATCTGCCAAAAGAAATTAAATTCTTTGCAGCCCAACGATGCAAACTTCAGAATCGTTATTTTTCTCTATTTGAGTCGCGCGAAAAAATCACTCGTTACGTTGCACCTCAAATAACTTAAAAACTAATATTTGTCAAATCCGGTTGAAGATTCTTCAAACTATCTCCAGCTTTGAAAAGTTTTTTTTCTCGCAAGTTCTTGATATCATTACTTTTACACAAATCGCAGGTACTCGAAAATGGAAATATTACTGTCGAGGATAAAAAGGCATTTTTCATGACGTTGAAGTTTGCATCGTTGGAAGGCAACGATTTTTTTTCTTCCTTTTTTAAATTTTTATCATTATTCAAAGCCTCTTTTGCAAATTAAGCTACAAATACTCTAATAAGGATACGTAGAAAAAATTCAAGCGATTTTAACAGCCGATACTGGCTAAATATATTTGAGGAATTTAAATGAATGAATTTTCGCTGCATTCCAACGATGCAAACTTCAACGTTATCATTTTTCAACTAGCTGCAATTTGTGTAAAGGAAGTATACCGAGACAGAATTTTTTTATCTGTAAACAGCTTGAAGAATCTTTTAACAATTTAACAATTTTAAATTGTTTAAAATAATAAAACAACTTAATTAATAATTTAATTGTTTGAAATAATAAAAATAATTTAACGATTCAACAATTACTGAGTAGTTTTTTGGTTATTCGAGGTCAAACGTAAAGAGCGAATTTCCTATTCGAATCAAAAGGAGAATAAAAAAACTCGCAGCGCTACTAATTAAACTTGAGTTGGGAGTTCAAATTTGACACGAATTTTGTTATACCTAATATTGTTCGGAGGAGTAAGAAGTAAGTTTTTTATCTCCTCTGACAACCATATAACAAGCTCAAACATTATATTATAAAAACGACAATTTTTCCCGTTTTTATCAACATTTCCCTCGAGATCTATAGTTACGGCGATGCGCGGAGTGAAAAATTGTAGTTTCGTTTTGTGAACAATCGCAGAAAAACGGATAATGTGTACAGCGAGTGACCATTGTTGAAAAGCGTTAGCCAATTTTTAATATTTATAGTGTTTTCCTCTATAGAGCAGCGCTTAGCGTTTGTTTACTCATCGAAGACTGCAGACTTTTGCCAGTCAGAATTTCGAGGCTGCTCGCGCTGGAAACCTCGAAGGTGAATAAGGTAGATAAGTAAGGGCATGAAAACCATTCTTTTTTTTGCCAAAATGCTTTTGTCTCGTCTCTTTTTGTCAATGTAATTCAACTCCACTTAATTACATTAATAAAAGTATTTTAAATAACAAAAAGGGCACTCTTTCGTATGGACTTTCGGTTGCACAATTAAACCCCAAAAGGATGAACAATGTGTGAAGTAAAAATGTTCCATACGATTTTCGGGTCGGACTTCGAAAGAACATGACAAGTAATTGGCATAACACGAGAAAGATGATAATTGTCCTCCGACGTCGCCAAACTTTTTCTCCAGGCATTTAAGTCGAAAACTTGAATAATAAGAGCACGAAAAAATGTTATCATTAGGATTTGGTGCAAGTTGGACACAAGTTCAAGAAGCCGGAGGAAACTCGACCAGGTAAGAGTGTCATAATATTCATTTATTATGATAATAAAAACAGAATTGTTTGTACAATACATTTATAATACTTTGATTTGTGGGTGTATATATCAACTTCAATTAAAATGTCTCTGTACAAAATAAATTAACCGAGTGCTATAGTATGTACATATACTATAAAACACGTATCAATGCGATTTCTGAAAGTTGTACATTACTTTAAGGGTGTTTGGCACATTACCAGCCAAAGGTTTCATTCGATCGGAATATCGGTACTACGCGCTCCGACGAGAAAGTCAGCAATTCAAGTCGTCGACATTGAGTCCGAATAATAATGGCAAAAAGTTCACGAATTGCTCGAACAAATAATGGTTCACCGTACAATCAGTGAAAAAAATTGTTATTTGTATTAAATAAAACAGTAAGTTTTCTGAAACACTTGCGCATTTCTCCAAATGTTCTCGTAAAATTCTTCGTTTCGATATTTACAAGCTCGTGTTGATGAAGTTATTCGCTCACTGCCATGGATATCCCTTGGAGGCACGTGGAACCTTGCTAAAAAAATCGCTATTTATCCATCCTCCAAAATATGAAAGAATATAAAATTCCAAACAAATGTATAACTATCCAGCAAAATCAACAAAAATCCTTGTATGTAAATCAATCATTTCTTTCAGTGACTATACGTTGAACGATTATTTATTTACACTATTTTTCTTTGTCATTACTATTCGCAATAAATTCCCCCAACTTCGATATGTCCGAATTCTTCAACATTTTCTTGCGCAGTAGGCGAAGTTCCCACAAAATTAAACTCTCGGCTGGGAATGTACGTGCGATACATTCTGGATCCGTTGACCCCTATCCCAGTAGAAAAAAAAGTCAATTTTATAAGAATTGCTCACTGTCACGGAGCATAACGATAAAAATAAATTCGTCGGAGGAATGTGGAACGGAATTGCGTCCAAATTGATAAAAAGATTCAACGAAGTCTCGTGCGTGCATAGTTCGCTCGTCATTGTACAAATTGTATTTACAGTCCGTACGTTTAGCGATCAATTCTTGTCCGCATTTTGGTAATATTCGACGAGTACCTGCCACGCTTTCGGAGCCATGAAACCATCGGGCGGCACTTCACCAGCTCTCGCCAAGCCTGGAAATAAAAAACGGAAAGGCTGGATAAGTCGGGGAATTTCTGAGTCAATAGTGCGTAACAACGCTGTATTTGCCTTTCATTGTTGCTTCGTTCAATGCAATGGAAAGTACTACCGTATCATCTATACTTATCGAACATTGCTTCGTCAGATGATCCTTTGTTTCTGGCTTCGAAAAACGATTTACGCGATAAACGATTTGATAATCAAACAGATCTTTGAGATACCCTTGAAGAGTTTTTCAATTCAGGACCTAAGGATTTCTGGACAGATGGCATTAAAAGTTTTCCAAAGCATTGGACACGAGTTGTAGATGAAGGAGACCATATTATTAATTAATCTTATCTTTAGGCTGGATATACATTTACAATGACCATAAAACCGATTTCTTCTTTTTAAACGGTAAAACTCTCATATATGTAACATTTTTTCTCAAAGTTCCAAAGCAAAATTTTATAAATTTCTAGCGTTACAGCCCGTCAACGCTGTGCCCCAACGCTTTAAATTTAGAGCAAAGGCGCAGAGGAGTAAGCAAGTAAATTAACAACTAGCAATTACAATGAACACTGTAATTGATCATTTAATTACATTATAACAGATTACTAGTAATTAATTACCAAAAGTACCTAGTGCAATTTAATTTGCCAGGTGTAGACGTATGAAACCGAAATTTTTTTGTAAAAATTACACGCTTGTTTGAAAATGATAAAAACGAATGGAGACGGCTTTCTGCGTCACATTCAATTGATCCGCGAGTTGTTGTTGACTTTGAGTATCATCTTCATCCAACAAGGCTTGCAATTCGTTGTCTGCGAACTTTTTCGGTCGTTTCCCACGCTCTTCGTTTCTCACGGAAAAATCACCACTTTTGAATTTTTTGAACGACTCGAAATACTGTGCTTTACAAATAGCATGCTCACCGTAAGCTTCGACAAGCATTCGATGCGATTCTGCAGCAGTTGTCTTCAAATGATAACAGAAAACCAATGCTGTCCGCAAATCGTAGTTCGCAGGCAGAAAACTCGACATGTTTTAGGTTATAGAAAAATATCAGCGGTGTAGGGAACTTGGGTTGTGTGTGTTGAAAATCTTCGTCAGCTGTTAGAGGGAGATAATGGCGCTGCAGAAGCGGTCTTACGGTCCCTAAACTGATGGCTAGCACCATCTATAGGGAACTTCCGGTTTCATACTTCTACACCTGGTAAAATCTATGGAAACTTCATCGAGTTTTTCTCAAAACTTCATTTTCGAAATTGGCGTGCAGGATTACTCAAAAACTATTAAGCCGATTGAGTTTAAACTTGGTAAATATATAGATAATATATTATACAACCTGGCTGTAACACTCTCCCACAGCTTCGCCATTTTGATGATAAATTAATTAAAAGGAATTGTTTTTCATACTTAAGTATACAATTAAGGTATACCTACAGCTATGCTAAATGTGGAATAATTATTTCTCAGTTTTAAAAATCGCTCATAATTGCTTAATTTTTTCCGGTCTAAGTGTATATCCCGCTTCAATAAAATGTTATGTTTATGTAGAAGAGGTTTCAATTTGCAATTTGGAAATTGTTTTCGGGGAATTGATCTTTCAATAAATTGTATTTGAGAAATTGTTTATTCTGGCAATTGTTATCGAGAAATTGTATTCGGGCAATCGTCATTTGATCAATTGTTTTTCGAGAAACTTTCCGCAAAGCACAAATTATAGAATCGAAAGTAAAATTGCTAGATACTGAAGACATGAATATGAAGTGTACAAAAGCCAGCACTGTGAAATGAAAAACCGTTCCGATGAGGCGAGTTTGAATAAAAATAGGATCGATTTATCGATTCTTACCACGCATTCTCGTCCCTGATATAAAGTCGAAATCTTGTTTGCGCTCGGGTTCGAAGAAAGACATTTTTTTGTTCCTCGTGTCGTAAGCTGCGACTCTGAACGGAATGATCTCCAGAGTCTGAAGTCCCCGAGCCATCGACAGTACCCTCGCACCGTGCGACGGGTCGTAAAGATTTCCGTCGGGTGTCATGCTCTTGTCCGGATGGGGAATCCCAGCTGGATCTCTCCCGACGATATAAAAATTCGCCCCCGCGTTCATTCGAGCCTTTGCGTGCCACTGGACCTGCAATGACGACCAGTTTTTCGAATATCACAAAAGCCCGGATGGCGCTGTGATCGAATTCTTCGTCGAACTACTGCACATCACAGATTGAAGACGTTCAGATGGAAAGAATGGAAAGTGCCACGTGCTACAGTCCTGCCCTCCAATGAGAACGCGAAAGCCCCCAAGGGGAAGAGTTTTAGAGTACCCCCACCAGGGGCGCGCTCCGCGCTCGCTGACTCTTTCCGTCTCTCTCTTTCTTTTCGGCATGCGAGGTTCTCAATACGAACGGCCGCTCGAACGAGTCTCAACTTGTAGCCCAAGCGCAAGAGGTTCTCTGTCGCATTTGTTCTACTTAATGAATAGTTTTCTTTTCAACATTATTCATACATATTGGTAATTGAACAATAGTGGATGATCACCAACGATATAAGACGTCACAGAAGAAACGAAAAATGGACCGTTGTTTATGAAAAATAGTTTGTTGTAAACCCAAACAAAGTCTGTACCGCAAAATAGTACGAAAGGGGGAGCGTTCTTATTGGGGGGTCCGACTGTATTTGATCGTAAATCCGATCGAATTGTGTTAATTGAATCGAGAATCTTTGTAAGATTACGGATCATGTTTTATCGAATGTCACCTCAACAGGGCCCGCGTACATCATTGGACTAGGAAAAATAGCCAGAAGCGTGGACGCAGCGTCCAGAATTCCCTCGTCAAGTACTGCTTTGTGTTGACGAATTCTCGTGTGCAAAGGCACGTCGTCGTCTTTGGTCCAACCACCCAGAGGATGCAACAGCAAGACGGGATTCTTGAAGCCGCGCTCCCTCAATAAACGATCTCGCGTATCCTTCAAGAATTTTCAGCTGGATTACATTACGGGAGAGTCGTTTTATGAAATCCGTTGGCGAACGATGAAAAATAAACATAATTAATTATTTCGCATTCAAGGCGTCTTCTCACTTCACAATTTTCAAAAAATCAATTTTTTTATAACATTCTTCGAAAGTGTACATATCCAAGTGTGTCATGCTAACATTTTATGAAGATCGGAGGAGTTTAAGGGCGGGGTAAAGTATTAACATTTTTTTTTCATTTTTTAAATGAATGCATAATATGTCAAGAATATTGTGTTAAAATTTCAAGTCGATCAGAGTAAAATTGACGAAGTTATGAGTATTTGAGCGACAAGTTGACGATTAGCGAATTAGTAGAGCAGAGGAGCAAGCGGCGCACGACAGTAAAGAAGAAAGAGTTTTGCGTAGATAAACGCAAAAAGATGCTCTCGATCATCTTGATGGAAGCCTTTTGCTCTACGGACCTGGCATCGACGACTTTGAGTGAGTATAAGAAAATTATCGACTTTTATTTTGAATTTCTAAAAATTCAGAGATAATTGAAAAATCTGAAAAAATTCATACGTATTCAGAAAAATGAACGAGTCACGAAAAAAAATTTTGTTGCGGGGAAATTTGTTGACTAATTTTTTTTTTCATAATTTTGTTAATAACATTTTGGAATTATTATTATGCAAAATTAATCTTTTGAGTACCTTTAATATGCATGCATTTTCTCAGATTTTTATGCAATCGAGAAGTGTTCTCAAACTTATGTGCAATGAGCGCTAAGCGACCAAACTCTTCTGCGTTTTTCAAACCGTTTTTCTGAGACTTGTCATATTTGAAGTCCGTGTGCACGATAACTCAAAATCTACTGGACCAATCGCTTTGAAATTTTGCACAGTACTTCTTCACATAATTCACCAGGTATTGTCGAGACCTTTTTTGTTTTTTTTAAATAATTACTAATTTTTCAACAACAAATTAGCCGATTTTTTTTAGCGAAAAACGGGTTTTTGGCTCCCAAGTGCTACGAAAAATCGAAAAATCGAAAAAAAAAAATCCTCCCATCATTACCTCGAGAAACATCTCCTTTAACAAATGCATTTTGATTTTTTTGGTTCAGATGATTCTGTTGCGAGTTATGGTGCACACCGCAAACCAACTTTTTTTCGAGGCGCCTCCGGGGTTTAATTTTCACTCGCTCAATTTTGAATATTTTGCAATGCAAATTTAGGAGAATGTTGTTCAAATGTTACTTTATTATATGTAAATTTTTCAATAAACGAACACTATTCGTTACGCCAAAAAAAAATCTTAAAAACATGCCTTTTTTCGCCGAATTAACTTTACCCCGCCGTTAACTGTATTTTTGTGGGACCTTTACTGCCTGAGCACGTTCGTCGTGTCCGCTCGAACTTTAAACGCGTTTTTCTCGAAACAACGCTTTTCGACGGCTTGTTGATAAAATCTTCGAAACAACTGAAGCGATCCTCATGAAATTTTAACCACATATTCTTTACAACTATAGCTATAGCGCATATCAAGCCGCTTTAAAAATTTGATATTTACTATTTTTTGGCCAAAAACGGTGAAAAAACACGTTTTTTTTTCGAAAAATGTCCGCCGTTTTGTGATTTTTGCATATATAAAAAATCGTATGATATGCGCTATAGCCATTAACATACTGATTCTAAAACCGTTTGACTTTTTTTTGTTTCGGATCATCCATCTCCGAGATTTCGTCAACAGCGTAGACCTACTATTTTTTTAGCCCCACAAATCGCAGGGACAAACGCAACGGGCGGCTGGACTCGACGTACGAACAGCCTGCTACTCGCATGGTCAGCTCTATATCGCCTGCTCTAAAGTAACCAACCGATAAAGTCTTTTTCTTTATTTATATTTTATTTCTGATTATTTATAAAATTTATATTCTTTAGAATTATTATTTTTTTTTTTGATTGATCTTAACTTTAGTAAACAAAATAGTACTAAAATGAAATCTTCGAATTTTGGATAATATACTATTTTCTGAAACGAGTTATCTAAAATTAAAATGCAATCGATCTTACAAAATTTCATTATTGAAGTTTTGTAAGATCGATTAAATCTTAATTTTAGATAACTCGTTTCAGAAAATAGTATATCAAAAATTCCAAATTATTCAAAAATTAAAATTTAATCTTACAAAATGTCACTAATGAAATTTTGTAAGATGGATTAAATTTTAATTTTAGATAACTCATTTCAGAAAATGGTATATTATCCAAAATTTGGAGATTCCATTTTAGTACTTTTCGATCGATATTACAAAATTTTAATAATGACATTTTGTAAGATCGATTAAATGTTAATTTTAGATAACTCATTTCAGAAAATAGTATATTATTCGAAATTCAAGGATTTCACTTTAGTACTTTTTTGTTTACTAAAGTTAAGATAAATAAAGGTGATTTCCATTGAAATTTTCTCGGGTAAATACTCAATCTTTCTATACTTACAATAAAGATGTAAGGGACAAAAAGTCAGGCTACATGGAATATAAATTTAAAAAACAAGAACCAAGGTGAATTATGAAAAACTGTAGACCAGGTAGTCAGAATAACTATTTCAACCGGTAAAGCGGTGGCGAAGCCGCGAACCCGCGCTAGTATACATATATGAGTGAAAATGAATTTAAGGCGACTTCTCACTTTAGACGCTACCAAAGGCTATTTTCATGCATTTTTTTTAAATCTTTATATTATAGACATCGATATTAAAATTGTGACACTTAATAAATACACGTTCGAAATACACTTAAAATTTTTTATTTCTTCAAGTCACTACTCGCAGACGAAAATGGTAGTTAAAAAAATTCCTAAAAAAATTGTAGGCCTTTGCTGTTGATGAAATCTCGGAGATGGATCATCCGAAACAAACGAATCGAACGGTTTTAGATTCAGTGTGTTAATGGCTGCAGCGCATATCATACGATTCTCGATATAAGCAAAAATAACAAAATGGCGGACATTGTTCGAAAAACAAAAAAAACGTGTTTTTTTCACCCTTTTAGGCGAAAAAAAACATCAAAATTTAAAAAAATCCTTGATATGCGCTATAGCTATAGTTGTAAAGAATATATGGTTAACATTTCATAAGGATCGGTTCAGTAGTTTCGATGATTTTATCAACGAGCCGTCGAAAAATCTTATTTCGAAAAAAACGCGTTCAAAGTTTCTTTGGGCTACATAAATACATACATTTAAAAAAAAATGTATTTCGAAAGTGGATTTATCAAATGTAACAACTTTCATATTAATATCTATAATGTAAACCTATCAAAAAAATTCACGAAAACAGCCTCCTTTTGTTAGCGTCTAAAGTTAGAAGACCCATTAAGGGGTTAGGCCACAGTAACGGATATAAAATCATGTGCGAATGTGACAATTTTTTTTTCGTGTGAAAAAGTGATTCACCCATAAAATGAATTACACATCTATTTAGTATGAATATCAACCTATTAGAAAATATATATATATTTTTTTTCGATCTACAAAATGGCCGACTACTATATATTTTCTTTTGTTATCTTTTTTCAGGCGCTCCGCGGCGTGGCATTTAGCATTCACAGTTTATGGCCTGGAACAAAAAACAAAAATTCTCGTCAATCTACATTAGAATACCTACAAGGAACATCCCTCAGGCGACACCCTTCGATTATGTTGAAATTTTGATATGGTATAAAGCACCGAAAAGTACGCGATACGTATTTTTTTTATAGGCGGAAAAACGGTTATAAGGGGTGCAACCAGCCCTCGAAAAAGGCATCTGTAAGGTGGTTCACCCCTTAATTTTGTTGTTGTTGCAATGTCACTATAGTGGATTTTTCATTGCTTCGGATTAGAAGAATTATCATTTTGTTTCATTACAATCGGTGGACTCCTTGTGGGTGAAACTGCTATATTACCCCTAGAGATGCCTTTTTTCGAGGGGTGATTTCACCCCTCAAAACCGTTTTTCCGCCGATAGAAAAAAATACGTATCGCTTACTTTTCGGTGCTTTATAACATATCCAAATTTCAACAAAATCGAAGGGTGTCACCTGAGGGATGTTCCTTGCTAGAGAAGTACGTACGGAATTTAAAAAATATTGTTTTATTCGAAAGTTGTAGGTTTTTGAACTTAAGAAATGAATTTTCAGTGAAAAATTTCGCACGAAACTGCTCATAAAATGAAAAGTTTTCGATTAATCAGAAATTCCGTACGTACGTCTTTGCGAAATGCAATTAGGAACGTAACTTGTAAATTTGAAGTAAATCGAGTGAACATTGTCGGACTTATTTGTCACGCCAATTGGAAAAAAGCTGTTTCGAGAAAAACGCGTTCAAAGTTTCACTCTACTCTATGGCCGTGCTGGAAGTAGGCTTACGTTGTACGCTCAAAGTCGGTGATAAAAAAAAAATTTCTCGCTACCAATGGAATAGTAACTTATTCTTATAATGATAAAGCACCGTTTTGGCGAGAGAAAAAAAATCGATTTTTTGAAAATTCCACTGTGGCCTTACCCCTTAATCCTTTCAGTCACAGCTCTAATATTGAACCGATGCCTCTGAAAATACGGATCTAGGGATTTTTTGAGTCGCTGATCGTGAATATGAGGTCAGCTTTTGAAAATTCAAAATGGTGGATCCGATATAGTCGATCCAACTCGGCAATGTAACAATAAAAATTTCAATCATCTGAAATCCTACTTTATCAGAAATATTCCTTCGAATATACATTAGAAATAAATATTTCAGTTAATTTGAGATCATTGTGCAACCAAAATAATTTATGACTCCACAATTAAAATCCGTGTTTTAGATTCAAAAGAATTTTGAAAATCTAATGCTGGATTCGTGATCAGCGACCCCGAAAACCCCTGAGTACAAAGTTTTAGAAGAATTGATAAGTATTTGGAATTTCACGTCCGCCATATTGGATTTGCCATTTTGGATTCTGAAAATCTAATGCAGGATTCGTGATGAGCGACCCCGAAAACCCCTGAGTACAAAGTTTTAGAAGAATTGATAAGTATTTGGAATTTCACGTCCGCCATTTTGAATTTTGAAAATCCAATGCCGGATTCGTGATCAGCGACCCTGATAACCCCTGAGTACAAAGTTTTAGAAGAATTGATAAGTATTTGGAATTTCACGTCCGCCATATTGGATCCATTTTGAATTTTGAAAATCTAATGCCGGATTCGTGATCAGCGACGCCGAAAACCCCTGAGTACAAAGTTTTAAAAGAATTGATAAGTATTTGGAATTTCACGTCCGCCATATTGGATCCATTTTGAATTTTGATATCTAATGCCAGATTCGTAATCAGCGACCCCGAAAACCCCTGAGTACAAAGTTTTAGAAGAATTAATAAGTATTTGGAATTTCACGTCCGCCATATTGGATCCATTTTGAATTTTGAAAATCTAATGCCAGATTCGTAATCAGCGACCCCGAAAACCCCTGAGTACAAAGTTTTAGAAGAATTAATAAGTATTTGGAATTTCACGTCCGCCATATTGGATCCATTTTGAATTTTGAAAATCTAATGCCAGATTCGTAATCAGCGACCCCGAAAACCCCCGAGTACAAAGTTTTAGAAGAATTAATAAGTATTTGGAATTTCACGTCCGCCATATTGGATCCATTTTGAATTTTGAAAATCTAATGCCAGATTCGTAATCAGCGTCCCCGAAAACCCCTGAGTACAAAGTTTTAGAAGAATTAATAAGTATTTGGAATTTCACGTCCGCCATATTGAATCCATTTTGAATTTTGAAAATCTAATGCCAGATTCGTAATCAGCGACGCCGAAAACCCCTCAGTACAAAGTTTTAGAAGAATTGATAAGTATTTGGAATTTCGCGTCCGCCATTTTGAATTTTGAAAATCTAATGCCGGATTCGTAATCAGCGACCCCGAAACCCCCTGAGTACCAATTTTCATCAAAATCGGTGCAGATGAAAAATGCATGACTGAAAGAGTTAATAGTTAAATATTCAGTTTCACGAAAGGATTGCCAAAAACCACACGCACGCAGTTCTGGCAACGCCGTCCGGAAAAGAGCGAGAACTTATTCAACGTTCCAACCAAAAGAGCCTCCCGAAGTTCATTCTCGCCCCCGACGGTAGGCTGTGCCGAAGAAAAAACGGTCAAAGGATCATCGAACCCGAGCCGCCAATCAATGCTACCTGCATGAGAAGAGCGTGTCCGTTGTGAATCGGATTTCTGAGTTGAAAAGCAAAAACGGCATCGGCTCTCATTTGTCGGCACCTGTCCCGTATCTCATTGGGTGTGAGTCTGTAGTCGTCGAGGCCGTCGTGCCACTTGATTCTCTCGAGGACTTCGAGATCGCCGCCGACGAGCCAATCGCCGGATTCGTAGACGATCTTGACGCAGGGATGTCGGCAATCGGTAGTGCCGAATTGCCGTGCGCATCGTTCCTCTCGTCGATGCTCGTAAAATTCCGGTTTCCTCATTATCGCGAGTGGTTTGCCCCGATGTTTGAGGCTCAGAGCGGAGAAGCCTTCGAGCCGATTTTTGTCGTCGCCAGTTACGGCCAAAACGATGGGGACCGATTGGTTGACCTCGGTGCCGCTGTCGGTGAGCAGGTAACGCAAGTGTTGGGTCCTCAGGTATTGATCCTCGCGCATGAAACCGGTCAACGGGGCGGCCCAACCTTCGGCCAATATTTGCAGCCATTGAACGTCGATCTCCGTTATTTCGAGAGAGGCGAGAGTCTCGGCCTCGGCACGTGCGATCTTCGCCCGAGACCCTGGCACGAATAACTCGCGCACGGAATTTTCCCGTTTTCCCATTTGATCAGGAATTATGCGATTCTTCTGGAGAAAATCGATCACCGTGGCGGCCGAATCCTCGAGGCTGCAGTTCTCGGTTTTCACGACCAGATCCGGATTCAACGGTATCTCGTACATCTGATCGATACCGGTGAAACCCTTGATCGCACCCTCGCGCGCCTTCTTGTACAGTCCCTTCGTATCGCGGGCCTCGCAAACGTTCAGGGGCGTGTCGACGAAGATCTCGAAGAACGGCAGGTCGAAGTCCTTGTGGATTCCTCGGGCCATTTGACGATCCTCCTCGAACGGCGAGACGAAACTACAGAGGCATATCTGGCCGCTGTCCGCGAACAATTTCGCCACCTCGGCGACCCTCCTGATGTTCTCGTTGCGATCCTCCTTGCTGAAGCCGAGATTCCTGTTCAGGCCCGTCCTCACGTTGTCACCGTCGAGACCGTAAGCAGCTATTCCACGCTCCACCAGGAACGCCTCGACTTGAAAGGCTATCGAGGTCTTGCCCGCACCCGAGAGACCCGTCAGCCACACCGTGCAACCTCGGAAACCTCGCAGCGAGCCCAGGGTCTGACCGCGCCGCGCGCGGGACACGTGGTGCGCCTGGGCCGAAACGTTCGTGCAGGTCTGCGCGATTGATAATGCAACGTTAACGGGCTAGATCTACCTAGGTTGGTCGAACAATTGCTTTTTCTTTCAAAATCACAAACCCTCGCAAACCCTCCCAAGGTACAAAAAAGTTCTCATCAACCCTTACTTGCCACGGTGGGGTTCGAAAGACCACGCCACTTTTTTTTGCCAAAGTGTGGCAAGTAAGGGTTACTGCTAATGATAAGCGAAATTCTGAGGGACTTAGAAAAACGGGGGAAAAGGGGTCAATTATTTTGGGTACCTGCTCATCGGGGAATCCATTTCAATGAGCTAGCTGACACTGCAGCAAAGTAAGGCATTATTTCCGGCAGAGATACTCAACTGCTAATTCCTAATTCAGCCTTCAATGCTTTTTGGGAGACATTAAGAAAGAACCAGTTTCACCCATAGTGCTTAACATCCGCAGAAATTAAAGGGAACAATTACTTTCAAAAGTACCATATTCACAACAATCGGCCATGGTTTTTTTTACTATAAACTTTCCATGGTATATATTTTTTCCATGAAATTTTTTAATAAAATTCACAGTAAATATATGTAAAAAATTATTATAAACCTTGGTCAGGTTTTGTATGAAAGCTTTTTTTAAGTTTTAACTTATAATGAAAAAAAACTCATTACAGTAAAAAAAAGTTCGATAAAATCTTCAACTTGTGATTACAACGATATAACGACTATTAAAACTTTAATCGCGTTTATTTCGAAGCTATGTTTGACAAAACGGTGTACACGACTTCTCACCATCTAGTCAAGTGATTGTAATATTAGCTTAGTCTCAACCGACGTTTTTCTTCTTAACATCTTTTTTCATTATTTATAAACAAAAATTATGGGATTTTTCCTCGAAAAATCGAAAAAAATCCACATTTTTTTATGTTCGAAGCACGATAACAAAAAAGCTCGGTCAAAGCTTAGTCAATATGATCTATTTTAAGAACAAGAAAATGTTTTTTTTCTGATCAACCGGGTAGCCAAGAGGTTTAAGGCGGCCACGTTTAAAGTTCCTTCACGAGATTGCTTAAAATTTCATTAATTATTAATATTTTTTAATGAAGTTCGGTACACAGCATTGTTAATGTACACACGAATAACGGTCCGAACGTTTTTTCAATCATCTTAGGGTCCATATATTACGTCATCGATTTTTTGCTGATTTTTAACCCCCCCCCGCAATCGCCGTATCGTTCCTATCGTCATAATCCAATTATCGTTACCGTCATTTAACGACCAGACCCCCTTCCCCTATTTTAAATTGACATAATTTATGGACGGCCCCTTATTACTTCTTTCTTCGATATTAATTTTTTCAAATAACTCAGTATTTTGGGTCGTCGAAGTACCTTAACCCCTTAAATTAACAAAAAAAGCGCGAACAATCATTGAGTGTCCAATTACGCCGTTCCGTACGGCAATTCCGTCACTCGAATTCGCATCAACTGCACTCGAAATTGCCGGGTTCGTGGTCACCCGAAATAGGAACAAAACTGATAATACTGTTATAAGTAGGTTATAATAACAACAGTACGAGCGCGTGCAGGTAAGCGTAGTGCTAAAAAATGTAAAATGAAAAAAAAAAAAATAACCTTATCTCGCACAATTCGTCGTTTCTCTGAGTCCTGTCCGATGATTAGGCGTTTAAAAAATACAACTACGAGTCAGAGTTCGGACGAGTTTACGAACCTCATGCATATTGCGGAACGAGTTTTCGCCAATTAAGATAACGCACGTGACAATTCAAAGGCACTGTTCAACGCAATGCGAGTTTTTCTATGTGCACAGAAACCAAATAATTCGATTTTTGTTCAGAGGCTGAAAAACGATAAATAATACGACGATCAAAAATGGTAAATCCTAATTGAAAACACGTTATTCGTTAACATTCGTATCGTTACGACGATTCTTTTTCTTCGAATAAAACCCATTTAACTGCCCTTCGGAGTGTGCAGTAAATAAACGGATGAATAAAATATTGATGTATGAAATATAATATAATTATGAAATTACGTACCGTCATCATTCTCTTTTTAGGCGCTTCGTTGCTCTGATTGGCCATCGCGCATTCGACTCGCTTTTTATAACGCGTAGTTTTCCCGTATTAATTTTCTAACGTTCTCTCTCTCTGTCTCTCTCTCTCTCTCTCTTTCTGTCTCTCTCTATGATCACGAAAAAATGCCTCTTCGTGGCGCGTACGCGGGTGGCAAGAGCCAAGAGCACATATAGGGTGACTGGTGCGAAACGTTTTTCGGGTGCTGCTTTGTTTTTCGTGGGACTTTGGCGTCACGCACGAGTCAACGACAAAACGGTAATGATAATGCGACTAATAAACGATAGACGTTGGAATGTTGCGAATGTATTGACGGTGGTCGTGAGGACCTCCTCGGTTCAAACGATCAATGTCATGTCGCGTGTGAATCGCGTTGCACGACTTTTTACATACTGACTGAAAAGCGCACGCATACGCGAGGCTGCTTTGACTACGCAGAGTGACGCGCCACCGCATCCACCGTGGCCACGCGCCGAACTACTCTCGGAAATCAGGTTAAAACCAATTTACGTGGCGGTCAACACAAACGTCCGTGAAAATTGCTGGCACGGAAATTCACCAATCAACGATAAATGCTCGGTATGTTCTATGATCGAAAACGTGCTCTATCGGGAATTCTTTGCAATTTTTCGTCTCCGATTTACATATGCCGATAACATTTGACAAGGAGAGTTATAGGAGCTAGATGCCCAATTCACACGTCACGTACGCCCCATTGTCTGGGATTGTTCTCAAAGAAAAGAACTCGAAACTCGTTAAAAAAAATACGAATTTATCATCGAAGGTTCCATTGCGTCTATTCAAAGTGCCAGTCGGCAGAATTTCAGCACGGAAAACTGCAGTAGCTTCAATAGATTTGCCCGAAATTCGTAATGAAGAGATTAGGCTACTGTGACGATACGGAAATCGGGGTATTTAAAAAAAATCATTTTGAAGGAGTCAGTAAAATGAAAGAAAATGTACATTAACAAAGTTGTGTACCAAACTTGATTAATAATTAAAGAAATTATAAACAATCTCGTAAAAAACCATTGAACGTAGGGCTCAACGGTGTACTTGAAAAAAACGATTTTTTTTCTCTTAAAATAGATAATGTTGGCTAAGTCTTGACCGAGCTTTCTTTGTTATCGTGTTTCAATTATTAAAAAAAAATGATTTTCCGAGAAAAAATGACATTATTGTTAATAATTGATGAAAATGAATGATTGACTTTGGAAAAAACACGTCGAACGAATAACTGATGAAAATGAATGAAATGAGAATAAATGATAGACTTTGGAAGAAAAACGTCTGCCAAGACTAAACTACTATTACACTGAATAAGTGTACCAAATTTTAATTCACTCCATTCATCAGATATCGAAAAAATCGTGTACATACCGCTGTGAAAAGAATGGTTTCGAGAAAAACGCGTTCTTCAATTTGAGTTGCCTCAAGCGTCGAACGATTTTTTTCAGATTCCACAGCAGTCTAACCCCTTGAAGGCCGTAGCCCCGATTTTTGTCGGATTTTGAGAGAAAACGTAAACAAAATATTGATTTTCAAAAGCTAGCCGACAATAAAGGCTCCGTCATTTTGAAAACTCTTCGGATCGTAACCTTCTGTAAGACACAATTTTTTCTCTCGTCCGCTTTCACTCTGCATAAAAAAACTTTTGCAATTCGAAAGGCGAACTCAGTTCAAGTTGAATATTTCGAAGACACCTGGAAGAACATTCATCTCTTTGAACTCGAATATATTCTGGTCTGACCTCCATAAAACTCGAAGCGCAACGATTTGCCCTGGAGCGACAATTTTGAGTACTAAGCGCGTATACCGACGCGACGTAACCTCCAATCCTCGGAGAAGCACACTTGTTCTTGGCAAAAATCTATTTGCCAGTGGAAAAAGATGTTCGGTAATTTGAGGAGGAACCGTGAATTGCTGAAGAAGCTTTTGTCGTTTCGCGACCCTGTTGTCAGAACGAAGAGAACTTTCAGCGATGAAATTCGAACTAACGTTAGTTTGAGGTTAAGGTGTTGACTGATTTTCGTGAAGTTTTGCGCTCGTATAAGAAGCGTTCTATTTTTTTTTCATTCGATTCAACCCGTTACGGGAATCGCTTTAGTTTTTTCTTCTTTACTTTCAGCAGCTCCCAGTTTATCCGAAACGAATATTTTCGGGTATACAGCCAACGGGTGTTGTGCATTTGGGCAATTATTTAGGCGCAATCAGGGAATGGATCGAATTGCAAAATTCCGGAGAGAATGTTATCTGGAGTATCGTCGATATGCATTCTATAACATTGATGCAGGTATTTCTGATGTAAAGTTTACAGTGTATTCGGTATCTTGAAGACTTATTCATTAAGGACAGAAGCCGCTCCAGGCCTGCAAAAAAGGCTAATTTGAAGAATTTTTAAAAAGTGTATAATGAAAGCAGTAAAAAATTAATTTGGAAAATTTTATAGTACATAGTTTTTAGTGTACTAACATTTTTTTTTCTCTATTTTCCTACTGAAAACAGCTGCATCAGAGTCCAAGACCATGGGGTTGAAGTTTGTACCGTTAGCATGCAACGAATATTATTTAGAATTTCCTATTTTTGTCACTACACAGAATAACTTTTCCCATTTTGTTGCAGATTGCTAAATGAGAATCCTAAAAAATGTTTTCGTAATTTTCGTAGCTTAAATCTAGTAATTATGCAGTATGAGGACTTTTCCGAAAAACGACGGGAGAATTTTTTTTTCACCGTGAACTTGTTTATTCGATTACGGTAAGTTATATTCCATCGGGGGAGGCCGTCATTTCCCATTAATTTCATATGTTATGGAGTATTGAAGTTTCTGGAAACAGGTAAAAAAAAATTCCCATCGTTTTTCGGAAAAGTCCTCATACTGCGTAATTACCATATCTGCTAAAGGCAATTTGAGAAAAATTGTTTTCGTTACATTTCAATGATGCAAACTTCAACGTCATTCAAGACCCGCAGAGTACCAGTTGGAAAGATTGTGTCCTGTAGTTTTCAATGTAGAAGAAGACAAAGGAATCTGAAATACATACAAAAAGCTATGAAACTGCGTACGGAAGTTAGAAAATACCTTTTTTTAAAGTAGTGCAGATTTGAATGAAAACGTTCAATTTTGACCAATAAATCACCAGTAATTGTTTATAAAAAACGTTGGCAACCAATCTAAAGTTAATCGATACATATTTGGCTGTGTTACGTATTCAGCCAGTTTAAGGTGTTAGGGGCTACTGTAACGACCCAAAAAACGGGGTCATTTCAAAAAATTTATTTTGAAAGTATAAGTAGAATGATCGATAAACCGTTTAGACATTTGTTTGTATATACATTAACAAAGTTGTGTACCAAATTTTGTTAAAACGTGCTAACAATTGAAGAAGTTATAAACAATCTCGTGAAGGACCTTTAAACGCGAGGAGCTCAACAGTATACTTGATTTTGGCTACCAGGATGATTTGAAAAAAAAAAGTATTTTTTTAAATAGATAATATTAGCTATAGGTAATAATAACAAATTATCATTTATAGATGACAAAAGTATTGAGTTAAAGTTAATAGATGACAAAGTGTCGTTAATGAATAATATATATAGAAAATAGATAATGCTGACTTTATCAACCTTTTTTGTTATCGTGTTTCCATCATTAAAAGAAAACATTCCATATCTTTTTTATTTTTCGAGGTAAAGTATTATCATTCTTGTTCATCATTCTTGCACATCAAAACAATGTTAAGAGGAAAAACGTCAGTCAAAACTAAACTACTATACACTGAATAAGTGTATTGAAAGTCAATCAGATGATCAGATGTTGAGAAATCGCGTACACCGTTTTGTGAATCATAGTTAAGCGAAAAACGCATTTGAAATTCTACTTCCATCACTGTTATCATACGTTTACCTTCAATCTGCAATTCTTGCACCATGTGTTCAACCTTCCTTTTCAATTTGAGTTGCTTTAAACAATGAACGAGTGTTTGTTACTTTCACAGTAGCCTAATCTCTTAGCAAACACGGGTGCGAGGACAATGCGTTGAAAGTATGAGCTAACATTTATTAATAGAAATTTTCGATTTACATTTAATCTCCTATGCCAGCACGATACATTTGGCCTTCCAAATTAACATCATGCTCTTCCTTTTGGTTTCTGAAAATTGAAAAATCCTCAAGTGGCTTTAGCCGTTGACTCAAGGATCAAAGAGTAACGTTACGCCAGAAAAATGTGTCCAGTTTTACAACTTTTCCGGCTTACAAAAAGTAAATCAGTTTAATATGTACAAAAAGCAGTGAAAAATGTCTTCCAGCGGTGCCGGAGCCTATTAAGCATTTTGTGCTTTTCTCCCACACAATCAAAACTTTAGTAAAAAAAGAACAGTTTCACTTTCTTCTTCTTTCAATTGTTGTTCTCGTACCTCGAACTTTATCACATACTTGAGACGCAGTCTATTTTGAGCGCCGTCGGACCCTCTGGCCTCGGCAGTCGAAAGTTGCGATGCGCTTTCCTGAAATAAAAAGTCACCGGCACGTAAGTGAGAAAACAATATTGCTCTAGGAACCCGAAGAATTGCGACGGAACATGTTCAATCTGACTGCAACTTTGCTCGCCTGTGGAATTGATCCGGAACGCAGCGTCCTCTTCCAACAATCCACGGTACCCATGCACGCGGAACTCTGCTGGATTTTGGGCTGCCTAACTACGATGCCTAGATTGGCCCATCTGCCGCAGTTCAAAGAGAAGAGCGAAAACCTCAAAAACATACCTTTGGGTCTGTATACGTATCCGGTATTGCAGTCCGCAGACATATTGTTGTACAAGTGAGTTGCATCGAGATGCCCAAAACGAATTAATTCTGCAGAGTCTGTGAGACAGTCTTGCTTCGCAGGAGAACGAAAATAAGGCCCTGAAGTCTATTTCGTCTCTAGTCCAAATTTCATGTCGCGGACGTCTGGTTCGTACAAGTACTCGCAAGCTTGCGATCAACGGAGTCACGAAGATGCTAGCTTCGAATTGATGATCACGATACGATAGAAAGAAATTGTCTCGAGAAAAGCGCGTTTAAAGTTTTACTAGCGATTCTATGGTTGTAATCATAAGCTTACTCTCAATCTGCGACGCCTGCACGGTATGGTGGATCTTGCTCTTCAATTTTAGTTGCCTCGAGCGACGTCATTGTTACAGTAGCTTAGGGCACTGAAGAACCGGTCAATTTTCAATATTTGTGCTGGTATTAGGATGACTAGGACGGGATTTTACACGAAATTAGTACACAGTCTCGCCAAGTTTGTGTTTTCTTCAATTTCAATAACATTGACAAACAATGACGTTATTATCATTCGAACAATGTGCCGTCTTTACTGCACTATCAATCGTGATGTAAAAATCGTTCATTGTGCCAAGCCTCACTTTAGCTTTATAGATTATTCATATACGATTCGCTTACTGAAGACACTCGCAGTAACAATGGCCATTTTATTTACAGAGCGACGCACGTACCCGTCGGCGAGGATCAACTTCAACACTTGCAACTCGCGCAACATTTGGCACAAGTGTTCAATCACAAATTCGGTCAAACGTTTCCTCTTCCACATTCGATAATCAATGGTATTGTTGAGAAAATTCGTGCGTCACTTTCGAGTATCAATGTACACACTGCTGTCGGAAAGTATGCGTGCAATTTACGAAATTTCCATTGGAACGAAAAGTTTAAAAACAAAAACAAATTCTCCTCTGGTTTTTTTTCGGTTCTCTACGATCTTTTGGGAATTGGCGATAGAATTTTTTTCGCAGAATTAGAAGGGCCGAGATCTGGCTGCTGTTTGCCTCGAAAATTCTTTTTCTCATTTTTTGAAAGTTTATTCAGCTTTTTCTGAAGCAGTGCAACTTTAAAAAAAAAAATCGGTTAAATAAAACGAAGAGAAAAATTTCGATTAAAAAAAATCTCCCCGTCTCTCAGACCATCTTTCGTCTGTGCCCGTTCCAGAATCAAGCGGTCGCATTAAATCGTTACGCGATCCCACGAAGAAGATGTCGAAATCGTGCGACAGTTCGAAGAGCAGAATCGAGCTGACGGACACACCGGAAGCGATATTGAGAAAGATAAAGAGGGCGGTGACCGACTTCACGTCCGAGGTGACTTACGAACCCCAGGAAAGGCCGGGCGTCGCGAATTTGGTAACTGTACATTCCATGACGAGCGGCAAATCACCGGAAGACATTTGCGAGGAGGCAAAAGGATTGGATACTGGAAAGCAAGTGCAACGAAATTTTGACCTATTGCTCTAGACACTGTGGTATTGTGAAATATGATTAGAAGGTCCCGAAACCGGAAGTCTCTTAGGAGGCTACGTTTACCTAGAGGCCCGATGAAAATGGCCAAACGCCAATTTTTTTTGTCTCAAACGTTTGGTGACGCAGAAACGCATTTTTAAAACACAGAGGTACATACATTGAAAGCCTTTAGAAAAATCACCTGAAAATACAGAAAAACAACAAAAACATGGCCGCCGGCCAATGATGAAATTTTTTCCGCGACGTTTGGCGGTGGACTTACGATTAAATACGTGTCGTTGACGATCGTCGATTTTTTAAATCATTTTTTTAATAACGCGGCGACAAATTGAAACTCGAGCATACCAAATGCTTGGAAAAGTTTAAATTTTTACGTAACTATTAAAAAATGAAGATTTATTTTTAAAAAACCAGCTCTTATTTAATATTCTAAGTAGAAAATCATTTTTTTTTTACCATATGTGGCTAAATGTTTAATAAACTTGATCAATTCAGTTTCATCAACCGTATTCGATTTAGCACAATAGTGATTAGAGAAATTATTATCACACGTTTATACTCAGTTTCACGATTTTTATTTAAGAAATCTAAGGTTGTTTTACAGTAAATCAAATACAGTTGATATGTTAACGGATTTATGTAAATTAAAGATTATATGTCTAAATTTCGAGCGCCCCACGCTTTTATTTATAGTCACATACAGATAACTTGGTGAAAAAAATTATTGGTAATTCTATACTTTAGCGGCTTTTCCGAAAAATGGCCCCCGATTTTTTTCGCTGATAAATAGCTTTATTTTGTTATAAACAACGATATCGAGTGTGCGTGTGTTATTAATTAATTAACACACGCACGCACACGTGCACACATACACACGCACACACACAAACACAAACACTAAGAGAAAACATCGTCTCCTTTGACGCAAACGGTATTCGAAAATTAACAAAATTTACAAAATTTACAAAACTGCAAAACATGGTCATAAAAAATTCAAAATTGATCGGAACCTCCTTCGGCATCAACAATATCATTATTTATAACGAAACAAAGCTGTTTATCAGTAAAAAAATCGGGGGCCATTTTTCGGCAAAGCCGCTAAAGTATATTGCCATTTTCTACTTTTTAGCCTTTAATTGATTTTATTAGTTAGTTGTTACTGGTAGTCTACTAGTTTATAAGTTTGTACGTTAGGAACAAGGAATGCTTGTAAAAAATAACAAAGACTGTAATTGTGATTGAACCTACGACTAATTGCTGCACATGAACTTTTCACATACAAACACAGTCGGCTACGAATCCGTGTGTACGGGTGAGATTTTATATGGACGATTAGCTATCGCTAATTTTAGATGAAAGGTTGAACAATTTATACATTTTTTTAAAATTTTAATTGTGCATTGTCACCTTTTAGATGCATGTTTGCAAAATTTAAGAGTTCTACGTAGTCGCGAAGTGGGTGAAATATCGATTTTCCGTTTCGCATCTCACAGAAAGTGAAGTTAAATAAAAGCTTGCAGAAGGTGATGTCGTCAACGACCTTTGAATGTTTCTCACCATATCTCCTGTCAATTTGGAAACAATCAGTTGATTCTCGAGGTATCATGTCCACCTACCTTGTAGCTACAATTTTAAGAATACCTACTGTAGTCACAATAGGTACCTACCTACTGTAGCTACAATTTGAAAAATATTTCAGTGAAACTTTCCGGAATGATAGCTAAAAAGTGCTACTGTGGAATGAAAATATTTGTGGAAAATGCAATTTTTTACCAATCTAGGTAGATGTAGCTCGTTAACGCTATGCCGCCAATTTTGAAAAAGGCCCTTTTTCCCTCATTCGCAAGAAAATTCCCACAAGTACTTGCAGGAACAGTATATGCGAATTTATTCGCGCTCCGAATCTGCAAAATTTTGTGCCATCAGGGTGCAATGAACTCAATAATGAATCGTGTATGAATAAGGTACACGAATTGTTTACACACAGAAGGTTCGAATTGACTAAATTTGGCGATAATCGCCAAGCAGCCTCAGACTTGACAAACTCATGAAACTTTCCCATTCAATAAACTCAATAAACGCTGCCTCACTCAAATTTTCAGACAGCCAATCGGTTTTTTCTTCTCCACATAAATGGAAAATTCGAACTAGCACGATTTTTAATTTCATGCAACTTCCGTTTCGCAGGTACAAGCTCGTAGTGGCCGACGCGATAATCCAACACCTGAGGCCAATCAGGCAGAGATACACGGAGTTGATAGAAGAGCCGGCTTATTTGGAGAACGTGCTGAGAAACGGCACGAAGAGAGCCACAGAAATAGCTGCCGAACATTGGCCCGATATCAGAGAAAAAATAGGCTTTGGCAATGGAAGTTTCGCCCGAAGTTCCGGCAAAGTTCCCAAAGCAAAAGCGCAAGGTTCGAATTAGTTTTTCGCAAATGTACAAAGTACTTCGTAATTTATTGTAAATAATACAGAATAACAGTTCGAAAGGACTCTCAGGATTCACGAATAAAATACTATTGTCCCATGTCGATGACTAGCTTGCCTCTCAAATGACCCTCGGAGACTCTCTCGTAGGCTCGGGGTAGCTCCTCAAACGGATAGACTTTTTGCACCACCGGTACGATCTGCAACGTACGTCAACGACACACTTTACGACCTCCGTCTATATTGGGATGTTGAATAAATTCTCGCTGTTTGTTTCGTGAAAATTAACGCTTTATTTTCAAAATCATTCCTAATGCTTTCAGACGTTTCAAAATTGTTGTGTGATCAACTCCTAATGATTTTGAAAGTACACGTGATTGGGGGGAGGGGGGGGTAGCCTAGAACCTCACCACATATCACCATGAGGGGCGCTAAAATGGCCTGAAAACGTCACGTGATTAATGGACGACAGCATAGATGCGTTCTATTGGGGAGCCATCGAATAGAACGCCATCTATTGGAGAGCCATCCAATAGAACGCCATCTATTGGAGAGCCATCCAATAGAACGCCATCTATTGGAAAACAGCGTGAACTTGTTCAACGATCCTAATACAATTACCAATTCTTCAAGGACATTTCTTCGTCACCCACCTGACCCGATTCCACCAACTCTTGTATCATTCTTATTCCGTTCTGGGAGGGCGTGAAAAAGCCCCATTTCACGCTCGACTTGTTCTCCCTGCTCGGCACATTGTAACGAACCAAATCGCCGAGATTCTTTACCGTGCCGGCTATCAAGCCGTGTTGATCGACATTCTTCAGGAGCGGCGCGTTCAGAGTTACGTAAGTCTGGTGAGGGTAGCCCTTTTGGCGGATTTTGTCGGGTCCTTGCTGACAGCAATCGAGAATTATGTCGTACCTGTTGGCGGAAATAAGTGCATTGAGGACTTATCGCACGCGCAGTCCTAGGGAGAATTTCGATTGATCAGAATCTCGGTGCTTCGCGATTCCAAAAACATCTGAAAAAAACTCAGGTCTACCGACGTTATTAACATTGATTTTGAAAAATAATAATGCCACTTTTTATCAACGAAAGCAGCGAGGAAAATGATTTCTTTCCGAATTTTTTCTTCAACCCTCGCTTGCCATACTTCTGTAAAATACACATCAACATTTTCGCATAAGAAAATGAGAAAAATTTAATTAATAAAATTAAATTGATATTAATAAAATTAAATGGATATCGATAAAATATAAATTGATTTTATCATTGATATTTATGCATTATTACACCCAAATTTATTTATTGTCAAACTCCAATTAATACTAATTTATTATTGAACCTAATAAGATTAATTTATTGTCAAACCCAAACAAGTAGTAGTATTTTATTCCTTGTGTACCCTTTTTAAGGCTGTTTACATAAATGCCCCTCCCTTTGCATTTACATAAATTATTTTACATTGGTTTTCTTATGTCTATCCAAGTTTCTGGTTTCCCAAATTGTCCGATGTAATCGCATAGTTGCTTTGCTGATTGCATTTTCAGTTGCGCTTTTATTTATCGGTGAATTTCCAACTCCTCGCTACTTTCCAACCATTCCTCAAGTTCGTTTACTATTTGTAGGTTAAGTTTTCCCTTAACTTTCGTACACTCGAAAATATGTTTCAAATTTTCAATTGTCTGCTTGCATTTTCTACGTTCGGCGGTTACCCTTTTTGCCTGCTTATCCCGAAATTATCAAATTTTAACCTCGCCCACGTTTCGTTTAATTCTCCGCCAATCATCTTGTCTTCCTGATATTTTTCCACGTGTATACCTTTCCTATGTTCATATGCCTTGCAGTATGCTGACCCATCGATGTTGCTCCAATTGAATTCGCACGAATAAAAAATTAATTCAATTCATCGAATGTTCAATATTTTTCGGTAGAAAGGTTGCCGACCACCCTCAAAAAATGTTCCAAGTAATTAAACCAACATTTTTATAATATATATATATATATATATAATCACAACTTTCAAAACAATTCGATGACAAGCATTTCGAAAAGAGGAAATAGAACAAATATAAGTATTTTAGTATCCATTACTTCATTTGTTACGAGGGAATATTTATTTACCGATTATTTGTCGAACAGTTATTCGCTTCAACAACGTCGATAACTTTTCGGCATTATTATTCGAAATCAATGTTCCCAGGACTTCGAAAAGGTCCGATATTCTTCGATTTTTGTCACTTTGCACTGAACGTCCGATGAACTTTCAGCCGGAAACAATTGAGCTACATTCGCTTTACCGATTTACTCTACGATGTTGAAGTTTGCATCGTTGGAATGCAACGAGCATTCATTTGTATTTCGGTATTGCCCCATTGTCATTATCGTTCAAAAAGTGTTGTTGCATATTTAGGCTGAAGAGCTCTAATAAGGATTCTGATTTTTATTTTTAGTGATTTTGGATGCCCAACTTGGCCAATGAAAATAAAGTTACGGAACTTTCGTTGCCTGCCAACGATGAAAACTTCAATATCATCTTACATTCTCATTCTACACTTACGGTCCCTCATCGATAATTTTATCGTCGGCGCCTTCTTCCTTATAATCGATCACTACATCCGCTCCCAAATCGCTCATCATGTTGACTGCGTCGCTGCTACAAGTCGCGATGACCTGAACGTCAATTGAAGCTTTAGTGCCTGGGCGTCGAGGGCTTCGTAATTTTCTTTCTTTCATTTTTATCGTCTTAAAAATGGTACCAACGTGGCTATTCCAAGCTTTCAAGAGCTGTATCGCTATCGTGCCGACGCCGCCGGATCCACCCAGCACGAGAATCCGCCGGTTTATCCTTGCCGGAATCGCAGTCTTGTAGCACAGCCCGCCGGTTATCCAGAGGGCTGACCACGCGGTGAGACCGGCGTACAACACGCTCGCCGCTTCGGTGTGAGTGATATTTTGAGGGCGCGAAGCGACCTTCGATAAACAGTCCGAAGTGTGTTTTAGTAAGAAACGTATTACGATACGTTTGGAGAATATCCTGTGACAAAGATGGCGAATATAAATGGTGTCAGGATTCGCATTGTTGGAATGCAACGTTAACAGTCCACGGTGAACAGGGGTCAAGATGACCCCAAGTTCAACTTTGAGCCAAGATGACTATACGTTGTTGGCGGCCAAGGTGATTGGCCTGCCTTTTAGCGGTCCTTTGGGTAACCCTTTGTAAGTACAGACCAGAGTCGGACGTGGAGCAATTTTTTTCCTTAAACCATATCTCAAGAGTATCAACCTAAAATATTACGAAAACAAATTGAAAGTTACAAGCGTTATGATTTTTTTTCTCGTAAACGGGGCTTTTTAAACCATTGACTGCTCGCTGATATTTTTCTGCCATTAGAAAATTCGTTAAAAATACGATACTGAAAATGCCACATTCTAGAATGTTCAAACTGATATCCTGCACTTTTATGAGTCATTCGGAATGACACGATCACGCGGCAATCGTTCGAAACATGGCCGGGGTCGTTGCGACCCCTTGTGACCAGCGTGTTATGGCGAGAACGTGTGACCGCGAAGGGTTAATTGTTTCTTTTTACTTCATTTTTGCTATTGAAAATATTTTCTTGCGTTTGGGGTTGTAGGTCTCAGATAAGGATCCTTAAAAAACATTTGGTTGTTTTCTGTAGTCCATGTTGATCGAGAATGATTTTCATTGCATTCCAATAACGCAAACTACAAGATCATGATTGCGTAACTAACTTTTAGTTATGTTCACTATGTTAGTTGCGGTTATTAACCAACTTTTCCGCATGGGTCGGTAATTAATTACTTATTAGTTATTAGCTAACTTTTATTATCTTGAAGTTTCTATCGTTGGAACGCAATAAATATTAATTTTTTTTTTATTGGTAAGATATCTGTTTGGCCGATTTGGGCTATCAAAGTAATTCGTTCGTTTTTTATTACAGATTTACGACCACAGGTTGCGAAAAAAGGTTTTGAATTACAAAAATGAAGAAGTACAAATAAATCGTTGCATTCCAACGATGCAAACTTGAACACCATGCGAACTTTAACATCATCAGATCGCTATATGTGCGTGCGTGGGTGTCTGCCTGTAGCCTGTGATGTATTTCTCGACGAAATGCGACTAGCTGCGAAACTTGGAAGCGAACCTAAGATCAGTTGTACTGGTATAGGCTTTCCACAGTTTCTCTATACCCATGGCAGAACTGTCATGATGAATGCCATACAGAGGTGGTGGAAATGTCATAAGGGGGAAGATCCTGTACAATGGATTCTATGCTTACAATTAAAATAGTCACTAATTAACTTGTAGTTATTACCTAATACGTATTACATTATTCACAATTAACAATAAATCTTTTAGATGTTAATTACTAAGATATTAACTAGCATCTTTCTTTTCAATGACTTTTTCACTGTCTTTAGTTATTAATTAACTTTCAAAGGTTTGCAAGTTATTTGCTAACTTTCCTTCAATTATAAAAATGAGTTCAATAATTTGGTAAAATTAGTAACTCATTTATAAGTTCGGTACTTTGGACCAAATCAATAATTTCTTATTATTTTATGAAATAATTGTTTAGTATGAGAAAAATAGAGTAGTGGATTTTCCATGGCTGGGTAGTGACCGCACTTGAAAAGATTAGTGTACGATTTGTCGCACGATTTACCAGTTTAAAAAAAGGGATTGAAGTTTGCATCGTTGGGATGCAAAGAAAATTCTTCTCAATTTCTCATTTTCATTATTATCGAAAATCATGTGTTACAAATTTGTCGGAGATAGCCAAATGAGAGTTCTAAAAAATGTTCACTCAATTTTCGGAGCTCAAATCCGCCGAAGAAAATTGAAAAAAGAAGAATATAGTTTTGTTGCATTCCAACGACGCAAACTTTGACGTCATCTGTCAAAAAGGATAGCGAATATTTTTCACCAGGCAGCTGTCAACGACGACGTGGTCCGAGTGACAACCCTGACGATCGATAGGAACGACGCCCCAAACTTGGTCGCCCAATTTTACTCGGTCATCAGCTCCGTGACCCTTCGACACGACGGTTCCTGAAAAGTCTCGGCCTAGCGTCAATGGAAATTCGATTTCCGAGTTACTGTTCGAGCCTTTAGTTTTACGCATAAAGTTGAACACGGCGGATCCGTAGCCTCCTGAAAAATTTTCGTTTGCCATTCCCGGAAACCTTTAGTTTTTACTGAAATTTATTGTTCAATAAAATGGGTGTTTCCTTTGATGAAGCGACGTACTCGTCATGGCAACGTCGATCGGATTGACACTGGAAGCGTCGACTTTCACCAAGACCTCGTTGGGCCTCGTGATAACGGGAATTCGAACATTGGACAATTTCAAATCGTCCAAACCGCCGTACGAATGTATTTGCCATGCACGCGACGCAGCCTCGGGATTTTCGTCGCATTTAACTGACAAACTTGCAAAACACCTCGACCGCCTTATTTTCGCGCCGAATTTAATATTTCGAACGGCCCTCATGGCAAACATCGTTGAGGCCTGTCGATTTCGCAAGAGACATTGACAAAAACTTCGGCAAATTGGAGGTTAGGTCGTAACTGCGTCTGCTAGTGTTGTGTTTCTCGCAAAATAGTGAGGTTATGTCGAGAAACGAAAATACAGTAGGAATTCGCTCGTGCTGCGGCGGATCATCAGCGGATTATCTGCGATGTCACGTCACGTATTTGCAATGATATTTTTTTATACGATCGCACCGGCTTACGTTTGACGTTTGACTAAAATTCACGTGCGCAAAGGATCAGAACGGGAAAATACGGAGAAACGATATCATTTTTATCGCTTATGTTTCATTTTTACACTCGAATCAATTTTAATTGGTAAAATTCAGTGAAAAGTCACCGTGTAAACGTTTTCGTGATTTATTTACGTTCTAAGAAACGCGCGTCGATCGCTATCTTCGGTTGAACCGGCGATATCAAAGCCCCGTACTACGCGAGTCGAAAACTTTCATGACAGAATGGGTCTGTTCGTTTTAGCTACACTTTTCTACACTTCTTACACCTCCAGTGGACTTTCTATTACTGTATCTGGTCAAAGTGTAGAAAGTGTAGCTAGCGCGAACAAACCTAGTGTTATTTTCGTGTTTAGCGAAAACCACTTAAAGATTTTGTACCGGAAAATAAAGTGTGGTTAGTGCGAAGCATTTTTTTTTTCAAAAATGTTAAATTTTTTATTCAAATCGATTGACGAAGGTCGCGTACTCTACGTGGAACGATTGTATCAGCTTGCGACGCGCTCGAGTAGTGCGGACCATCGTGCTGTCAGGCAAGCGTCTGCGCACTCACTTACGAAACTACTTATGGCTGTACGTTCCGGCGATCATAATTATCCATAATACACAATGTTTACGATAATTTGTCTTAAACAAAATCTTTTAAAAATCTGCGAGAACAGGAAGGTAAATTTATGCCAATTGAGAAAGAAAAAAATACGCAAAAAATATTTATGACTACGGACGCAGGGCGGGTATTCACTTTGTGAGAATTGCGGAGTATCAGCTTTTTTCTTGTTTCCTCAACTATCGGCCCGTTTTAGTTAAAAACACAAGAGAATAAAATTTCTTAAAAACTAATCTCAGTAATCATAAGAGTCATAAGAGTAATAAGGCATAAGTCATAAGAGTAATAAAATTGCTTTAAAACTAATATCACAGCATAGAATAATAAAATTGCTCAAAAACTAATGTCACAGCCCAAAATAATAAAATTGCTTAAAACCAATATCACAACACAGAATAATTAAGTTTATTTGAAAAAATCAAAATAAAATTTAATTAGCAGTTGTGTTATTCTGTGCTGTGATATTACTTTTTAAGCAAATTTATTATTTTGTGCTGTGATATTGGTTTTACGCAATTTTATCATTTTCGGCTGTGACATTAATTTTTGTGCAATTTTACTATTCCGTGCTGTGACGATAGTTTTAAAGCAATTTTATTACTCTGCGTTGTGATATTAGTTTTTGAGTAATTTTATTATTTCATGTTTTGATATTGGTTTTAAGCAATTTTATTATTTCAAGTTGTGGAATTAGACGTCTAATTTGATAATTCTCAGAGTTTTCTTTTATGTCTTCAACTTCCGGTCTACGAAAATTTCCAACAAGATCACTCGCATTTGAAACAGGTCCAAAATACTTAATAGCATTCTTTTAAACGCATTCTTTTTTATGCAGCTCGACAATGTATGCATTATCGATTGATGGATTGTAAATAATAAATATTAATCACAATCATAAATGTGGAAAATGTGAAAAAATATAACTTTGAATTTGTGAAAATCATGTGCAAATTTTTACAATGACCATATAGCATTGCTACTTTATGCGTAACGTTATACATTTGTGTACATATTAGGTGAAAATGCACTGTGCCATTAGCCTTATAAGATAAACTTATCGTTAAAACATCGACCCTATTTACTGAGACCAACGGATATCAATTATTATTTTTTTAATCGTTAATTATTATTATTATTATTTCTATGGATTTCTACTAATTCTATTCCGTGAAGCGCTATTAATTCTATTCTGTGGATTTCTATTAATACTATTATCGTCATTATTACTATTGTTATTTCAATTATTACTATTACCGTCGTTATTGTCATTTTTATATCCAATCACTATTATTATTGTTAATAAAAAATGATTAAAGTCGTTGTTAGTCGAAACAAATCGATATTTTTTCGGGCCTCAAGTAGACCCGTTAACTTTGCAAAATCGAACGGTGAAGTTTGCATCGTGGGAATGCAACTAAAATTCTTTTTGATTTTTTTCATTTCCATATTTTTATCATCCAAAATCTTTCTTGCAGCTTTTGGTGATAAACTTGATAACGATTCTCAAAAAATGGTCGGTCACTTTTGTAGTCGAAATATGCCAGAAAAAAATAAGGGAGTACGAAAGAAATATATATTTTCGTTGCATTCCAACGCTGCAAACTTCGGTACGACAAAACCGAATCATACAAAATTCTCACATCGTTCGAAGCTTCGTTTCGACACGATATCTTTTTTCGGGCATTCAAATGGAAATATTTCCGGAATGTCCCGAATTGTCAACTGTTTTTCCCCATTCGCCAAGCTTTCCACGATGTCCTCGACTGCGTAGAGTCTGCAGACGGCACATTCGCCGCTGGGCGAAAAGTGTCTTCCTGAAAGCACAAAAACGGCGGATCCGTATCCCCGAGACGTTCGATCACAGGATCATTTTCCTCAGGTTCATGCTCGGGTAGGACGCGTACGTAACTCGGTTATCCGTGCATAAAAAAAAAACGGTACGCTTTCGTAGCCGTGAAAAGATAGTTGAGACGTTGAAGGGGCGCAGGCTCCGGGATCGATCGGGTATCGTCATGGTTACCGGCTTCGGAATGTGTGAGCCATCCTCCGCTCTTACACGAAGCCTTTCGCCCCACATACACACTCCATTTCGAAACGCGCCCTATTCCTCCTGCGGGAGCTTTCGACAGCGCAAATTTCCCTCCTCGTTCTCCAAACTCTGCACCCACGTACCGGAAGTTCGTGTGCGTCCACATGCGGGCATCGACGCGTGCGTGCAGAAAGACATAAAGTTAGGAAGGAAAGGTGGAAAATGTAGACGCGGAGGGAGGAAAGTCAGAAGCGACCGGAAGTAAGGGCATCGAGGGAAGGGGTTGGAGAGGTTAGGACCGGAAGTCCGATCAGGGCTTAAGTCCGAAGACAGGCAAGCAGAGAGGGAAGAGCAAAGAAGAAAAACATTGCTCGGCGATGTACCCAGGTAAAGCTCGGAGCACAGAGGGCGCCTGAGAGCAACCCTCAGAGCAACAGAGAGCGAGAGAGAGAGAGAGAGAGAGAAAAAATAAAAATCCGAGGGAGAGAAACGTCAGGAGAGGCTACATTGGCGCGAGGAGGCTAAGCAACGGCGTAGTACAATCGTGTGCTCGAGAGCGCGAGTGTCTTTCCCCACGAGCTTTCGCGGTCCACACCTCGTCTCGCACCCCCTGAACTTCTCGCGCCCTCGCGTGGCCCACAGCCGAAGATTCGCCACGCGCCGTACACGCCGACGATGCGCGAACCAACCGCCCTCAAACGCGCACTATAAACCCGACGATTGTCAATCTTGAAAATAACAATAATAATAACAATAATAATAAAGGGTGTGCTCAAAGACTCCCACGTGGGCGAGGAAAGAGATCGAAAGCTTCGCGATGCGTGTAACGAATTCGCCGATCGTTTCCACACCCGGTGGAAGCTCGTATACTTAACGTCCTGGGAACGAAGGAGGCAATGCCGTGCAGGGGTTGTCTCCGTACGAGAGCAGACAGCCGGCAGCTTGGAAAAATGGAAGAATCGTAGAGGGGCGGCAAAGCTCGCGCGAAGTGGACCGAAATATATGATACGGAAAGCGCGCGCGTGTCGGAGAGCAAGAGAGGGGAGGGGGCAGAGAGGGGGGGGGGGAAGAGGACGTCGAGGGCGCATCGCGGGCGCAGCGGGGATATTGACATTTTCGGCTAGGGGCGCATTCGTGGACCAGGGCTTGGTGCTCTCCCCTGCTCCTCTCCGCAACATAAATTTACTCCTACACGCGTACACATCTACATACGGACACTACGGACATGTGCACCCCTGTATACGTATAGGTTCGAGTGCATACGCGCGTACCGGGGTACTCCGCCCATCGTCCACTAACCCATGGCCAAAATTCGGATTAAAACGTCGGATAATTCGCCCACTCTGACAACGATACACGACTCGTACATGTATATGGCGCGTCGCAGCTTTCGCAAACGGTACAGTATGGACTTTCGTCCGAAAAATCATTTTCATCAGCGACGATAGACACGTTATTGATAATTGAAAGTGACAAAGGGGAGGAAAGGAAAAATAAAATCCGAGGCAAAAGCTACGTTTGAAACGTTTTTGAGTGGAAATCCAGAGCCGAGTGACGACGAGTTAGGTGGGGCGGGGAAGGGATGTTTTTCGAGTGTCAGTGCTAAGCAGTGCCGGGTCGTGCGAGCGTCTTCACGGTGGCCATCTTCTCGTAGGGCTCCTCTCGTGAACTTTTTTCGTCCTCCCCAGGCGGCGGACGGAGGAAAGCTCGGTGGAAAAAAAATGGGATGCAAAGGGTGCGTTGCTCCACGGGGGTTTGAAAATTCTACGAGCCGGGGCACGAATCTTTGAGGTGAACGAACAGTATTGAAGGCGAGAAGAAAAAAGCCCCGTGAAAGGTGCACGCGTTTGTGAATTTTTCGTGCGTACGGAAAGACGTGAGCTTTTTGGAGTTCAGGGGGTGGGTTCCGTTATAATTCCGGTGGCTTTTTGTGTGATTTTTGTCGACCTTGAGACGGAGCCGTTTTTATTTTTGCGGTTTTGCAATGGCTGCGTTGAAGATCAACCCTTAACCCCTTCGGTGACGGTTTCCCACCCAATATTGTCCATAACTCAGTGTACGAATGTGCATCTGCTGAGGGTTGTACGTACGTCTTCACGAGATAATTATTTACCTTTCGCCCTCTCTCTTCGCCCACTATCTCCGAATCGCCATCGCACGTAACCCTCCATAGATGTGGGGAGAATATCCTTTGGACCCCTCACATCTATATTGTCTTGGCTAACGACACATCCAGCTGCCTTGAAGATGGTCCTTATAATTTGAAAACAAGTCGTTGGTTCTTGAGACACGGTGATCCTTGATTCGAATGGACTCACTTATTTATCTGAGGGTGCTTTTCGAGGCATTGGGGCTTGCATGATGGTGAGGATAAGGGCAGTAGGCTGCCACGAGGACGGTCCTCGCAGTTGGGTGTCTTCATAATTACTTTCCTCCCACACATTCATTTAGGGGTGTATGTACACCTTTACGATTGGAGTCTATCCTTTTCTACCTCTCTCTCTCTCTCTCTCTCTCTCTCTCTCTCTCTCTCTCTCTCTCTCTCTTCGTGTTATTGTGCATCGCGCATCCCAACCCCCCACCCTGATATGGCGGTGTGTCGCGGCGGTTAAGCTTTACCGACGACGCACACCCAACTCGTCGAGGATGATGTCGTCGACCGTAAGTCATCGTGTCCAAATCAACGTCATTCGAAATCAACGAAAATCCCTTTGGCTTTTCGCGCCAAAGTCCTCCTTTTTTCTCTTCATCGTACGAATAAACAAAATATCGCGGATTTTTCCGGACCAAGTCGTATTCCCGTTCGAGTGAGATACCACAGTTCACAACGCTGCCTAATATCGTATCTACATTTTCACGTGCGCTTTTCTTTTTTACCCAACGAGAGAGCATTTTTGAAAATTCGTATAGTTTTTTCGACGCTCGTAGACGGGACGAGAGCCCTGTGGTGCGCGGCACAAAGTTCGACGCGCCGTTTCGTGCAAGGGAAAAAAAAGAGCGTCGCAAAAAACGAGGAAAATAAGGGTGGAGCACCGGGAGAGCGCGAGAGGGAGGTGATATGGCTTAAAGTGATTTTGGGGGATGCGCCCCAGTCGCGACTTAATTGCTAACCGCGTATTTGTTTTGGTGGTTTTTGCAGAGATTATATTTTGAGTTTTCTTTTTCGGTAGAGATCGTTTTCGTACTTCGAGAAATTTGAAAATTGTGTGGGAGAAAAATTGATTCGGGAATTCGATTGTCACTGTTCGCGAGAGTTTGGCAAATAGGGTCATTGTATTTTTATTTCTTCCTCCGTGTTTAAGATCGAGGAGGGAATTTTTTCTAAGCCGAAAACCAAAACTGTTGGCCTTTCTTATGAATTTTAAATTCTTGGAAGGGTGTTTCTTTTCGTTGAACGTGGAGAGTCATTTTTGAGGAATTAGCGGATTCTTTTCGTCGAATTTTTCTAATTGTTCCGAATTTTATAGAAATGTTTTGAGTTCGTTTTCGCGTCAATTTTAAATTCGGCACTTTTTATCATCTACTTTTTTTTTTATAGGTTTCGAAATATTTTATTGCGTTGGTCAACTTTAAATACGAGTAAGTCAACTTTAAATACGAGTAAGGGATAAATCTCGTATTTAAAGTAAGTCAACTTTCAACAAGTCAACTCGTATTTAAAGTAAGTCAACTTTAAATACGAGTAAGGGATAAATCAATTAGGCAATGGTGATCGATTGGAACTGCTGTAGAATGTTGACCCATGGCAATATCGTGAAAATATTTTCACAAATGATCTTATGTATGGAAGCATACCATTTTAGTGGCAAGTGGTAAAAATTGTATGGAATTTTAATGGCCAACTTTAATAACGGCCCTTTTAGAGCTTTTTTGTTTATTATTTACTGAATTCCAACGTATACCTTTGCGGGTTTTTACGTATTATCCTACTCAATTGAACGTTTTTTTATCACTCCCTACGCGCACTTCGCTGAACTAACCCAACTTCCATTGCGTCCAGAACCGTTTTAAGGGCCGAAATCGCTTTAGACGCCCGAAAATGAGTCATTTTCCTGCATTTTTTTAAAGGTTGTAAAATAATCGCATCATTGAAAAATTTTGACATTATCTTGTTACAAATTTCACGTTCTAATATTTTTTTCTTCTTTAAACAAGACAAAATGGCGGCGTTGTCCTTTAGGCGTCTTTTGAAAAACTGCTCATGTTATAGCTCAAAAACATATTGATCAATCTGGTTGAAATTTTGGCAGGTTTCTCACTATAAAATTATTGGAAGGATATACCTGTAAAAATATAAAAAGGTATAAAATAAAAAATTGAGTAGCCTTAGTAATAAAATTTTCACATTTTTGACCATTTTCTCGACAATTTTTACCTCAGAAAGTAATTTATTCACGCGATAACCTTAAAACTTTAGGTATATCCTTCCAATAATGTTATAGGGAGAAACCTCCGAAAATTGCAGCTAGATCGATCGATAACTTTTTAAGCTATAACATGAGTAGTTTTTCATAAGACGCCTAAAAGAATTTTTTATAACGCCGGCATTTTGTTTTGTTCAAAAAATGTATTTTTTTAACACTCAAAGGTTATAATAAGATAATGTCGAAATTTCAAAATGTTGTGATTATTTTGTCACCTTTGGAAAAATGAATGGAAAATGACTCATTTTCGAGCGTCTAAAGGGATTTCCCCCGTTAAGCTACATAATACCGCATTTGCCGTGGGTACGGGGAAACTGTGGAAAACGCGTACCGGTATAGATGGCCCCTACATCTTCCGATTCTCTGGTGCACTGACGCTTAACTCAAGTATCTGCACCAAGGCCTCAGAAGCATCGGCCTTCCGCTGACTGGTGGTGCGCCAGCCGGTGCACGGCTAAGCGGTCACCCCTCCGAGTATCGGTCATGCACGACGCTGCTTAACTGGAAGGACCACCGGAGCCGAACCCCCACCGCCTATCCACCAGTGTCGGTCACTCGAGGTCTATCAAATTAAATTATTGCCCCTCCGTGCAGACGTCCATAAAACGAAAATATGAAATTCTCGCTCGTGATCGTGAAAAAATTGGTGAAACTTGAGATAAAATAAGTATGAAATAATTAAAATTGTTGATTTTAAATAAAATACTTCAAAGAGTACCTTCCTCATTTTTTATTTCCGTAAGGAATTTTACGATGTTTTCATGCATAAAAATGATTTTGGAAAAAAACGCCTACGTTTCAATATTTAAAATAATCAAAAATCATTTTATTTTTAATGGACAAGAATAAATAAAAGAATCACGAATTGAATTTGAATAACGAAAAATGCTTATCCGCAAATATTAAAGCTTTAGTCGAGTTTCTATCGCTCAAAAAAGGTACCCAGACTCTGTAAAAAAATGCAATAATTATCCATGCTTGAGTTGTCCATTACGCAAGTTACATTTTCATTTTTAATGGACAAAAATAAATATAAAAAACACGTATTGAACTGGAATAACGAAAAATGCCTATTCGAAAACATTTAACGGCTATTCGAATTTTTGTCGCCCAAAAAAGGTACCGAGAGGCCGTAAAAAAAATGCAATAATTCCCCATGCACGAGTTGTCTATTATTACGCAAGTTTTTTTTCGATTTGTTTTTTAACAATTGCGAGGATTTTTCGTATCACCAGTTTCCATATTTGCAACTTACAATGTTCGTTTCCGTTTTGATTGTTTTTTCTTCGTCTCGGTGCATTAATCCCCGCCCGGATACTGCACATTCTCGATGCAGTGGTTACCCGGGTCCTTTATCTGTATACTTTGCTTCCCTATTCTTGGGTACGTGTAGTGTCAGTGATCGCGACCGTTGACATTTGCAGTCGTCCTCCTCCGCCCCCCTCTCTCTCGCTCTCCCGCAGTCCTCTCCTTCTTCGTCCTTGCCGCCGACCCACCGCCAACCCTCCGCCAGCATCGCAAACGCCGCGCCTCAATTCCCGTGTTGCACTATATCCGAGAGGAGCGGGGCTTGTGTCGCGGTACTACCTACCCGGGGCTGCGATTTCCGGGTGAGAATTCTCGGCGTTATAAAAAAAAACGTGAGCCTCGGTTTTTCCCTTTTTTCCATCATTCAAATCCAATCTCCGTTCTTCCGGAGGAACGAAAAAATCACGCTCAAAAAATAAATAAAAGGAGAAAAAATAAATAATAATAAATTCCAAGGATGGAAAAACTCGAGTATCCTTAAAAAACAAGTTTTAAATCCTCCGACCCAATAAAGTTCTTCTTATCGAATCGTTGATATTCCGACTGACTTTTAAGAGTCGCGAGATGAAAATACCTCGTTTCACAGGGATGTTTCCAAATAAAAACAATTCAAAACAAACCGAACGTTGTGTTCAAAACCTCTAATTAAACAAAAACCCCATAAATCGATCTTCATTTCTGTATGAAAACTTTCGTCCCGCGAATCAGTGCCTCGTTGCGAAATCCACATGGATTACTAATGAGACGTTTAATCATCGAAATTCGTGACGGGAAGTGACACATTTTTATAGCCTCCGGGTTACTGGTCCTAAGGACGCGCGAGTGTCCGCATACAGAGGGTGAGAAAGTGCAACGCAGTTGCACGCGAAGTTTCCCCAGAAATCGCGCTGTTTTTCGAACCCGATTAAAATATGTCAGTTCAAAATTTTTAAAACCGCTCGAATTTTTTCGTTGCGATGAGTCCGCCGATGATCTCTTAAGGGTTGACGGTCTTTCCTTGTTTTTTTTTCTCGTTTCGCGTGCGGCGCGAGGCAAATGTGCAAACGCGCCTTATCGCTTTTGGTGGGCCCGGGGCTTCGTGTGCAGTCGAACGATAATAGCAACGATCCCGCGCAAATTCCACGCCCATTCTCGCCTGGGCTAAAAGCCCTTCGTTACGATGCAACGATATCGCGCGGGCGATGCGATTTATCGCTTTTAAAGTCGCGTAATGTTCTTCATCGCGGCCGCGCACGTATATACGAAAATAAATATAGGGGCTATTGGCACTGAAGGCACGCCTTATCAATGGCGACAAATATACAAACACGTATATGCATACATACATACATATATGTGCGTGCGGGCGTGAGTGTGTGTGTCTCTCTCTCTCTCTCTCTCTCTCTCTCTCTCTCTCTCTATATATATATATATATATATATATATATATATATATATATATATATATATAGCGGTGTAAAAGACTTCGCCCCCGCAAGTTCGGTGACTGTAGCCAAGTTTTCTATTCTTCGTTGTCAGTTTGTAATCAGCGTCGCCGAAATGTGCAAATATAGAAAAAAGCTGCATCGGGTCAATAATAAATAAGGGGAATTGAAAATGAAACGAAGGAAGGGCACGCAAACGGGGCACGACCCTGTACAAAAAGGGTCAACAGTACCAATCAAAGTGCACGGATCCGGAAGTCCTAAAAATTCAAATTGTGTGAAGAGTGTGCCAAAAATGGAAAATTTGGTTTCGTCAACGGGAGCGAGCGTCATATGACGATAGCACAAAATCGAGACTTGGAAACGTGATGAGAAAGTAACGATGACTGTGAATGATTTGCGCGATGTTTTTGTGCCTCATTGTGGTAGAAAGAGATAGTGATACGTTAATCAGGATGCAAGCACGGAATAATTGGTGCTAGATGAAGTTCAACGTGCGAGACTTGACAGTATCAATGGGTCTGTAGGAGTAAAGCGCAATTGAGGAATAAATTAGGAGTGACAAAATGCAGCGAACCTGCAGTCGTGTTCGAGACAATTATTTACTCTCGAAAAGCCACGTGTATGCCCTTTTTCAAAAGAGACAAGTTGATTCGACGGAAATAAGTTCTTTTAAACAAGTTTTTTTTGACAAAAATATTTTTCGATTACAGAAAATTGAAAGTTTCGAAAATATCTCGGTTATGTGTATATGTACTTGGATTCACGAATACGTAAAATCGGTATGAAAAAGTTGAGATAAATATTCTGAAATAAATTCTTTAAAAAAGATGTTGACAAAAAAATATAAAAAAATATATTTTGCTGTATCTATATATCGTTGTATATATATGATTGAAGGATTTCCAAAGCTCTTAATATTTACAAAAATGAATAGTGATAATAAATATTGATCAAGGTATTGATTTATACCTATGAATGGAATTTACGAAATTCTTTGAATACATTCGATCGAATGTTTCTTTTTCGAAGTAGAATAATAAAATCGAGTCTCGATACGGAGATGCACTACGAATCCGAAAAAGGAAAAAAAATTCAGAGCGTATAAAAAAAAATACCGTAGGAACGTTGCCATTTTTACAATCGGCATTCTCTCGTATATTTCATGATGCTTATATATCTATGGAGCACATGGTTGCTATATGTTTGTACATAGAGGGCAGTATATCGTGACCTCGCAAGTCAACGAACCGTCGATACCTCGACGCCCGGTCTCTCGCACCGGGGGTGCATACGTATGTGTACATCGCACGGTCAACCCTCATTTAGCATTGGGGGTGCAATGCCATCGCCGCGGGCAAAACGAGTTATTGAGGGCGAATAAAAAAGTTTTCCCTATGCTCGAAAAATCCACGGAAAAAAAAACATCCAACCACGTAAACAAAAAGCTCCATGAAGTTCGTGTCAATCATCGATTGTACGGTGATAATAATGGGATCACAAAAATATAACGAATTATTCGAAAAACAATCGAGTCGAAATTCGAAAAGCAAATCTTTTTTAACAATGACTCCCCATAGAGGAAGTTTTGTAATTGAGCCATAATGATTAATGTAATGCGCGATCGTTTTGTCACCAAATGCAACAACGCGATCTTTTGTTTTCGAAATAGGGTTTTCACCCTAAAGGGGTGGAAAAAGAATTACTCGTTGAAAAAGAGCTCGAAGATCGATCTAGGCTTTGGTATGAAGCTCGTTGCACCCATGCATATGGTATACACGTGTGTATATATATATATCTATGCAACGCGGGAATTCGAGAATGCACCCCCCGATACTTTGGCTTGCTGCGTTTTTCTGCGATTCCCCTGCTCGACTGCTTAAACCTCCTCCCCGTATATGTGGGCATATATATATATATATATATATCACTGTTTCACTGCATTTATATGCCACGTATACATTGTCTCTTTTTCCCTTTCTTTATTTCTCTCTGTCTCTGCCTCTCTCGTAATCGGAACCCCCGGCATTCGCCCAGCGCGTTTGGCTTCCTGCCTGCCTGGCTCTCGTACCCCCTTTCGCGTCCCGTTTCTCGTTGAAACGTTGCATATACGTGGGTGTACCTATGTGTACGTATATATACGTGAAACTTACCCTCTTTTGGTTTTCCCTCTCGCCGTTCTGTCCGTCGAGCTGCTATAAAGAAAACCCTGGAATCCAAGCTCCGATATGCAGCCCCGGGTGACCCAACATTTTTTACGACCCTTCGTGAAATTTGATTTTTTTTGCTGCCGCGTGGGAGTAAAAAATGACGCGGTTGTAACAGATTTGTGCAGTGGCTGTTGGCTGTGAGGGAAGGGCGGAGCGCTTTCCGAGTAACTGGAAATGGTGCAGTGAAAAATGTGGGCTACGGGTGAAAATGACGGGAAGGTTGAACATTTTTTTTTAAGCGTTGGAAAAAAATGTTCGATAGGGGCTTTTGTTTATTTTGTGGTGCAATGGTGTCTTTGGGCGAATTTTGGAGGGTGGAAGTGTCATGATTGTCCGTTTGGGGTTGTGGGGTTGTTTTTATTGGTCCTAGAAAGATTTTTCATGGGGGTTTTGTCTACTAATTTTGGTACGATCTTCATGGGGGAGGAGGGAGGGGGTTACGATACAGATGAGAAAAATTGAATTTCAGATGACCTAGATATACTCGTGACTTTTAGCGCCAAATTGACGGGAAAGGAAAGTTACCAGGGGAGTTTGCTTGGGTCGGAGGATTTGTGATTCTTGGCAATTCTTTGGATATTTATTACTGCAGCCTCCCCGTTTCTTTATTCCACCCTCGCAGCCTCTACCCGTCTCTCTCTCTCTCTCTCTCTCTCTCTCTCTCTCTCTCTCTCTCCCTCTCTCCCACGATCTCTTTCTCTCGCGCGCGCGGTTGAGCTCCACCCCGTCCGTGCTCGCAAACCCTACTTATTTCATCCTTGAAGTAGGTCATCTTTGTTTTGGAGGAGTTTCGTGTTTCGCGCCCTTACGGAATTATTTTATTGCGATTGTGATAACTTCGTATCGTCGAGAAATTTCGAAGCACTTGGAATTATCACTAATTGTAAATTACTGACGTGTGATATGATTTTTATGTGTCATGCATCGAAATCAGAGAAGAAACGATTTTAAAACAGCTCAGATTCAACGATAAGATTTTTTTTGTATTGATATCAATTTTCAATCATAATTTTCAGGGATGAAATTCTTTTTATTTATATATTACCGCGCAATTGTGCTTGTCGATACCTCTTAGGATTTTTATTCCCATTATTACGATACCGTGCAAAAACATTAGAGTAAAAAAATAGTTACAAAAAGTCTCACAATTTTATTGAACAAAGAATATTTGAAAACAACGATGTTTCACAATTTTTTTCGGTGGTATCCGCTGTGAGATTTGCGAGGATGATTTGCATCGGAGGTTTGAACGGTGAACGCCCTCGTCAGGTGTTACCAACCCCCGCGACGATTGGAGGGAATTGATCGTCGAGGGCGCGAACAAATGAGATTCGCTGTGATATTACTAGTCGGAATGGTGATCCCCGGTCTGGATATTAAAATCAAAAGAGCGACAAATAATGAGTGACTCGCGCATTATTGAACAAATTCTTCTCCAGCTGTCGCGAAACTTTCAAATGCCTAGCGGAAACGACAGATCAAAGTTGAGACGATTGATCGAAAAAAAAAATTGCCTACGCAATCAGCGTCTGTCAGGAATGATTGAGCGCAACGAAATTTGTCTGCCCCCCCCCCCCCCCCAAAGAGGCAGCTTTCGTCTCTATCGAAGATTGGATGAAAAATTACTCGTTTAATTTTTAGAAATAAATCAAATTGCCCACTGCAATTGATTTTCAATGTATGGAACTTCATTGCGGATGATAGAGTCGATGGAATGTTAATTAATAACAATAGCTTCCACATATTATTGATTATTAATTCCATTTAATAAAAATCAGATGAGTTGTATTTTTGCTTCGTGTACATTTCGCACTTGAAGACAATATTATATCCATTGAAGTGGAAGACATTTTTCTGGCCTTCCGCAATAACACCTACAAGACTTCGATCGTTCTTGAGGTATTATATACCTATGGATGGTCGGAAAAATGACTTTTTAGGGATTTAAAAAAAAATATTAATAGAATATTCAGAATGAGATTTGGAGTGCTCATTTAACATATCTGTAGATACTCAATTCGATTCTTTTATCTTTTTTAAATTTACAAAATGACGGCCCAGTGGCCGGTGAAAAGAGCACGTCTTTTTTAGGCCCTCCACGGGCGGACTCGTTGGAGCACATGAGCATCAACGACGAAAAATAAGAATGCTCCGGTTTTTCCAAATTTTTCCAAATTTGGCACTATTTTGTAAAAAAAGTTACATTTTTGCCTAAAAAACAGGCTTACTTTTTTTAGAAATAACGCAATTGCTGATCGACCGTAAAAATCATGTGTACTTCGCTGTGAAATCTATTTAAGGAGCTACAGTTAAAAGTTGACGTTTAGAGTTTCAAAACCATTTCTCACCGGACCATATTATTCTTCGGATGCTTATACGTCATTTGAGCCGATATAAGCAAAAAAACGATACATTTTTTTCAAAGGTGTATAACGCTTTAACCCAAATAAATTCCCAAATTCCTACACGTGATTACAATCGATAATATAAAAAGTTATGCTTGATTAAACTATTTTAATTTTCTACATCGTTCGATGCATTGAAATAGAATGATTCCCGAGAAACTTGCCAGTGAAGATACCATTTTTTTTTGGAGAAGTAATTATGAGAAAGATCGGATTATTAGTGACTGGGACTTTTCAAAAACGGCGATTCTATTGTGCGTATATTTCCTCTCATTGGCTTGGGCTTTACCGAATGAGCTCTTCTTTCACTACCGAGGTCGTTCGCTGTTCTATAGCCAGAGGCCACATAGCTGTTAGGACACATTGTCGACGAACATGGCAGATTTGCAATTATCTCGTAGCTCGATTCTCCAGCTGCCTCTCTCTGTGCAGGAGAGGCAATATTAGCCACTTTCAAATCTGGATATACGTATGTATATATACGAGCATTTGCAGTATGTAATATATATATATATATATGAAGATTTTCCCGATGTTCAGAGATTGGCCTCGATCCCAGGACTAGTCAGCATTTGCCCCTTTTCTCTCGTACTATAATATCGATTATCGAATGTGTGTACGTACGAAATTTTGTCGTTGACTATTCCGCATACCGTTGTACGGTTCGTGAAAAGTCATTTGGATCATTGGGATAAGATGGGACGATAAACGATGCGGGTAAGGGATCGTCTTGTAGGTCTCTCTCTCACACATTGGCTGACCACTTGCACCTTTCACTACTGCCATTTTCAGGACATTGCAGGGTGCGCACATTGTTGTGGATAATTCAACTCCAAAACTTGGTACAATTAAAGTGTATTTTCAATTTGTAGATTGTCATAACTCTGCTGAAATTAAACAGTGGATCAAAATGTTTGCTAACGAGAAAACGATTTTTTAAGATTGCCCGGAAAGTAATTTTTTTAGAATCATGCGTGAAGTAAAGTGAAAAACAATTACACCCAAGGTAAAATTTTCCAAATCACACGTAACGAAGTGCCGAAATTATACGTGAGATGAATTTTTTCAATATTACAGTAAAGAAAAAATTGTCTAAGAAAAGTGAAGAAATGCGAATGTTATACGTATATTTGGTGGTGGATTTTGAGGAGTTTGTACTTTGCAAAAATTGAGCGAGGACATTTACCAAAAATCTGCATCACGAAGAATCGATAATTCAATTTTTTTAACGTTCGAATAGAATGGCCAAACCTGCTTATATGAATATTGTCATTGCCATTGGAGTTTGCAATTCTTCGTGACAAATTTTAGGTGTAATTCCGAAAAAGACATATCTCCGATTAAGTTGGAGTTTCGTGTACTCATGTATTTTGACTCATTGATTACGAATATGTTGGTGAATGTACCCGCACATTTTATTTTCAAAGTCAAAACTTACAAAAACTGATTTTTTAAAAGTTTTTCTACTTTATTTTAATGAATATTGATGTTAGAGAAAAATTTTAATGGAAAAAGTTATAGTTTATGAAAAGCCTGATCTTTTATGTTCTGTGCAGCTTTTGTCTAAAACCATTCTGCTTCGAGAAAAATAGGATACTGCTCCGATAAGTACATTTTGCTAAACTCCATTAATTTTGATGTTATCTACTTACGCACTTTACCGCGGAAAGGTTGGAGTTTATTTGAGTTTGATTATTGTGTTGTGTGTTTGCGTTTGTATGCTGTGAGTTGTTTGGGTTTGTTGTCTAGCGTATTGTTTGGGTTTGTTTGGGTTTGTTTGTTGGGTTGTGTGTTGTGTGTTCTTTGTTGTTTGGGTAGGCGTATAGTGTTAAAAATCTAACAAGGAACATCACTTCGGTGCCCTCCTCCGATTTTGTTGAAACTTTCTTATGCGAAAGAGTACCAAAAACTAAGAGACACGTATTTTTTTTATCGGCGGAAAAACGGTTTCAAGGGGTGAAACGCACCCTCAAAAATGGGGATGTTTTTCATTTTTCGTCCATAAGGTTTTAACAGTACGAGATATAAAAAAATGTCAAATCGCAACAATGTTAATTTTTTCGTGTACTATACATTAGAGATGAGAACGATAACGTTATCGACAAAAAACGAAAACCCCCCTATTTTCGAGGGTGCGTTTCATCTCTTAAAACCATTTTCCGCCGATAAAAAAAAATACGTGTCTCTTAGTTTTTGATACTCTTCCACATAAAAAAAGTTCAACAAAATCGGAGGAGGACACCAAAGTGATGTTCCTGGTAAGAAATTAATAAAGTTCATGAAAATGTACCTTTTGGAGCAGTATCCCGTTTTTCTCGAAACAGATTGTTTTTAGATAAAACTTGTATAAGACATAAACTATCAATATCTTCACAGGTTATGGCTTTTGTAGGAAATATTTTTCTCTAAGATCAACGGTTATTACAATAAGACAGAAAAACTTTAAAAAAATCAGTTTTTGTGAGTTTTTATCTTGAAAATCTAATTTGCAGGTATTTTCACTATCATATTCGTGATCAACGAGTAAAAATACACAGGTACACACAATTCCGAATTCATCGGAGGTATGTCCTTTTCGCCAATGCCAAATTTCTCCTGTCCGAGTGAATAATTCGGCCCAGATCGTGTCTGATCACAGCCTGACATTTTCACTGCACTTCACTACATGTCTCGACCACGAGCTAAGCACGTTTAAAATGGAACAACATTATTTTTCCCTGTGTTGTTGCAGCAATCATGGTGCGAAAGAGCTGTTGGCCTGAGCCGCGTTCAATGATGTGACAATAAAGAAGAAAAGAGGCAAAAGCAACAAGCAGCATTCCCCGTCTCTTGGGCGATCGGTAATTCGGCTGCCGATCGACTATCGTCTTCAGTGCTTCCCAACAAATAACGACAACGCCGATACTTCGGCGATCAACCTACATCGGTGCCAAACATTGCAACATCGAGGAGAAGAAGGATAAGACGAGCAAGAACATTTTTAAAACACACACACACACACACATACACACGACTATAAACAACATAGACAAAGGGCAAAAAATCGTCAAACAGAAAAAACAACCACCGATCAGTATAATCAGAAAGCCAAAGAATTTTGTGTCAAAGATAGCAGGGCAAGTTAGATAATCGTGAATGGAAAAAATTGGAATTGGCGAAACTATGGAAGATTGATGAAAAATTGATTTGGAGGAAGTTCGACGATTTTTCGGGTCAGGAAGAAAGGACAAATCGAGGAAGCCCACGGTCGGAAGGAGACAAAGGAAATTTGTAAAATGGGCAATAAGCTCTCGTGTAGCTGTGCACCCCTGTCGAAAAGAGGGTATCGGGACGAAGATTCACCCTGGCAAGCTGGGGCAAGACCCGGAGGAGGCCCCAGGGGTGAGGCTGGCCACTTGCTCAGGTGCGGAAGCGTAATAGAGAAGAAGAGGTGCGCATATACCATTCGACCATTCCATTCGACCATGTTACCTTCTCTCTCTCTCTCTCTCTCTCTCTCGCTAATAATCTCTGTGTCTCTACCCACATGTCTCGACTGCCCATACATTGTTGAGAAACTGTATGTCTTTTGTCCGTACTAATTTCGAATTGTCTTCTCGTTAAGCCAATAATATAAAAACTAAAGCAACCGAGAGCTTTTATTGATCGAGGAAAACTGATTTCAATCTACATGAACCTTCGAGTAACTTCTGCGCTTAATATCCTGAAAATTCCGTTCGCAATTTGACTGGTATACAATATTTGATCGGAGTAAATATAACGTTTAATTGGATATCAGAGAACAACCTGAAAGAACGAGTTCCAAATAAAATTTTGGTACAAACCAAACTTTGTTTTAGTTTGACAGTACTGGGTAATGTTTTCAACCCATTTTCTTAAAGTTTTTGTTCGTAATATTAGTACGATTTTTAAGGGCCACGATTTCTTGTTTTTTTAAATTTCGAATGTGACATGTAAATTCGTCGCAAACATTTGAATTATCTGCAAGAGGGAGCGAAATGGTAATCTACGAATCTATAAAATACTATGAAAAATTTGACATTTACGAGCTAATTTCTTGAAAATGTTCTAAAAGAATTGAATTTCGTTAAAAAAAAGATTTTTATGAGCTCATTTCGTATGAGCTCATGAAAATAAATACTTCTAAACGAAATTGAATTCTTTCAACATTTTTTCACTAAATTATACCGTAAATATCAAATTTTTAATTTAATATATCCACTTTGGAAGTTCTAATGAAGAGAAATTACATTTGTCCTTGTCAGCGACCGTCGACAAAACTTAGTATCCTTTAATTCCTCGATGTTTACTAATCTCGAATATTGACTAAATTATTTTCAGTCTCGATTCACCTTCAACAAAAGCACTCTTTTTTCGAAAGTCTTTGCAAACATTTTTTCCAAATATCGAATTACGTTCTCAATGATGACTTCCGTTCCAAGATAACGCTCACGTGTTTTACAATTGAGCATTCTCAAGGTACACCCAAAACAGTGAACGTGCTGCATATATTGACCTACGAAACAGTCCCCTGCCTTCCACCCTGAATGATTCGGTGTAACATCCAACCGAGAAGTATCAAATGGAAATATCAATTACTCGCTATTATATTACGAGTCGAAAATGTCCCGGCCACAAAACGTTACTCTCCAAGTTCCTGAGACACACGTATGCTTCCTATTACCCCGTTGAAAACTTCCTGTCTCACAAATTCACCGCACTTTTTTTCGATCTCATAACTTCGATAATCTTCACTTTTCCTGTCGCACCCCTTTGCTTCCTTGATATCTTGTCCTCTAATATCACTACATATATGAACCAACGCACGATCTTCTCTGTTATCCATACTCGATATGCATTGTATTTAAATAAAATATTTCGTTATTCGTACATCACGCTTTGCACGATTGTTAGAAGTATTAGCAACAGTTAGTTCTTTACAGCGAGCTTTTGTGGATGGTAGCTAGTTTTTTTCAAAAGGTCTTGTATACAGAGTGTCCTGTTACGAATGGATAATTCTGCAACTGTCAATAGATCAGATCATGTCCTACTACCTGCTGGAATTTCAATTCAGTAAATCTCCCACGGTTTTTGAGATAAAAATCATCTGCTTTTGGTTTTTCGCATGCCATTTCTATAAATGATAACTTTCTTAACCAGGTTAAAAAAACAATGCTCTTGGTTATGGGTTTTATCCTGAAGAGTCTTCTCTTCAACCTTTAATGTTGAGGAAACTTTAAATGAAAAAAGATCTTATGCAGAATTTTCAGACAAACTAATTCGAACATCTGACTTTGATAACCCGCGGTGTAAAAAATATACTACGCATATCGTGCCAATTACTCAAAAAAGTTGCTTGGTTATTGCCAATTACTTTTAAAAGTTACTTAGAAAAACCAAAAGCAGATGATTTTTAACAAAACAATAACATAAAGCCCAAAATCTCGAATATTGTGGAACTTTTACTAAACGGAAATTCCAGCAGGAAGTAGGACATGATCTGACATATCGTCAGTTGCAGGATTATCCATTCATAACAGGACAGTCTGTATATATGTTTTATATTTATATATATGGTCACACTACCGGTGAAATGTATGGATACACCTTTCGGATTTTCGATCGGCAATGTTTAAACAAACTCCGTTATCCTTTTCTGTTCTTTTATTTTTCCACTTTTTTACTCGCTACGTGACCTCGAACTTGATGACGAGAAGCTGCGTTTGTTCGAGATTTCACGATTTATGTGATTCCGGAAAAGTGGTTAAAAGAGTCAAAAATTTATTTTGTCCACTTTTAAACCATTTCTACTATTTATTGACTAAGATTTTTTTGCTGATTACAAATATCATCTAGTTTTTATCGAAAGCCCAAAATTACGCGGGCTGAATGCGAAAAACGTGTTTTCACACACTTTTGACGATTATTTAATATACATTTTGGGTGTTGGGGAAAGTCAATGAATTTGTATTCAGGTCGTAAAAATATATCGATATACGATTGGAAACAAAAAAAGAATCGCCAAGATATTTTCCCATTTTATCGAAAAACAAGTGGCTTCACTGAATCGTCGATCATTTATTTTAGGTTTGGATTTGAAACTTCGCTTTGTGGGCATTCTCTTCGCAATCGTGTTCTCTTTGAAATGCCGTTTGATTAATGGAATTCCGATGATTTTTCTATTTTTGGTGGAATTTTAAATACAGACTATCAGTTTTTGCCAATTTTTCTGTACTACAAGCCTTTTGCCCCTTTTGTCGCCAATTTTTCAAGCGGACTTTCCGAGAAAACTAATTAAGATATCGAAATGAATCAAGTGGCGTTCTCTAAGCCTACCAAAATCCTTTTCAAAACCGATAAGGAACTTCAAGCAAGGGGTAGTTTAACCCTTAAGCTATCCAGCAAAAATGCAACAATACGTAAACTTCAATTTTATCCCCCCTTCGAAATCTCAGCCGTCTCATTCAATTTAACATGGCCCTTTTATGTGTGGGGTGCAAGAATAAGGATATAAAGGGGTGGTGGATCCCATTATTTTTTTTTCAATGTACCCGTAGCGGACTTCTGATCGATTTGCATTAGAAGAATTTTCGTTTTTGTTCCGCTTCAATCGATGGACCGCTTGAGGGTAAAACTGCAAACTCAGCCCTTGACATGCTTTACTGTAAGGGGTGGTTGCACCCCTTAACACCGTTTTTCTGCCGATAGAAAAATACGTATCCAATAGACTTTAAGGCTACAAAGTGATATTCCATGTTAGACGGCGAAAGGGCCGATATTTGCCTCCAATTTGCCTGAGGGTATTCAGCTGTTTTTTCTAAGTACTGGAGCTTTTCCAAAACGCATTGTAACTCAAAAATTGGGTTTGAAATAAAATAAAACGAAGTAAAGGCGTTTAGAGCTTAACAAAATTACAAATTCGGTTTTTTACTGCCTTCGGTCGAAATACCGCGTTAGGTTTTTCCATACTTTTTCTCAATAGTATATATATATATATATGGAGTGCCCCTTTTTCCACGCAGTCTCAAATGAATCGGAAAAATTAAATTGCACAAATAGTATAACGTACGGTTTCGATTCGAGGGTAAAAATAATTCGAAATATTTTTCGAAAACTTGTCAACGCGCCTAGGAGATTTTTTGTAGGACTATTTTGCGTGCTTATTTGGCATGTGCGTTAAAAGGCGACACCTTGTGCATAACTATTTTACGTCGCACTTTTGAAAAATCACACACATACGTTGCGATGTGTTGACTCGAAATTCGTTTAAGCAATCAGTATTCAGTAATTAAATTATTAGAGGTAAATCTTGCGTTCTCGTTGTTTTGTTTTCGAAATTAATTTCTTGCCCCTTTGTTTGTGCCTCTCCGTACGAGAGGGCAATTGTTCTTAGTTTTTTTTTCCTCAAAATCATCGGGCTTGGTGAACGATATAAATTGCGAGAATAATTGCAGACTATGGGCGGAGGTGTTTCACGTGAGCGCAAGTGCTGGAACGGTAAAGTGGCAACAAGTGTCGGAGGATCTCGTTCCCGTGAATATTCGATGCCTTCAGGATACGCCCGAATTGGTCTTCCATATCACCGCCTACAACAGTCAAGTTGACAAGATCTTGGACGTTCGACTGGTCCAGCCAGGTACGAGATCGCAATTTTGTATCCCTTGGCGAAAAAAAAACGAAACATCAACGAAGAAATTGTCCGAAGTACATTTTTTCGCAATATATCCATAATATTAATTTTAAAAAAACGTTAGCTACGATCGAATGCCCTATTAACGCGTTACCCCCACTTGTAGCGCAAAAAAAGGGCTTTTTCATGAATTTTTTAAAAGAAAACTACAAAACTTTTTTAATCGATCAATATACCATTTTAAAAAACACATCTTGAAGAACTTTCAGTAATTTTTTTATTGAAAAATATTTCATTGTTCAGTGGCAAATGGCCGTCAATGAAATAATGTTTTTATATACACGGTTTGCGGTGACCAACATTGCGGCGAAGTGGATCATCTGAAAAAAAAATGCGGATGGATTTAGTCAAATATAAGTATAAACTAGTCTTTAATCGAAGGATTTTTAAAAATATTCATTTTTCACAAAATGGCGGACAGTCAAAGTTAATGGTTCGATTTTAACGAAAAAAACGGCCGTTTTTTGGCTATAAAACGGCCATTTTTTTTCGAAAAAAAAAATCGAACGATTAAAAACTACATTTTTATGTATTAAATAAGCCTGCAAAATGTCAAGAAGATCGGTTCATTAGTGTTCGTGTAATCTTGGTCACCGACTTCAGAAATGCCATTTTGAGAAAAACGCGTTTAAAGTTTCAATTTCAGTTCTTCAATTCACGGATTCTTCTCTTTCAACGCTCATATCTCAGTCAATTTTGTTCGATCGACTTGAAATTTTCAGGACATATTCTCAGATACTTATACTTCAAAAAAATGCAAAAAAAATCGTTTTTTTCAAAATCGCAAGTGGGGGTAACCCCTTAATCTCACTTTGTTGCTCGTAACGAAAAATAATCTGACGATACGTCATTAGCCGTGTCCAGACCGGTCGAGGCAAGGGCTGAGGCAGCCTCGCGCGGCACCGCCTCGCGCTATGTGGACGTGCCTCGCACGCATCGTTTGTTTGAGTTGCCTCGCTCGAGGCACACGTGCCTCGAGGCCGCCTCGCGAGGCGAATCGGCCAGTTTGGACGCGGCTATTGATAAAACTGACGACAAAAAGATACCGCAATAAAAAAGTGTTTTCAAAAACAACTTCGTCCAAACGCGTGAACAATTATTATTTTGCAAATCGTGTTTATATTACGAACGATGTATCGAATGATAAAAACCGAGGGGTTTCCGCAGGGACGAGAATCGGGCAAGCGTCCGAGTGCTTTATCTACTGGAAAGACACGATGACCAATGACACATGGGGACTGAATTTTACATCTCCGCTCGACGCTAAACAATTCAAGGACTGTTGTGTGAGTAAAAATAGGTCAACACTGTCTTTTTACTCAAAATCTATGTTGTTTCGGTTGTGAAAGGCGCAAAAGCAAAGAAATCTCTGCGACGAAACGAACCTATAGCCGCGTACGTTTTCTGGAGTCGTAGTGACGAAGAATTCGTCGATAAACATGCATACAAAGGTTTTAGCGTTGTTCTCAAACACGGCTGGACCAAACGACCTGAAATTTTCACAGTCGACGTCCGACCTCTAAGCAAAGGACCTAAAACTCTCGGAAATTCGAATTTCGGAAAAAAAATTGTTTTGAACGAGGTCAGAAAATGACCTCCCTATGGAGTTACACGCAAATTGACGTACTCGATCTAGCCGCCTTAGAAGCATACATATTGAGATTCGAGCCCTTCCATTTCGTGAAAAAATGGCCAAAACCATCGTAGGTCATTGTGACGCAATGAGTCTGTGGCGCTCCGTTTTGGTCCGATCGTCGTGGCTTCGGGTGAATTTCATTTATTTCTACCATCCCAATTATAAATGAACTCATGCTTTCAACGATTGCAGATACCATCGACAAAGACCCCGAGAAAGGCGGCATCTCTGTACTCGTTCAAGGCCGAGCAAGGCAACCGGCAAAAAGTAAAGCCTCGAGCAAAGCCACTCTCGACGCCCGCATCGCCGAGCAGAACGAAAGCCGCGCCCCAGTGCACCTGCATGCGGCCCGAACAACTGGCGACCCTAAGGAGTCAGGATCCGCGAATGAGATGTGATGATAAAACATTCATTATTTGACAAATTTCACAAACAAGATGACCAAAAATTTACTCCAGATATAAATTCAAGCTGATGGAAAATAGTCTCGCTGTATGGTAACCAGGCCTATTTTCTTCATTGATCTCACAGGCTCGTCGACGCTGCCGAGAACGATGACGCGTTCGTCTGATATGGAATCGACCCCGAACCGCGACAAGATAACGGCAGCAACGTCGAGCGCCTCCTTGTACGACAATGTCAACAACGCCAATGACACACCCGGCAAAACTTTGAAGTCCGGCGACTCGTGCAAGTACAAGGAGAAACAGCTGCAGAACGAGACTTGTCAGACAACACCGAAGACTGCCAATGCCGCAACTGGAACCGCAACGGTCGGCTCGCAGGTAAAAACGCAATGAAAAAGCAAGAAAATTCATGTTTCAAAGCTTTCGTGGTCATCTGGGGTCAAAACGACCCCAAGCGTAACTTTAAGGATGTTGAGTCCCTATGAAACATGTTAATGTTAATTGTTCAATAAATAGCTTCTTAATCGTCATGAAATTTTTACACGACCTCCTGAATACTTCATGTAAAAACATACCAAATTTTCAGAATTCTATCATCATTGCTTCAACCTCCTTAAGGGTTGAAATAAAAAATGATAAGAAAATTCGGAAAATTTGGTATGTTTTTGTATGAAGTACTTAAGAGGTCGTGTTAAAATTTCACGACGATTAGGAAGCTCGTTATTAAAAAATTAACATTTTGTTAAGAACAATTTTTAAAAGAAATAAAAAATAATTTATCAATAAACTTCGTTTTGTTTCCGTTGCTTTCAGTATACTGTAGATATTATAAAATTGAGAGGTCAAAAAAAAAACTTGTTGCAAAGCTACATCAGTTTCCATAAAACAAAATTTAATTTGTGAGTGTTAATTGTTCAATAACGAGCTTCCTAATTGTCGTGAAATTTTTACACGACCTCTGAAATACTTCATACAAATAAATACCAAATTTTCAGAATTTTATCATCATTTGCGATTTGGGACTCAACATCCTTAAGCTAAAATTAACATTATGAGTTGGTGGCGGCCGAGGCGACAGGCCTGCCTTCTGGTGGTACTTTGGTGTACTCTTTGTAAGTACAGACTGAGGTCAGACGTGGAGATATCTTTTTCCTCAATCGATTTCCCACTATGGAGCTATTTTTTGCCTTAAGGATGTTGAGTCCCTATGAAACATGTTAATGTTAATTGTTCAATAAATAGCTTCTTAATCGTCATGAAATTTTGACACGACCTCCTGAATACTTCATGTAAAAACATACCGAATTTTCAGAATTCTATCATCATTACTTCAACCTCCTTAAGGGTTGAAACAAAAAATGATAAGAAAATTCTGAAAATTTGGTATGTTTTTGTATGAAAGTATTTGAGAGGTCGTGTTAAAATTTCACGACGATTAGGAAGCTCGTTATTAAAAAATTAACATTTTGTTAAGAACACTTTTTAAAAGAAATAAAAAAAAATGTATCAATAAACTTTATTTGTTTCCGTTGCTTTCAGTATATTGTAGATATTACAAAATTGAGAGGTAAAAAAAACTTATCGCAAAGTTAGATCAGTTTCCATAAGACAACATTTAATTTGTGAATGTTAATTGTTCAATAACGAGCTAACTAATTGTCGTGAAATTTGTTTGTTTGGGAGGAAAACTATTTGAGATTTCGGATTGGGGTTTTAATTATCTAAAAGTATATACATTCAAAAATATGTTTGATTTTCTTTATTTAAAAATATCAAGAATATACAAGGATATTGTATGATTTTTTGTAGTTAGTCTATACATCATTATCTCGTACTTGTCATAGTCGATTTTGAAAATATCGATTTATGACAAAATGGCGGACCTTTGAACATAAATAGTGATTTTTGGGCCAAAAATTAGTTATTATTTTGCCTATAAAACAAAAACTAAGTAACGGAAAAAAAATCCTATGACAAGTACTAGATAATGATGTATAGAATAACCACAAAAAACCTCAAGGTAATCGGTTCATTGGTTTTCGAGAAATTTTGGGTACCGATTTTTTTACGACGCTCCAAGGATCATACAATATCCTTGTATATGTTTGATATTTTTAAATAAAGAAAATTAAACATATTTTTGAATGTATATACTTTTAGATAATTAAAACCCCAATCCGAAATTTCAAACAGTTATCCTTGAAAAAATTCACAAAAATAACCTTTTTCCGGCTCCTAGATGTATATATGCCCTTAAACTATCATATCTCAAGAGCACCACCCTCAAATTTTATGAAAAAAAAAATTGAAAATTTTAAGAGTTATGATTTTTTTAAAGTCAATAAGAGCTTTTTCACGCATTGAAACCTTGCTGATTTTTTTCCGCCATTTAAAAATTTGATTACAATGTCATACCGAGAATACCATATTTTAGAATATACAAACTAATATCCTGGATTTTTATGAGTCGTTCGGAATGATACGTTCAACGCGGCAATCGTTTGAAACATGGCTGGGGTCATTGCGACTCCCTGTGACCGCGAAGGGTTAAGCTCTCTGACTCTAGTTTGAATAGTCGTGGCCAACGATATTCCCCCGTTTGAGTTACACGGATGAGTTTGAAGTTTGCACCGTTGGGATGCAATGGAAATTAAGGGCGGGGTAAAGTTAATTCGGTGAAAAAAGGCATGTTTTTCAGATTTTTTTTGGGCGATGCAGATAGTGTTAGTTTATTCAGTAAAATTCCATATAATAATGACATTTGAACGATACGTTTCTAAATTTTCATTGCAAAATATTGAAAATTGAGCGAGTGACAGTGAAACTCCGGAGCCGCCTCGAAAAAAAATCAAAATTCATTTATTAAAGGAGATGTTTCTCGAGGTAACCACGGGGGGATTCTTTTTCGATTTTTTAATTTTTCCTAGCACTTGGGAGCCCAAAAAAAGATTTTCGCAAAAAAAATCGGCTTATTTGTTGTTGTAAAATTAATAATTATTAAAAAAAAAAAACAAAAAAGCTCCCGACAATACCTGGTGAATTATGTGAAGAAGTACTGTGCAAAATTTCAAAACGATTGGTCCAGTAGATTTTGAGTTATGGCGTACACGGATTTCAAACATGACGAGTTTCAGAAAAACGCTTTAAAGTTTTGCACATTGAAAAAATCAAAATAAAACTTGATAATTTTCTTATACTCACGCAGAGTCGTCGATGCCAGGTCCGTAGAGCAAAAAGCTTCCATCAACATGATATAGAGCATCCATTTTGCATTTTGTCTACGCAAAACTTTTCCTTCGTTACTGTCGTGCGCCGCTTGCTCCTCTGCTCTACTAATTCGCAACTCGTCAACTTGTCGCGCCCATTCGTGAGAACTTGGCTCGAATACTCATAACTTCGTCAATTTTCCTCCGATCGACTTGAAATTTTGACACAATATTCTTGAGCTATTATGCATTCATTTTGAAAATGTTCAAAATGCAAAAAAAAAATTCAATCCCTTAACCCCCCCCCTTAAGCGATGTTCCGGCAGGCCAATAACACTATACTCGTTATTTCTCTATTCTCAGACATCTCTCTCCTCAAATATCTCTATTCTGGAGCAGGTTTAATCAGAAGCATCTCTATTTCAAAATACCTCATGTCTGAAACATTTCTCTGTCGAAACATCGCCATCCGTGAAGATCCCAATGCCACGATAATTAATTTCTAAAATATTGCTGCTCTTAAATACCTCCATTCCACAATCTTACGTATCTGCAACTTTTCTACTCTTGAATAACCGTATTCTTCAAAACCTCATGTGACATCCAAAACATCTGGATTCCGACAATTTCATCTCACAATATCTCTCTTTCGAAACATCTCTGCTCCATTAGCAATATTGCATTTATTATATTGGCCATGAATAAAACAAGTGCATTCGGATGTGACATGAGATTTTGAAGAATACAGATATTCAAGAATAGAAAGGTTTCGGATTCCAAGCATTGTGGAATGGCGATATTTAAGAGCAGAAGTATTTCAGAACTGAATTATTGTTGCATTGTAATCTTTACGAGTACAGATGTTTCGGCAGAGAGACGTTTTAGACATGAGATATTTTGGAATAGAGATGTTTCTGATTAAGCTTGCTCCAAAATAGAGATATTTAAGGAAAAATGTCTGAGAATAGGGAAATAAAGAATAGAGCTGTTCTCCTACCCCTCCGCCATTCTTGAAGATTGATAAAAAAATACCATGTAACAGTCAAAAGTCGTATAAAACATGCCAAAAGTCTAAATGGTAATGAAATCTTTCTTAAGCCCTCAGGCCACAGTAACGGGTATAAAATAATGTGCAAATTTAACAATTTTTTTTCGTATGGAAAAGCGATTGACTCATAAAATTAATTACACATCTATTTAGTATGAATATTAAACTGTTAGAAAATATTTTTTTAGGCACTCCGCGGCGTGACATTTAGCATCCACAATTTTTGACCTAGAACAAACAACAAAAATTCTGGTCAATCTACATTAGAATACCTAGAGAAGTACGTACGGAATAAAAAAAAATATTGTTTTATTCAAAAGTTGTAGGTTCTTGGACTTAAGAAATTAATTTTGTGTGAAAAATTGCGTTATAACTGCACATAAACTGCTCACAAAATGAAAAGTTTTTCGATTAATCAGAAATTCCGTACGTACTTCTCTGCGAAATGCAATTAGGAATATAACTTTTAAATTTGAAGTAAATCGAGTGAAAATTGTTGAAGTTATTTGTCACGCCAAGTGGCAAAAACCTGTTTCGAGAAGTTTCGAGAAATCGGCCATTTTGTCCATGGAAAAAAAACAAATTTTAACAGCTTGATATTCATACTAAATAGATGTGTAATTAATTTTACGAGTGAATCACTTTTTCGTACGAAAAAAATGGATAAATCCGCAAATGATTTTATACCTGTCACTGTGGCCTAGGCCTTAAAAAAAGTCATAAAAATCAGCAAATGTTTCCCTCACCGAAAGGTATCTCCCCCCTTGATCAGAGTTTTTAATGACCGTGTCCACTCCCCAACGCAATATACCGATCCTTCGCCCAACCAGTCGGTAGTTCGCCATGTTCCGTTGACCGCACGCTTCAACGGGCGACTGACGACCTCTTTGTTCCGTCTATTTGAAGATCGACAGTCCCGAGGAAAAGGGCACCGCGATATCGCCGAAGAAGGGCATGAAGCATCAGGACAGTGGAACGCAGCAGAACGGGGGCGGGGAGCGGGAGACACTAAAATCCGAGGGTACCCAAGCCGGTGGGACATTGCAGAACAAATCGATGCGAAAGGAGCAGCTGCATCATACGAAATCGGCCGATTATACGGAGCTCGAGATGCAAAACGGGAATATATTCAATATCGTTAATAACAATCATAGCGCACGTAAGTCGAAGAGCAAGAGCACCGACGACATGAGAATCGAGAATACTCAAAATGGAGGCATAAGTCTCGATCCGAGCACCCTTAAGAGGATGCTCAAGCCAATGCCGAGTATCGACACACCGGTCACCTCGCCCGAAATGACGAGGAAACGATACAGTCATCATACGATACATCATTATCATCCGAACAACAACAATCAAAAGTACATGCCCAACGAGGCGGAAAACGACAATTATGCTCATCCCTATCGTAGCCCGTACAACAACAAGGTTCAAACCTCACGAAGCGTACACGAGATGGGACGTCAGTACACCGGTACAAAGGGTTACGATATTTCCAAACAAATTTCACGATTCGTCAACTTCTCTCGCACTCTCTATCTATTGGGTTGGCAAATGCATTTGTTCGGGTTTTTAAAGTGCAATAAAAGACAAACACCGAACGAATCTATATATGAGGGATTCTCCGTCAATTCAGCCACTTTTTTTCGACCATCTCGAATCTGCCCCATAATTGGTTATATCAAAGATTTCTAAATTCAACATTTTAGAAGATGCCGTTTTTTTCCAAATAAATATATCTCGGAAACGAGAAGTAACTGAAGAAAAATGTCTGTACATAAAAGTTGTAGTTTTGTGTTAGCTTTCGAGCGGACGACTTGAAATAGATTTTACGTTCCGGTAACGCTGATTTTTTATCAAAAAAGCGGGAAATAATTTATTTATTCAAAAACACCCGTTTCTTTTTGGCTGAAAAAATTACAGAGTCTTCCAGAATATCTGACGATATAGCAAAAAAATCGCCAGAGTGGCACGGAGCGAGGTTCTGGTATGAAAAAATTAATTTGGGTGATTTCATTTTTTTTACCCTAGAACCTCGTTCCGTGCCACTCTGGCGATTTTTTTGCGATATCGTCAGACATATTGGAAGACTCTGTAATTTTTTCAGCCAAAAAGAAACGGGTGTTTTTGAATAAAAAAATAATTTCCCGCTTTTTTGATTAAAGATCAGCGTTACCGGAACGTAAAAATTATTTCAAGTCGTCCGCTCGAATACAACACAAAACTACAACTTTTACGTACAGACATTTTTTTCAGTTACTTCTAGTTTCCGAGATATATACATTTGGAAAAAACGGCGTTTTCTAAAATGTTGAATTAAATAATCTGAAAAAATTCACATAGAATGCCTTTTAGTAGTACTTTGATATAACCAATTATGGGGCAGATCTGAAATGGTCGAAAAATGTGGCTGAATTGACGGAGAATCCCTCATATGCGCCAATCCAATATCTATCTTTCTCTCTTTTTCATTTTCTCGGTTTGATTTTTTCTTCTGGTGTTTTGCCCTGTCCATTGTTGATGAATATTGTCTTTTTTTTTTGGGTTCGACATTTTTTTACAAATGTTAGATCCTGCTAGAGGAGAAATTTTGTGGGTTTTTAGTCCATGTGAAATTTTGTTGAGGCAGGACACCACTGTGACAAGCCGAAAAAGGTCGTTTTTCCGATTTCGTTTGTTCATTAGCTCATTTATTTGGCATTTGGAAGAAAAGGTATGCTGTTAAGCACACATTGACCCTATTTGGTGTACATTTTTATTTTAAAAAGATCATAATTAAAAACGTACGTAGCCGTTTTCTCGAAAAAAAATAACAAAATGGCGGGTGTTGAAAAAAATTGTAATTTTATGTGGAATTTTCATTTCAGGACTTAAGGCCTTAGGCCACTCGGGTATAAAATCATGTGGGAATATAACAATTTTTTTCGTATGAAAAAGTGATTCACACATAAAAGTATTTACACGCCTATTTAGTATGAATATTTAGAAAATATATATATATTTTTTTTTCGATTTACAAAATGGCCGACTACTCAAAACTTCTCGAAACAGCTTTTTTCCAACTGGCGTGAGAAATAACTTCAATAATTTTCACTCGATTTACTTCAAATTAAAAAGTTATGTTCCTAATTGCATTTCGCAGAGAAGTACGTACGTAATTTCTGATTAATGGAAAACGTTTCATTTTATGAGCAGTTAAAACGAAAATTTTCACTGAAAATTCATTTAAGTTCAAATACCTAAGACTTTCGAAGAAAACAATATTTTTTTAATTCCCTACGTACTTCCCTAGGTATTCTAATGTAGATTGACGAGAATTTTTGTTTTTTGTTCTAGGTAAAAAATTGTGGATGTTAAATATCACGCCGCGGAGCGCCTAAAAAAAGATATCAAAAGAAAATATTCGTAGTCGGCCATTTTATACATCGAAAAAAAAAAATAATTCTAACAGCTTTATATTCATACTAATCGGAAGTGTAATTAATTTCATGAGTGAAACACTTTTTCATACGAAAAAAAATTGTTATATTCGCACATTATTTTATACCCGTTACTGTGGCCTAAGGCCTTAATTGAAAAATACTAAATTGAAAAAAAGGGTTACACATAACGATAGCTACTGCAGTTACGAAAAATTTCGTTATTGAGAATTGAAAATCGGACAATTATAGCTAGAATTATGATTCCGGTCAAGTCGAGCAAAGTCGTTTCGAGAAAAACGCGATCGCAAGGTTTAGTATACGTAAATCGTTGCGTTACGTGCTCTCACTGAAGCGTCCGTAACTTGGTCAATTTTCAATATTTAAACTGGATTTTTTTTCAAATATTCCTCAATGTGTATATTTTGAGAAAATGCAACCAAAAAATTCGATTTTTCGTATCCGTCACAGTGGTGTCCCGCGTTAAGTTATTTTCAAAGTCAATTTGATGATAGCTCCTTAGAAAAAAAAATGCCTCTACAGTTTTGAGTTCGATTATTTTCACTTTCCAGTAAAAGTTTGATTGCTAAAATATCAACCATTCGATCTCGAAACAACCTTTTTATCTTAAATAACGATTTAAAGTAAAGAAAGTCATTTTTCTTGACTCATTGGATTAGAATTACCCCTTAAGGACATACATATTACGAATATCATTGGATCTACTGTCGAAAGAAAAACCCCCAAATCATCGACGAGCTCTTCGTTGGTCAGTTATTTTTGCTTTACGTCAATCATTTTCGTCCCGGGTGGTTTCTGTCGTTCTTGTTTTCTCTTTATTTGGAATTCGAATGTGGACTTTCTGCTAGGGAAAGTACATTCTTGACGTTCAAAAATAATTTTGCATTCAATTTATAGTGTTTCCGTTGTCTTTCGTATTTCTATGAATTGTATATATACGATTTACAGTGTGTTCTATAGTTTAAATCGTATGCATACGATTCATATAGTATAACAAAGTTCTAGATCGTGGTAGAATTAAAAAGTAGCCTTATAGAGCGCTATATATGGATTAGAGTTCTCTAGATGACATTTCAAAAATCATCGTAGATGTTTCAATGGCGTGTGGTTTCGATCGAAGCCATTACAGCAAAATATGGCACACATACTCATCATGCACGTACAATTGTTCAGTGTCGCTTTAACTGAACTTTAAAGCGTCTGTTTTTTTTACTATTTTTCGTAACTTTGTTTCATTCATTATTCGAGCACAGATAGTCAGGAAGGAAGAGAAAACCAGCATGATCGAATAACAAAAAAATATATATAACATGCATTTGGAGAATTTGATATGCGAGAATTTGATGATACTTCTTTGTTTGGTAATCCATTTTCGTTTTTATTCGAAACCAAGTGTTCAGTGTCGCGAAGGTAACTCGCGGCTGTTTATTTTTCGTTTTTTTTAACATTTTTTCGTAATTTTGTTTCATTTATTATTCGAGCGCAGATAGTCAGGAAGGAAGAGAAAACTAGCATGATCGAATGACAAAAAAAAGATATATACATGCATTTGGAGAATTTCATATACGAAGATTTGATGTTCCTTCTTTATTTGGTAATCTCTTTTCGGTTTTTTCCGAAGCCGAATTCTTAGCCTTAAAAAATTACGAGGCTTTATATACGATCTGCTTTGTATCGCAATTTTGTTCACGAGTTCGAATATTTCATTTTTAAAAGATAATTCATCGGGTTGGTACAGTTCACAATTTTTATTGACTGTCCTGTCCATAGAAAAATTCTTTTTCGTTTTACGAATAAAAATCGTCATTTTGAAAAGCTCAGGATTTTTGTTTGTTTTGTGCATACGAAATTTTATCTCCTAACAAAGGGCCATTAGTAATAATCTACTTTATTGCGTTGCTAAAGTATTCTTGAATGGGTCAAAACAAATATCGCAAACTCAAGAATAAGCTGGGCGTGCGAACAATTGTTTAAAAAAAAATTAGTCACAGAGGCTTGTTGGTGAATTTCAATGGCCCTGTGAGATTGAGGATTAGTACGGCGTACAATCGTGCCTACGGGTAGTAAATTTGTTATAAAAGGTTTCGTAGCTTATTTTCTAAAGAAACAATATTTACCATGGTGATTTAAGAGTGTTTTGCACTTGAATCCTAGCATAAGTGGAATAGGGTGAAAATTTCCAGTACCTAGTATCGCAATAAAAATTGTTTAAACGACTACGCGCAATTATTTTGAAACGATAATAATAATATGAAAAAGTGATGGAATTGTTAAAAGAAGTTGAACGAATATTTAATAAATGTTCTCTTCGTGCTTAATCAATTCGTTTGTTTTTCCATATACATCTAATTTCGTTTTTTGGAAATCTCTGAATAGTCGGAAATTCCAGTTTTCTATATTTCTTCCTGTACTTATGAAACGGTCCATTTAACTTCTCGGAAACTTTGTACAAATAATTTAGAACGTGTCTTCAAGAACACATTCATTATTAATTATTGTAATGCATTTTTTTCTAGATTGGCTGAAAATACTAAAAAAATGCGAGAAATTCTTTTGAACTTAATTCACATTTACGAAGAGTCAATTTTATTACGAATGTTACAAAATACATTATTCTGACCATTGAACCGATGTTTTATTACCGAATTTGGCAAGTATTTTTTCAAAATTGATGTCGTCAATAATGTTTTTGCTATAGGTTGTTCTTTCTAACCTTTTTTCGTATTGCGAGACACCAGAATTACCATCGAAACCACTTGGCTATGATTTCGGCTGCAATACATCCTTCAATGGAAAAATTTGCTACAGAGATAAATTTTTATAATATACTTTGTAACATGTTTTGTTAATTTTGAAATTGAAACAATCTTTCGATCATGATATACAGCACAGAGTAGCCAACAGATAGCCCTGATAAGAAAGCAGCAAATTCGTATTTTTTCCATTGAATCCATCGAAAATCATTTTCCAATTTTGCCAACTAAATATACCATACATTATCCGAATCCCCAAGCCACTACGAACCTTCCAACGAATAAATAAAAATAATAATTCCTGATTTTAATTAAACCGGGGTAGATCATTTCTGCGCAAAGTAGCATCCACTTTTCTCCGCGTTCAATTGAGCCATCGAATTTTTCGATGGGCGACCCAAAACGAGAATTCACGTTCCAGGCAATTTCACGAGGTTGATGTTTCCATGGCCAAAATGCAATGAAAATCAGTATTTCTCAATTCCTTTAATTTCTTTCGGCAGATTTTGCCTACAAAAATTCCCCAACCATTTTTGAAGATATTTATTTAGCGAACCACAATATAAATTAAAACAAAGATCTGTCACAATAGAAACAAAAAAAATGTAAATATGTACGATCGTTGCGTTCCAACGATGCAAACTTCAACACCATGCAATGTTATTCCAGACTCTTTTTCTATGCAAATTGACGATCATTTTTTTTTCTTCGCGATCACTGCATACTTTCGTTGCCCCAAATACAATTCCTTGTAATTTTGCTGCTCTTGATCACGACCGTAGGATCATCGTAGAATAAGTTGACAAAAATAGTTGCTAGATCGAATCATTTCTCCCAGAGTTCCGAGAGAATCGCAAAGAGTTATAGTCGATAGTGCTAGTTGATGAGAAAAATAGAGAAAAATGGATGAAAATAGCCGTACGATATTCCCATCGTTGAGTTCGCACCATTTCCGTAATACCTGCACGAGGCATTCGTCTGCTCTGTCTTAGGCGGCAGAGGCAGGTTGTACTTAGATTTGGAACGTAATCGGTGCACAGGTGACATTTCCCCACCGTCAGACAACGTTATATTCGACAATCAGTGCTACGCGACGACCCCAAGCTCGTCGAATGGCAACTCGGACATGGAGCAGCCGAATCATTGCAATTCGCGTCGTTGCACGAACGGGGGCGGCGGTGGCGGGGGCGGCGGTGGTGGTGGTGGACAAACATATCAGCAGCAGCAAAATATGCAATCGGTATCGACACCCGGAAGTCCGACCAGTCGTTTGTTACTCGAATACGAGATGCATCTACGCAACACCCTTGCTAAGGGCATGGACGCCGAGAGTTACAGCTTGCACACTTTCGAAGCCCTGCTCACCCAGAGCTTGGAAAATTTGGGTATTCATTTCTTCATTGACGTTACAGTAGGAATAATTAGCATTAGCATTTATTCCTAGCATTAGCATCCTAGGAATAATTAGCATTAGCATCCTAGGAATAATTAGCATTGGCATCTTAGGAATAATTAGCATTGGCATCCTAGGAATAATTAGCATTAGCATTATTAATAGGAATATTATAGTATATAGTATATAGAATTCTATATACTTCTATATATATACTATATAGTATATAGAATAATTCTATATAGTATATTATATATACTTATAGAATTCTATAAGTATATAAGTATAGTACATAAGTATATAAGTACATATAGTACATAAGTATATAAGTATAGTACATAAGTACATAGTACATAAGTATATAAGTATATAAGTATAAGTACTTATAAGTGTATAAGTATAGTATAGTATATAGAATAATTCTATATACTGTATAATATATATATACTATATGATACTATAATTCCTACTATATTCCTAGTAGGAATAATTAGCTAATGCTAATTATTAGCAAATTAGAAAATTAGATTAGCAAATTAGAAATTAGGCAATTAAAAATTAGTAGGAATAATTAGCATTAGCTAATTATTCCTACTAATTTTTAATTGCCTAATTTCTAATTTGCTAATCTCTTCTTGTTGAATTTTGTTCATTTCTTCGAGGCTGTACTTACGAAACCGTTCATTGAACCCTTCTTTGACTTCCTTCTCACACTGCGTCATTTTGACCTGGACGAATTTGAAGTAAAATGCTGACTTTCCTAAAACTGAAAGTTTTCAATAATTTTTCACGACAATTTAATTATCTACTTTGCGAATTTCAATTATGCAGACATATTGAGAAGTGTTTGAAGTGTATATCGGATTTTTTAAAATAAAAACCGGCCGAAGGGTTGTTAGGGGCAAGTGGATGAAGTTCTATACGAATTACATTGAACCAGGGTGTCAAAGCGTGGTCCTTTACAGTCGTGGTGTGTAAAGGAAGGGCGAAGGCGAGATTTACATTTAGACGGGCAAAAATCAAGCAATTTTTAGGGATTTTTTAAATTGAGGAATAGTTATTCTATATTGATCAATTTGTAGGTATATTTTAATAGTATATTTAAGTATACAAAATCATTTTTTTAAATTCATTTATCATCGAAGAATTTTCATCAAAAAGATTTGCAATGAAATTATTTTAAATTTTCCATTTACAACATGTAAAGTTTCTATTTGACAGTAATGAAAATGAAGAAAATTCAAATTTGAGGGAATGACACGTATTTACAAAAAAAAATCAACATTTCACGCAAAATGTCTGTAAAATTTGGATGAAAAAGTCGTTTCGTAAATAATTTTTTTTTAATCGCGCCTAGTAGGTAGCAGAAATATTATTGATATTTCTACAAAGCTTCGACTCAATCGGCTCTAGTTTTTGAGTAATCCTGCACGCCAATTTTGAAAATGCTGTTATGCGAAAAAGGGGTTTGAAGTTTACGCCCGCTCTGAATCTGAGCGGTGAGGCGGAGCGTTGATGGGCTGGAACGTTCGAAGCTTTTCGAATTTCGCTTCGAAACTTCGGGAAAACATTCTACATATATAGATACATCGTTTAAAGAAACAAAAAACAAAATCGATTTTTTTATCGTTCTAAATGTATACCCGCCTTAACTTTTCGGAAACTTTGTACAAATAATGTCGAACGTTTTTTCAAGAACACATTGATTATTAATGATTTCATTGCATTTTTCTACATTGGCAAAAATATTGAAAAATGCAAGCACTTCCTTCAAAATTAATTCATATTAACAAAGAAACAATTTAATTTCGAATGTTACAAAATGCATTATTCTGACCATTAAGCAGATGTTTTCTACAGAATTTGTTAATGGTTTTTTTAATCGAGTCAGTAATATTTTTGGCATGGGTAATTCTCTCCACCGCGACTGACATCATGGTTGCAATCGCTATTTCCAGAGTGAACTGAGATTTATCTAATCGTCATGAATTTTCATTGATTTTGGGTGTTTATTCTCGTAGGAAACAAATTTTGGGCAAAAAGGGCTTACCTCCTTGGCGAAGTTAAATAATTTATATAATTGCAGATTCGAAATTCGTGCATAATACAAATATTGAAATAACGAGGATAGACTCGTTATTCTGAAAATAAAGGATATGAATTTTTTTAATTAAATTCAGTTCAACATAAAATATGCGAAAAGAGTAAATATATTCAACTGAATAAATATCTGCATTCGGAATTGTTCACAATCATCGCGCGAATATTAAGTCCGAAGATTCTATCTTCCTGCGATTTGGGATACGAATTTTCTTTGCCAGAAAAGTTTATCAACTCAATTAATGGATTACGCCTAGTTGTAACTGTCGAAAACAGCTTATTTTTTTGACAAAAATAAATAAAATCGTGGTGAATACATTTATAAAAAATAAAGTCAAAGTATATTGGTTTCGAAAAAAGTGATTTTTCGACTTTTACAACAAGGCACAACCCTTTAATTCAAATAATTTCTGATATATCACCATACAATAGAAATAGAGATTCGTAAAAATAAAAAATATCACGTAAATAATAATCGATGCTCAAAAATAAAATGTATTCAATTTTGATCAAATCCAGTTAAAAATTAATTTCGTCGATATCCGGGTTTGATTTTTGGTTATACGTTCGACAATTTCATCCACAAAATTGGCGTGTAATTGTAACACGATCTAATTTTACAAAATTGTGCAAAATGATTGCAGAATTCGCGGAAAATATTCCTCTGACCGTACAACGGACACCGCACCCTTCGCGCAGGCGTAAGTTTTCCAACGACACGATAAACCTCTGACACGCTTTTTTTTTAATTCATTTTCCATCATTATTTTATCGAACCGTCGATTATAGCACGCGAGTATAGTTAATTGGCTTTAACGTCTCCCTCCCTTGCCCTTTCTCGTTTCTCGTCTATCGAGAAGACCGAGGGGATGGAATTCTCAGATAGTAGCTTTATTCTTTTCACAATGGAGGCACGCCCGTGATGCAATATATATTCTCTTCTGCTATTCATGAATCTTCATTTTATTCTTTTCATTTTCCAAACAAACGGCAGACGCGAGAGAATAAAAAAGAACCCATCGTCGATTGACAGAAAAATAATGAGGAAATATCGTTAATTGTCGCAGGCTCGAACCCAAACAAATCATCGACTCTTCCGCTCTCGTATCGCTACTGCAACGAACGGCAAAACAGCAAAGATCGCGACGGTTATTACAGTGATAGAAACGAAATAATAAGGGAAAAGAGGGAACGCGATGCTGAACGTGAACGTGGATATCTAAGTGACTACAGTTCGAGGTAAGACCCAAAATCAATAATTATTCGATTCATTCAAGACCATTTTCCATTTTTTGAAAACGATTTTTTTTCCAATTTTATTCTACACCATTCTAACGATAATAACTCTGGAGTTATTTTATGATTTATCGGAACGCCGAATTAGCGATAATAAACCATTAAGGAGAATAATGAATTTAATTACCCATATTATTGAAGTTTGCATCGTTGGAGCGCAACGAAATTTCCGTAGTGTGATCCCTTTTTTGTCAAATTTGAGCTACGAAAATCACTCAAATTTTTTTTAACGTCCTCACAAGGAATGTGAAGACCAAATTTGCTGGATTAGATTTTAGATGACGACGAAATTGAGGAAATATTTTTTTTTTATCTTTGTTGCATTCCAACGATGCAAACTTCGATATCGTAATTATTCGTACAATTGCGACGGTCTCGCAGTCAATAGAGTGCCGCTCCTTCACTTTTATTCTCGTAACCCTCTGTACTGAAAACACAAAAGAATTCAAGAAAATAGCATCCGGTAAATACTTTCAGTTGAAATTATGGCAGTTGCCCCAACGATAGTTAATTACGCAAAAAGAATAAAAGCAATTTTTTATTTCACTCGTTTTCATCTGCTATATTTTTATTGATATGTGAAAAATTCGACATGCCAAATATTAATAATTATTATTGTTTGTTAATTAATATTGTTCGAGAAGCAACATATTGCTTTACAATTCGCAGAATAGTCAAGTTCAATTCAATATTAGAATGACGTGTGTAGCTAATGACCTACGGAACGTTACTTACGAGGAACGTCGAATGAGTGTCCGCATTCGATTGTGTTGAAACTCGTATATGTGATGAAGCATTGAAAATTATTAGACGCGTATTTTTTTTTATTGGCGGAAAAACGGTTTTAAGTGGGAAACTACCCCTCAAAGAAAGGCGTGTCGAGGGGTGGTTTTGCAGTTTCACCTACGAGCAGTCCACCGATCTGAATTAGACAAAAACCAAAATTCTGCTGACCTAAAGCGATGAAACATACACTATAGAAGTATTGAAAAAACAAATTAAATTGTCACGCCTTCCTTTGAGGGGGGGTTTCCGCCCTTAAAACCGTTCTTCCGCCGATGCAAAAAAATACGTGTCTAATAGTTTTCAATGCTTTGTCACATGTACAAGTTTCAACAAAATCGAAGGTTGATACCTTCCTTTGTCGTTGTTGAAGGTTGAAGGTTCCTGGTTCGATTCGCAATTTTGGCCAAACTTGAACTCTTTAGAAAAATTCTGATTCATGGGAAATTCACTTTAAATCAGCACCCCTCCGAATCAAGATATTATATAATAATAATTCAACATCCATGAATTTAATTTTCTAGACAAAAAATATGATTTAAAGAGCACTTGATTTTGGTGGAAAATAATTAGAGCTTACATTCTCCGTCATAAAGGGATTTTTGGCGACGCGCAATAGTTTTTAGGTGTGGGTTTGGGTTTGTGTTTGTGTTTGTTTGGGTATTTTGTTATAACGGAGAGCGCGATAACATATATAGGTATGAACGGAGACGTAGCAGATATAGATATAGATGGCGCGCATTTGAAAAAAAACATTAAAATTCAATATCTCAAAAATTATCGCGAGTCGCCAAAAATCCCTCTGGCGTTTGCCTTAAAATATTAAAAGCAAGGTTTGTGTAAAATTTCAGCTCGATCGGAGGGGGATTCGGAAACTTAACCTTAAAAAAAAAACTAAAAAGTTATATATCTCGAAAACTATTGCGAGTAGCCAAAAATCTCTTTAAAGATTATCTTAAAATATTAAAAGGAAAGTTCGTACAAGATTTTATCTCGGTCGGAGGGGGGGGGGGGGGCTTATCCGATTGTTCCCCTCACTCACATCCTCGTGTCGAGTTTTCTCAAAAGCTCGTAGCCGTGAAACGTCGATCGATCGAGGTCTCGCAAAATGATCCAGAGACAAATTTCCGGCGAGGTACCAATTTTTTTGTTAATTATTTTTTGCAGATGTCAAAGTTGCATCGGAGAATCAGCGAGGGCTCAGTGGTTCCGACGATCGGACGGTTGGCAATCGGGAAGCTCGACCCTCGGCTCGGGTGCATCGAATTCCGTAAATCCCAACTACGTTGGACACAAGAGAGAATCACCCTGGGACTCGTTGCCCTCGCTTAGACACGAGGGAAGCCTCAACGACAGCGGTTACAAGTCGAACAGGACGGATTCCATGGAACAACGGTGAGAAAAAGATATCCAATTACTGACTAACTGCTGCTTGACATTGCTCGCAAATACGTATAGGATTAGGTGAAGCTTTTCTCCAACTCTTCCGAACACTTTCGTGGTGGCCCCAATTAACCCTGTCTCAATAGCAGAGACCATGAGGCTTGACCATGTATGGTTTCAGAGTATTATGAAAATAGTTTTCCGTAATTGCTTATTTATTTTTGTTCATTGGTTGATTGATTGATTTATAGATTTATTTATTTACTTATTCATTTATTTGTTCCTTAATTCTTTCATTCATTCATTCATTTGTTCATTCATGTATTTATTTATTTATCTATTCTTTCATTCATTCATTCACCCACTCACTCACTCACTTATGCATTCATTCATTTATCCATTTATTCATTTTTTCAGTTAATTTATTAATTTATATATATATATATATATTTTTTTTTTCATCGTGCACACATACATACGCGAGAATTGACGTAGATACATATACAACTATATACATAAATATAGTCGCAGTGACGTTCGATTGGAACGGCAGAAGATTTTTTTTCTCGTATATTCATTGAAATTCAACAGATTTGCAAAAATTCGAGGGCCGACCTAACTTTGCCGAAAACTCTACAACATTATAATAATTTTGAACAAGAAAATAATTTTGAATCGTGTATGTACACATAGAGAACCAAGGGTGAGGAAGAACTGGATGGTCTGTTAATTCTTTTCATTTAACAAAAATCATTATTAATAGTTGCATTCATTATTCTGGTGTTGTCAACATAAATACCTTTCTATTTTTAATTATTTATATTTTACCCCCAATTGTGAAATCGTCTTCGAACGCGACCAAAATTCGTTTCATAAAAATAGACGAGAACTTTAGTTTCTTTTGCTATATTTCTACCTTCGGGTAATTGGTAACCTAGGCTACTGAAAAATTGTTCATAATGAATATATTTTACTATCGTTTACGTGGGCAGAAAGGGCGTTATATTTTTGAAGTCTACTAGGCTCGAAAATGACGATTTAATTATGATTTCCAGACGATACTTTGCTTTATTATGATAAAACGAAAAAGCTTGGCGATTCATTATTATACCTTTTGTGGGAAGGCGAGTTTGATATCCTCGAAAAATCGGTGCCCGGAATGAGGGGTTGGAAGGCGTGTCTGACCCAAGCCGGGGATGACCCACTTTGGGAAAATTCCTTCGGTCAAAAGCCGGGCAGGGTGAATTATAGGGTACTTTGTACTCTACTTTGTACTGTCTGTACTTTGTACTGCCCATATTATTATGACTTTCGAAAGAGTTCGGTCATTTTTTTCGTGCTTTTCGACCGCGATTCCATTCGGGCATAAACGGAACTCCGATACTTGTGTGCCACAAAGGACGCGAGAAATCGAAAATAACCGGCGGTTCAGCGTTTGTAGCAAATTCTTCGAAAGGAATTGTCCGAATGGCAATTTCTCAAGTACAATTTCTCGAACGGACAATTTCTGGTACACAATTTGCCGAATTAACAATTTCTTTAATACAATATCCCGAATGGACAATTTCCCGAATTAACAATTGGGTTAAAAAATACTAAATTACAACAAAAAATGTCTACGTGCGACGATCGCTACTACAATTACGGAAATTTCGGTTTCTTCGGGATTGACAATCGGAGAATTATAGTTAGAGTTTGGTCTTAAAGTTTGAAGTATCTTTTACATTTCTGCCAGGTCGAGAAAAATCGTTTCGATGAAAACGCGGTTGAAGGTTTTGCTATACGTAAATCGTTGCGCTACCTGTTCTCGCTAAATCGTCTGTAATTTTGTCAATTTTCAATATTTCAGCTTAAATTTTTTTTCACATATTCTTGAATATGTATACTCAGAGAAAATGTAAAAAAATCAATTTTTTCCCCCATCACAGTGGTGTCCCGCCCTAATCTACATACGTGCAGTATCCAAAATATTTAGTAATTAATTGACTCGATTCGAATGCACATTTTGAGACTCAAGATCTTACATTCGTATATTTTTCACAAAAATCCAGTCACCGTATTGACTTTTGCCTATTCATTTCGACTTTGCCATTTTATGGTGACAAAATCGGAGATTTTGTGTACGAGCACTGCAAGCAAAACGATTTATTGACGAAATGAACAAAGTTATCGAATTCGAATAAAATATTATTGGAGTAAAAATACATTTATTTATTGCGAGCACTATTCTTTCTTGGTGAAACGAATCATTTGTTCCAGTGGAATATATAATTCCATTGCAGTCGATAAAAGAATCCGTTCAACTCGAATAAAAGTTCATTAGAGTCAAACAAACGCTTGTTCTCGGAAACCCGATCGACGAAATTACTTGCAGCAAATGTACGATTTTGTTGAATATAAAAAAACGGCTAGCAGACCAAAAGTGAAACAAAATTTCATTTCCTCCGAACAACCCATTTCTCTTGGTGCACGAGAAATATTTTGTCCAGAATAAAAAATAGTCTACGTCGAACTGAATCGCGGTTTTGTTAACGGCGAAGCGATCATTAAAGGAGCGTTTCAGTTTCCCCCGGTTAGTTTCAGCATTCTCGACTACCCGCCTACGTATATAGCAACTTAGTCACATTGTTTTCATTGCCTCGTTAAATTCCGCCTTTTCAGAGCTTTGTTCTCTCGAACCGTTTTATTACAGTGCGCCTCGTACGTTCCGCATACCGAGTGCTTCGGTGAGCGAAATTTGTTTACACTTTTTACCGCACGTACGACGAGAACTACCGACTTTGAAAATTCCGCTTTCCGTAACGCACGTGCTCGTCAAAGGGATTTCTCCAATTCGCATTCAGGGGGTAGGTTACGGTGACGAACCGAAAATCAGGGTGATTAAAAATAAAAATTGAACGCATAAGTAAGATGATTGGGTATCCCTCTCTGGAAGCCCAATTTGAAGGGTCAAAATGATGCATTTTTTTCTGGCCACACATTGGTTGGAATACATTAATTTTTTTCCCAGCATGTTGTACACATGTTTGTGGTTACAATGTAATTTGTTCGAAAGAAAATCTTTGAAATTGTTCGCGCTGCTGCAGTTGGCGTTGCAGTCCTCCAGCAGCGAAGCCCCGAAACGGCGCGATCTCTACCAGGCGCAAATGTAATCTGACACGAAAGCAAAAAATGTTTTCTTCAAATATATCCAACTGGCTATGGTTTCACGATCGACTTTTCGAAATTTCGAAAAATACGAAAAATGACAGCTTCTCCAAAGAAAACCTTACTTTTCTATTGTAAAACAGCATGCTGAAGTCATTGTTATTAACAAATGGTTCATCCAATTAAAAAATGCGATCGTGAACCTTAAATGACTACTGTTTGAACGCGAGCTGTGCGAATTCAAGTAAATAGGGTGAGAGTTACTCAAGATATTAATCCCGCCGTGTCAAGATATGTAGTTCCGAGATTATTCTTGAAAATTGACACTATAACAATATGCAAAAAAAAACGATTTTTTTAAGTTTCTAGAGAGAAATACTCCCGAAAGATGGCAACGCATCTGTAAAGAAGTACTATAAGCAAGCTTGAAATTCAACTCATTCCGCGGAAGTATAAACAACTTTTTTTTCATAGTTTTAAACATGTCAAATTTCGTGCTAAAAAAGGAATTTGCGGGGAATTTTGCTGCACCAGTTTATTTAAAAAATCTATAGATATTACACAAAGTACACAGCTGTTTGATAGCAATGAAAATTTAATCGGACTTTTCGGGTAATAAAAAACATGTTCATGTAAATAATATAAGTTCGTTTTTATCATTAAAAAAAAATATTGATACTTTAAGGACTTTAATTGGATTTGTTTGGATTTACTTTGGGTTTGTTTGTATAATAAATGTTATACATTTATAATATAAATTGTAATATATTTAAAAAAATTAATAACAAGATTAGAATTAGGTGAGGAAAGGGCATTTTTCAACAATTACAGGCACTCAGCATGTCGCACCCCGCCCCCACTCCACTACACTACAGTGGCAGTGGAGTGGGGGTAGCGTTAGTTTCGCGTGACATCCAGCTAACTCAAGCCGCTATACCCAGCCTACATCAACAAACATATACAGTTTCAAAAGCATTTTCAATGGTAAAATTATGTTTTTTGTATAGTTTGTCCGTCACCTGTACAGACCTGAAAATGTACAGAGGGAATCTTTATAAATTCCATTGATATGTTTACGATGTTTTTTACGCGTATCTCATTCTTCGGTTTTCCATATAATATTTAAGAGAAATGGATTAGAGCAAGGAAATGTTAAATACAAATTATTCCTTGTATGTCTATAACGAAACTATAGGATTATTTTTAGATACATATCTTTCGACCACGTAAAGAATTGCAAAAAGTGTAACCCGATTATTTATCATTTATAACAATTTTTTCAATGTTCGTAACGAGTTTACGAATATGTAACTGGAGAGTCGTTTTAATTCGTTTTTTTTTCTCGAGATTTCGTAAGCTTTCGCGAAAGGAATTAGCAGAAGGAGAAAATTAATAATAAAAATTCAGTCAAAAAAGGTAGTCCGTGGGGTCTCTGCAGATCAAGGGTTGTGAAACGACACGGATGTCGTTCACCGGGGGTACAAGGTATGTTTGTTGTTTCGATAAATGTCCAACAACGACCGCGCGACCAGACGTAGCACCGCAAGGTGTTTCCGCCGACGAACGGACGAGGTTTAATCGTCTGAGGGAAACCGGACTACCCGAAATAACATGGGCCCTTCCATATTTATATACTAACTCACCGTGTATCGAGCCGCTAACGAGAAACCATCAAATAACATCTGAGCTTTGATCCGCCGATCGCACGAAAGAAGGAAAAATTACAAAAATTTCTCGAGCTCAAGGTACAAATTTTAGTCGACATTGCTTCGTCGTACCGTTCGCGTATGAATTATTGTAGATTTTTTTGAGTTTTGAGCAAGAGTGGAGGCTACGATGCGCGCGAGATTGAATCCGCGAAGGATGTACCCATGGAGTCTAGATACAAGCGCCAATGCAAAAGCACGGGATAGAGCGGAAATGTGTCGAAGTTATGGCGCTGGGGTGCAGCGGCACCTACATATATAGTAATACATTGGTCAACGAGGTGAAAGTGATCGGACGAGTTTCTAGCCTCACGACAGACCGATCATGACATCAAACGTCGAAATATCCGCCGATCCATAATTTTCTCATGATGGTTCGAAAAGAAACTCAAAAGCGAGAAAAAGTCACAAACTCAAACTCAAAATGGCGGCGACAGAGCCCATACTGAAAAACGTGTTTTTTTTACAAATAGCTTCACGGGAGGACGGTTTTCTCGTAAAGTATAAGGCCTGGCGCAAAAACCAAAAAAATTATAATCTATATATTATTAGCTACGGGACTACGTAGGGATTTTTTTCAAATTTTGAAAAATGGTGATCTTCAAAAGAAATAAATCGATTTTTGCCCAAAAATAAACAGTAAATTGGTAATAAAAAGAAAGTTTACATTTATTAAAAAAGCGTTACATACGTCCATAAAGAATGTAATTGTAAAGCTACTGTCAAAATTTCAAATCGATCCATACAAAGGTGTTCGACTAATCCGTCTTCCCAGTTTGAAAAAAGTGGTTTCGAGAAAAACGCATTTAAAGTTGTACGAGCAATTTAACTTTTAAAAAAGAATTCGCTACAAGACCATTTGCATATTTTTTTTTTATGACGCGAAAGTATTTTTAGGCAAAACAAAACGTCTTTCCGCAATTCTAGAGTGGTGTTATCTCTTAACAGTAATGTGGCTGTTAGGTACATCAGCTGTGGTCTGTCTCAGATCGCATCCATGTTTAGCGTATATCTATATACATATAGGTGCCGAAGCACCCCAGCGCCATGCTTCTCGTCATCGTTTTGGGAACGAGTTGAAAGGCCTCACTGGACCTCTTGGTATCTAAGCTCCATGGATGCACCCATCTAGCGGAAAATTGGCGAAGCGCACATCCGCTCGTGGTGCGTTCTAACGGGGCTCGCGGTAACTAAGTCGCTATTGCGTTTTTTCAGAGCGCTGTTTTTTCACTCCAGTTGCGCTGCTCGTAACACCTTTGAAAATTGCACTCTTACCGACTATTGGCGCATGATATTACGAAAATAGCATCGGAATTTCCCACCAAGTGCAAAACTTTATCCGCAATCATTTTTTTTCACAATGTTTTTCTCATCCGTTAGATGAACAGTAAAAACTAATACGGCTGAATTATCAGTCATATATTTGGTCTTTAAGGAGTTTCGATAGCGTTCCTTGGCTGCAAGAGTGGGTATAAAAATACGATGGAGGCTAGATACCATCTAGTGTCTAGTCTCCATGAAAGATACAATGAGTTTTCGGCAAGCTGCCAACTTCGTGCGAATAAAATTGTAGGTACAATCTACAGATGCTACGCAAAGTGCAACTATTTCATAGCATTAGAAACGTAATCAGAGTTTTCGAGTAATAAATAACTCGTACATGTAAATAATATGAGTTGGTTTTTATTATTTTTCGGAAAATATTGATATATTGAGGTATATACCTGAGTTGTTAAAAAAAAGTTCTATTTTTTTAGAATTGATTATTTGTGATAATAAAACAGAATGTCAAAAGAGTTTTTCTTTTAAATTATTCGGAAGATAGTTATAAATTGTTTTTATATCACGATAATTCAAATTGTAGATGTTGGCGCGAAATGCCACGCTATCGACACTGGCGCTTGTGTCGTCACAGTCGACGCGACCGAATATGCTATGTATACGGCTAACACGCGAGTGTACACAAATGAGAAATTTGGTGTCCTTTTACACCTGGAGGCATCTCGTGCATTCTGAAAAAGTCGAAAACTAGTTTAATTTTCATGCAACGATGTGTGAAAGTGGATTTGTGAAAGCAAATTCGAGTAATTTTTCGACCGTAGATTTTTAGGTTAGGAGAGGCTTGATAAATTGTGTCTGTTATTGTCGCTACGTATCATGAGCATATTGAGAAAAATGCATTTAAAAAACAATATTTCACTACAGTTTATGTTAAAAACACGTTTACATTTACATCAAAGTGGTCTTCACAGCGAAAATAAGTAGACGATGATTTCGCGTTGACACGTCGTGCTACATCGAACCACAGATTTCGACGTTTTACGTCTTGTAGCGCGATCATAAAACCATTATTAGGGGAACTTTTCGTTGTATTTATACAAAAAGTGCACGAAACAAGCCTCATACGATGTTGTCATTGCCATCGTTGGTAGAATACTCGTGTTACACGAGTTATTCGTATATCGGTTTTAGAACGGTGACGTCACAGTGCGCTCGGGTGACTTTGGATGCTCTCGGCGCGTTATTGCCGAGCCGAACAGAACAACAGTTTCAAAGTGCTATATCGTTGTTAATTGTTGAAAAAAAAAGAAAAATACTTTCCTTTAAAAACCGCACATGTTCTTTACAATGAGAACAAAAAAAAATCATTTAACGACCCAACTGGGTTTGTTTGGATTTGTTTTGGGTTTGTTTGGCTTTATTCGTTTCGATTTGGTTGGGCTTGCTTCTATAATCGTTATACAGTTGGAATATAAGTGGTAATATAATTTTTTAATTAATAACAGGATTAAAATTAGGTGGGGAGAGGGCATTTTTCAACCAATCACAGGCATTCAGCATGTCGCAGCTCCCCCTATTCTACTACAACACAGTGGCAGTGGAGTGGGGGTAGCGTTAGTTTCATGACATCCCGCTAGCGCAGGCCCCTACACCCAGCCTACCTCGACAAACATATGCACTTTTAGAAGCATTTTCAATACTAAAAAAATCTGCAGCTGATGCACACACAATTCTCGTTGAGACTTACGTCGACCATGCTCTTTCGGAAACAGCATGCAGATATTGGTTTAGACACTTCAATTTTGATGTGTCGAATTGGAGGCATTACTTCATGAAGACTCATCTCAGACGCTAGCCGAACTTGCAAAATCATTAGGAGTTGATCGCACATCCGTTTTAAAACGTATTGAAAGCATTAGGCATGATTTGAAGAATAAAGCGTTTTAACGCAAAACAGCGAGAACTTATTCAACATCCCAATACATTAACAAAGTTGTGTACCAAATTTCATAAAAAATCTCAATAATTAAAGACGTTGCAAACAGTCTCGTCAAGGACCTATGAAAATTTGTGAAATTTTTTTGAACAAAAACCAGTTTTTTCACAAAATGAATAATGTTCCCAAAGACTTGACGGACCTTTTTTTTGTTATCGGGTTTCAATCACAAAGGAAAAAAATAACTTTTTTGGTTTTTTTCGCGCGAAAATGACATCATTATCGTTAATAGGCAATGAAAAAATTGTTAAGAAGAAAAACGTCGGTCAAGACTAAACCACCAGTGCCCTGAATAAATGTACCAAATTTCAAGTAAATCTGCTCATTAGATGTCGAGAAATCACGTACACCGTTTTGCTAAACGTCGTTTCGAGAAAAGTGTGTTTCAAGTTTTAATAGCAGTTCTATTGTTGTAATCGTACGGTTACCCTCAATATACGCTTCCTGCACCATACGTTGGACCTTCCGCTTTAATTAGAGTCGCTTCAAGCGACGAACGAGAGTTTTGAAATGTTCACAGTAGTCTAACACCTCGAATAAAATGAGCTAGAACAAACCTTTCCGAGTGCTGAAATAGCACGGATGAAATTTCATAAAGGACATCGCCGGATGTGAGAAAACGCTGCTTCACTATAGACCCGTCGAAATTAATTAGCTCCACGCTGCTTCACTTCGAACGTATGAAAAAAGTATTAAACAAATTTGAAAGGTGAGAAATAGACAATATTTAAAGTAGAAACTCCAATTTCGACATACTTATCTGCCTCGTTGATTTTCCTTTACAATATTGGTAACTATAATAATAAATAATAATGACAACGACTAGGAGTGAAAAATTCTCGACCATTTATCGTGTCAGAAATACAGTAATTAGTATTCGGCGTTTTTCTATATTTGTATGTATCGTGTATATATATATATATATATATAGTGCATTTTATAGTATGAATCGTGTGCATACGACTCAAACTGTATTCACAATTACTAGATCATGATAGAATGGAAAAGTATCCCTATAGAGCGTTATATATGGATTAGTGTTTTCTACCTGACATTTACAATATTCATCATAGACGTTTCAATGGGGTGTACTTTCGATCGAAGCTGCCCAGCAAAAAAAAGGCACACGTACTCATCATGCACGTATAATTGTTCAGTATTGTGAAGTTAACTGAACTTTAATGCGTCTGCTTTTTTTGTGTTTTTCGTAATTTTGTTTTATTCCTTTTTTCGAGCTCAGATAGTGAGAAAGGAAGAGAAGACGAGCTGACAAAAAAAGGATGACAAAAAAAAGAAGACGAATGACAAAAAATATATATACATGCACAAGTTCAGTGAGCTTGTTTGAGAATTTGATATTACTTCTTTTTTAGTAATCCATTTTCGATTTATACTCAGCGGAATTTTAAGCCTTAAGGGGCGGAGATACCTTTCGGCGAGGAAAAAATGGCTGATTTTCGTGATTTTTTTAAATGGAAAGATTTCTTCCTCATTCTTGACACTTAGGGTACGTTTCATTACTACTTTTGGCTGTTACGTGGTTTTTGCTTATTGATCTTTAAAAATGACGGAGCACGGTCTTGTGGCGGCGGATGTGGTCCGACGGCGTGACACAAAACGTCGGTGGGAGTAATCTTAGAAAGAACCAACAAAGATTTTTCTTTTGTCAACACTCATACGCAGAATATGAACCAAGAAAAAGTGAGAAATGTTGAAAAACGATGAAATGGTACGCATTGAAACAAAAAAAAGGACTTTCCGAAAAAATGGCTACATTTTGCAATTAAAAAAGACTTTTAAAAAGGGTTCAAAAATATTTATAATCACTATATAGACAATAAAGCTAAAAAGTTGTAAACCAAATTTCATCAGAATCGGTCCATCCGTTTTTTAGCTATACGTCACGTCAGTTTTGACAATGCAGTTCGAAAGACCATGCCCCGCCATTTTTACAGATTAATAATAAAAAAATACCATGTAACAACCAAAATTAGTAATACGTCCAGCGTACCCTAAGTCCAAAAAGTGGTGAAGAAATCATTCCTTTAAAAAAATAATAATGAAAATGAGCAATTTTTTCCACGTCTAAATGTACCTCCTCCTTAAAAAAGTTAGAAAAATCGACTTTACCAGGTGTAGAAGTATGAAACCGGAATTTTTTTTGCGAAAATTACACGTCTGTTGTTTGAAAATGATAAAAAACAAATGGAGACGGCTTTCTGCGTCACATTCAATTGATCCGCGAGCTCTTGTTGACTTTGAGTATCATCGTCATCCAGTAAGGCTTGTAATTCGTTGTCTGCGAACTTTTTCGGTGGTTTCCCAAGCTCTTCGTTTCTCACGTCAAAAACAGCACTTTTGAATTTTTTGAACAACTCGAAACACTGTGTTTTACCAATAGCATGTTCACCGTATGCTTCGACAAGCATTCGATGCGATTCTGCAGCAGTTTTCTTCAAATGATAACAGAAAACCAATGCTGTCCACAAATCGTAGTTCGTAGGCACAAAACTCGACATGTTTAAGGATGTTGAGTCCCAAATCGCAAATGATGATAAAATTCTGAAAATTTGGTATGTTTTTGTATGAAGTATTTCAGAGGTCGTATAAAAATTTCACGACAATTAGGAAGCTCGTTATTGAACAATTAACATTCACAAATTAAATGTTGCTTATGGAAACTGATGTAACTTTGCAATAAGATTTTTTTTTTGACCTCTCAATTTTATAATATCTACAATATACTGAAAGCAACGGAAACAAAACGAAGTTTATTGATACATTTTTTTTTATTTCTTTTAAAAATTGTTCTTAACAAAATGTTATTTTTTTAATAACGAGCTTCCTAATCGTCGTGAAATTTTAACACGACCTCTTAAATACTTCATACAAAAACATGCCAAATTTTCAGAATTTTCTTATCATTTTTTATTTCAACCCTTAAGGAGGTTGAAGTAATGATGATAGAATTCTGAAAATTTGGTATGTTTTTACATGAAGTATTCAGGAGGTCATGTAAAAATTTCATGACGATTAAGAAGCTATTTATTGAACAATTAACATTAACTTGTTTTATAGGGACTCAACATCCTTAAGGTTATAGAAAAATATACCCGATGTAGGTAACTTGGGTCGTTGTGTGTCGAAAATCTTAGAGGGAGATGATGGCGCTGCAGAAGCGGTCTTACGATCCCTAAACTGATGGCTAGCACCATCTATAGGGAAATTCCGGTTTCATACTTCTACACCTAGTAAATTCTATGGAAACTTCATCGGGTTTTTCTCAAAACTTCATTTTCGAAATTGGCGGGCACGATTACTCAAAAACTATTAAGCCGATTGAGTTCAAACTTGGTAAATATATAGTTAATATTGCTACCCTCTACTTAACTTCTCTATTAAAATTGTTTTTGAAAAATTAGAAAAGAAACTACTTTTTAAATCCAAATTTTACCGAAATTTCGCGTTAAATGTTGATTTATTTTGTAAATGAGTGCCATTCTCTTAAATTTGCATTTCCTTCATCTTAATCCTCAATCCGTGAAGGTATTTGCGGCACCTTAATCCCGTGAACGTGGGCCGTTTTTGTTTTTGCACTACCAAACCAACAGTTGTCAACGAAAAAAATCTGAAAAAATTCATGATCGATCTTCGGACCGTACTTCTCAAGGAAAAATAGGGTTTTCTTTTTCTTTTTTATTTTTAATATATTTTTTTCCACGAAATATTAAGCAACCTGCGAAGAAAATTATTTTGGGCAGGACGAAAACGATCTAGGTTCACGGATTGAGGGTTAATTACTTACGGTCTTACGGTCCCTAAACTGATGACTAGCACCATCTATAGGGAAATTCCGGTTTCATACTTCTACACCTGGTAAATTCTATGGAAACTTCATCGGGTTTTTCTCAAAACTTCATTTTCGAAATTGGCGGGCACGATTACTCAAAAACTATTAAGCCGATTGAGTTCAAACTTGGTAAATATATAGATAATATTGCTACCCTCTACTTAACTTCTCTATTAAAATTGTTATTGAAAAATTAGAAAAGAAACTACTCTTTAAATCCAAATTTTACCGAAATTTCGCGTTAAATGTTGATTTATTTTGTAAATGAGTGCCATTCTCTTAAATTTGCATTTCCTTCATCTTAATCCTCAATCCGTGAAGGTATTTGAGGCACCTTAATCCCGTGAACGTGGGCCGTTTTTGTTTTTGCACTACCAAACCAACAATTGCCAAAGAAAAAAATCTGAAAAAATTCATGATCGATCTTCAGACCGTACTTCTCAAGGAAAAATAGGGTTTTCTTTTTTATTTTTAATATATTTTTTTCCATGAAATATTAAGCAACCTGCGAAGAAAATTATTTTGGGCAGGACGAAAACGATCTAGGTTCACGGATTGAGGGTTAATTACTTACGGTCTTACGGTCCCTAAACTGATGGCTAGCACCATCTATATGGAAATTCCGGTTTCATACTTCTACACCTGGTATATCGTGATTTCGTTCACGAGTTCGTACAGTTTGAAGTATAATACAACAATAATATATCGATACAACAATAATATTAATAATAACAACGGCGCCTATGGATAACAATAAAATGATTTTTAACGATTTATCGTATCGACAAAAAAAAGTAATTATTTGGCGTTTCGGTTCGATTGTTTCCAGTGGGACCTTCGACAGGCAGGATAGTGTTAGGTCGGACTACATGTCCGACAGGGACGGCCGATACGGAATTGTGCAGCAAGCATCGCTCGAGAGCACAGACTCGAGGCTCTGCTACTTGACGTCCTCCGAGGTGAGTACAAGTTGCTTTAGTGCTTGTTGACCTTTATCGCGCGAATATCAAGATCCCATTGAGCCGTGAATAAACGCGGGCGAAAGTTCACTTGACTTTGTGAATCAAATTTTTCGCCCCTTTGTCTCTGACGGCGGAGCTTACATTTTTTCAAAGATTCAACCTCGCGAGCAAAATACATGTTGACGTTGCTCCGCCTGCTCCTCCTCCTCTCCGAAAAATCGACGGAATATTTCGGCTTGCCGAGATAAAAAAAAAACATTTAGAATTTATCGACGCCAAAATTCGTAAATTATTTTCATTCGATACAAATGCAAATATATTTTGAAGAATTATATATACATGTTTCTCTTTGGTTTTATTCCTCTAATTTGAGATGAGGTTGAAGATGACATACCAGATGTCAATCCTAGCCAAACAAAATCAACTGGCGCCAGTGGCAATTGGGGGTGCACTTGTGCGAGTAAACAGGCGAAAGTATCTAGTTGTCGTGTACCCGAGCTCACGAGCATACAGTTTACGTTTTATGCTTTCGAGGTCGGAAAATTTTGCGACCCAATACATATAAAAACACGCGCACGCACGCACGCAAATATATAAATATATATGTACGTATAAATGGAAAAACAGAGTGAAGCTTGGTCTTCCAATTTTATCCTCCCTCTGCACGGGATAGGCGGGCGCAGGGTTGAATTATCATACAAAATAAACTCGAATTCCCGCGCGAGCTCACTCGGAAATGAATAAATGAGAGTGTGAACAAAAAGTGGAGAAAAAAAAGTAACGAAGAGTCGTGAAAAAATTGCGAGACACGGTGACGAGATTTTTTCATTATCCGGGGGTTAACGACTCGCTCGCCTTATTTCCACGATCGTGTTTGGGGACGAGTCCGCGCTGCAATTTTTGCACCCTTCTTCGCACAGAAAGATTCTTGTCGGTTATGGCGAAAGAAAAAATGTGAACTATACATGCCGGTCTATTCGAAGCGAGGAGAGTACGATACGGTGACTACTGGCGACTGCTTTTTTTTTCTTCATCTTTTATACAATGCGAGGTTGAAGTATACGCAATCCCGCTCTAGCTCGCTTGGAACGCGACGAGATATTCCAGACCAAAGAGCGCTCGGTTACATACGAAATTGATGTTCCCGTGTGCGTGTGCGTGCACACGCACACACACGTATATACATGTAGCATCGTATGTACATTTTTCCATTCTCGCTTTCGTACATACATCCGGCCTCTTTGAACGCTCTTTCTTTTTCATTCCCTTTCTGAAACATCCATTCGAGGATCTGAAGCACGCGCGCGACGAGAACTGGCTAGTAGTTTAGTAGTACCGTAACAAAGCAGCCCCCAACTTCACGTGTGCACCGCAAAAGTGTCCCGGCAGAATCGATGATAGAAAGTTCAGCGAGGGAAATATTTGAGACACGGGAGGATAAGATAGTGAACGGATATCGCACATTCCGTATTTACGGATATGAAATGTTAATGCTTCTCGAAGCCTAAGGTACATGTCCCAATTATTGAACAGGTCCCAATTATTGAACACTATCTTGTATTTTTATTATTTCTCATTCACCTGCATGCATTTACTTATTTATAAAAATTTCATTACATATATGGAACTTTTAGCTATCGAAATTTTACCTTACTTGTGCAAAAAAGCTTTAGTTAATAGAGAAAAAAATTATTTAATCAGCAACGGTGACCCGATTTGACGTCTCGTGGTAACTGCTTATCGTTTTTGCTAAGACGCGCCGCTTCATGCGTAAGGGCATAAAAATTTCAAAAACTGTCACATCTCAAAAAGTAAAGGCATTTCGGGTTCCTCAGAAAATTTCTCACAAATAACGATTTAAAAAAAAAATTTAATTAATTATTTGTTAAAAAATACGGTGTTCGATCATTGGGACATAGAAAATGCCGTGTGTCCCAATTATTGAACACTCGAATTCTCCAAGATGGCGTCATTAAACCCATCAAAACATCGAGACAGCTAACGTGTGACAGATCGTGTGAATCGGATTTATTCAAACAAAAACTGTAAGTTCCTGAATAAACTTACCTTTATTCTTTTAATAATAACTCTAAGATCGTCAAATATATTTTTTATTTGTATTTTCGTGCAATAAACATAAAAAGAAAAGTAAAAAGAGAATATAACGTAAATGTAACCTAAAAATACGAATGTAATGTTCAATATTTTTTGCTCTCCGATATTTCAGGGACAAAATTTTCTCAATAAAACGCCATAAACATGGCGACAAAAAGACGTCGCTCTGCATATAGTGCGGAAGTTGTAAAAACCGCACTATAGCAGAGCGGTAAATAAAAAGAAAATCAAGCTGGAGTCGAAAAACAAGAAAGCTGCGACAAAATCAAACAAAAAGAGAACATAAAAACGAGGAAGCTGAAAATAAAAATAAAATAAAGTGCGAGTTGAAAAGCAAAAATAAACCAAATGCGAATGAACCGAAAAGCTGTCAAAAGGGACTAAATATATATTTTTGTATTTTTACATGATTAATAAAAGATTATTTAAGTGTTTGATTTTGCTTTTATTTCTTAATATTGTACCCAAAATAATATTTTCAGAACGGAAAAAGAATTCTCGAGAGTGTTCAATAACTGGGACATGCCTGTTCAATATTAAGGACACAGGCAGTCCCAGTGTTCAATAACTGGGACATTTGCATGCTTCACATTGTTATTCTTTTTTTTTCATTTGAAATCATTTAAAAATAATTTAAAGGGTGATTTTTCGAAAGTAAAAATATCAAAGTATCATTTGAACATGAAAGCGATGGTTTTTTTCTTTATTTTATATTTTTTCTCACCGAATTCAATCCCCCAGATCCTTAGCTGTTCAATAATTGGGACATTTGCCTTAATGGATGAAAAAGTCTTTCGATGTGGAGCTGATGCGAAGTAATGTGAAAGTAGTTCAATCTGCCGTTCGTGACGATCCGATTGATCGGTTCGATTGTTCATCGAAATGGTCTTTGTTAATCTGATACCGTTCCATAAAACACAGTTTCGAGAAAAACGCAAAGAAAAAAGGGCAAGTCGCGACGGGACGCCCTAGGGCAAACCCGTGCAGAAATTATCGTAGGGATCCAATTGGGTTCCCTTACACGTCCCTACGTCCTGATAGGGGTCCAATCGGTCATTGCATTGGATCCCTGTGCTGAAACGTCACCCTCGTACATTGGATTCTAATCGAGATTCCAATGTACGAATCCAATTCGAATCCTAAAGGATTTCGATAGTATCGAACAAAATCTCATACGATTCTTGATGGATCCTGTCGTATGGTGTACGTTGGAATTTTGAAACAAGATATATAGATATACAAAATGAGTGGATTAAAAGAAAGTATATTAATATTGTTAAAAAATAAGATAAAACACATCAAAAATCTATTATTAGTCATATAATTGGAAATAAATACCTTAAGAAAGCGAGTTGCTGCCCAACACCTTGACATGACACATGCCACGGACAGGCTAGGTGGTGTTGCCAACACAAAAAGAAAATTAAATAATTAAAATCATTGCACACTCTTAGGTAGCGCGCACTCTCTGGTGGCTCTACCCTCACCTATGAGATCGCCCACTGCTGACCATGTAACCATCCTTTATAAACTTACTTTTGTATACGAAACATACCCTCTACGGAAAAAACAGATTAAATAAATATCCGACAAAAGAGGCATCTCATGTTTAAATGAGGGAAAAGGTGATTCGATTTTTTAATATTTCCGTCTTTGAGCCTATTTCCGGATATAACAGCTTATTCTTGAGATACAGTGTCCTAAACGAGAGGCAAATTTGCTGGGACAATAATAGCTCTCCTCCGGAGTGATTCGTTGACAACTATGCTCATATCAGCTATAGATGCAAACATAACTATATATATGAGGAGCTGCCGACAAAACCGGACTTGTCCACGCTACGGCAATTTCTTCTTTTTCGTTTCCTTCAAGCACACCTTCATTAGCTCCCAAAATATTTTGCATCAAATCCGGCGTTAAATACCTTGAAGTTGGTTAAGAACTGCCTTTTCAAAGAGAAATGGATTTGTCCATGGCTCGCTGGATAAAAAATTAGTAACAGATGACCACCCTGATGACATTGCATGCGATAGTTATGAGCCGGACATGGAAGAGTTTGTGTAGGATTATTATATTGACAGAAAAAAAACAATTTATGTTCAAATTAAAGAATCTGTTTCATTTCATAACCAGACATGCCGTAAGATTTTTATTCAAAAGCAGAGTTGTCGACCATTCTTATTCAAAACTGGACGTGTCCAAAATAAAAATAAGCACATGGTACCTAGTGTTTTTATTAACGGGGTGTCTCTCTGGAAGTCCAATTTGAAGGGTCAGAATGATGCATTTTTTTCTAGTAACACATTCGTTGGAATAAATTTATTTTTCCCTAGCATGCAGTACACACGTCTGTGATTACAAGGTAATTTTTTCGGAAGAAAATCTTTCAAAAGTCTTCGTGATGCTGTACTTGGCGTTGCAGTCCTCTAGCGGCGAGGCCCGAAACGGTGGGATCTCTACTAGGCGTAAATGTAATGTAACACGAAAACAAAAAAAAAATGTCTTCAAATATATCCAATGGGTTTGCGATCCACTTTTCGAAATTTCGAAAAATACGAAAAATGACAGCTTCGCCAAGGAAAACCTCATCTTCTCTTGAAAAACAGCGTGCTGAAGTCATTGTTTTGAAAAAATGGTTCATACAATTAACGCGTTACCCCCACTCGTAGCGCAAAAAAGGCCTTTTTCATGAATTTTTTTAAAGAAAACTACAAAACTTTTTTAATCGATCAATATACCATCTTAATGAACACATCTTGAAGAACTTTCAGTAATTTTTTTATTGAAAAATATTACATTGTTTAGTGGCAAATGGCCGTCAATGAAATAATGTTTTTATGTACACGGTTTGCGGTGACCAACATTGCGGCGAAGTGGATCATCTGAACAAAAAAATGCGGATGGATTTAGTCAAATATAAGTATAAACTAGTCTTTAATCGAAGGATTTTAAAAAATATTCGTTTTTAACAAAATGGCGGACACTCAAAGTTAATGGTTAGATTTTAACGAAAAAAAACGGCCGTTTTTTGGCTACAAAACGGCCATTTTTTTCGAAAAAAAAAATCGAACGATTAAAGACTACATTTTTATGTATTAAATAAGCCTGCAAAATTTCAAGAAGATCGGTTCATTAGTGTTCGAGTAATCTTGGTCACCGACTTCAGAAATGCCATTTTGAGAAAAACGCGTTTAAAGTTTCAATTTCAGTTCTTCAATTCACGGATTCTTCACTTTCAACGCTCATATCTCAGTCAATTTTGTTCGGATCGACTTGAAATTTTCAGGACATATTCTCAGATACTTATACTTCAAAAAAATGCAATGAAAAAAAACCATTTTTTCGAAATCGCAAGTGGGGTTAACCCCTTAAAAAATGTGATCGTGAACCGAAAATTACTACTGTTTGAAGGCTAGCTGTGCACATTCAAGTCAAATAGTGTGAAAGTTACTCAAGATATCAATCCCGCCGTGTCAATATATGTAGTTCCGAGATAATCGCGTTCAAAGTTTCGGTACATATTTTCCACGATCTTGTGAAATATTGTCGTCTTACCGCTAGTCAGTGATTTCGCCACCATACAAGTGTCTTTCTTCATCATCGATATCGTGTTGGACACCTAATCTATGCAATCTGCGGGCAGTTCGGGCCTCTTTTGAGTGCTCTTGTGCTTTGATGTCCGCTTTCGTTACACGCGAGTCATCCTTAACTTTGAACCATTGAGACGCACACTGTACCACTAAAATAGGTGTAACTTCATCCATTTTTAGAATTTCAGGCTCTGGTTGGTCTTAAAATATTCTTGAAAGTTCACACTATAACAATATGCACAAAAAATCGATTCCTCAAAGTTCCCAGAGAGGGATACCCCCTTAAACTAAAGCCAGGTCCAGGCTTACATTTTGACAGAGCCTTCATATATTAAACTTTAAAATGGTAACTCATCTCTATTTGGATGTTCTGGTATTCGACGTTTCCTGCAAATAAGTAAATCACGGACACGTCCGGTTCTGTTCGCCAGCTCCTCATACGTGTATGTACAGAAAGCTCGAACGCTCGAATCTATTTTTACAGTATGTGGTTAACGCGGCAGGAAGGCGACCCTTTCTATCACTCGGCATCTCTCTGTCCCTCTTTATCTTTCTCCCTCGCGGACCCACACAGACACCCCGATAGTGTCCTTCCTCATAACATCGATAACCTACTGACCCTGCTTCGCGTTCGCGGTTCGCTCATACCCATCGCTTCTTCGACGATCTTCGCGGCGCATACGCGGTTAAACGGAGCGCATTTCTCGTGTGCCAAGCCTTTGATGAAATGACGCTCGTGTATGCATATGTACATACATATATGTATATACACGTTAATACGTAGCAAAAAGCTTTTTAGCTATCCGTCTTTTAGTCACCGTCAAAAACGTATGTACAGGCCCATTCGTTCGAGCGGCGGGATTTCCGTGGACACTGAACGAAAAATAGGTTTCGTCGACGTCGCATTAGAATCGGATGCAAATGTGATGTGACCGACGTCGTGATGTGAGAATCTTGACGTGTAGCATTTTTTTTTGAGATTATATTTTGAAGGTGCTCGGGTTCGAAATTAAATTGTACCATCTGTTCACAAGCAAAGAACAAATCTTGAACTTCCTTTATTTCGATTTTATTTATTTTCCTTAAGGAGATACGATCATTGCTGTGAATCCAACTTTCGGATTTCAATTTTTTATATGATTTTGACGAATACTTTTTGCGCCTATTGCCAAAATTTGAGGTATTTTGACCGTTTAGTTTTTTCGCAATAAAACTGCAAAGTCGAGCACTTGCAGTGAGTTACCGAAGCACGTCGTCTTATGGAGACGGCAACCGGAAGGGCGGTGATCGTTGGAAAACTGAAATTCGATAGATTAGATATAATAGATATTGTAAAAAATAAGAAAATCAATCTTCACCGTGTAGTTAAAGCACTACATTACAAGAAAGTTTCAATTTCTGGGTGAAAATGGTCAGAACGACGAAATAGCACCCACAGACTTAGCAACGTCGCGAGTAACAGCTGATGCGTTTGGCGAACATAAACCTGCTTTGTTTTGAAATTAATTTGAATAGAAGCCGCCACGAAATATGCAAACGATAATTTATGGAATTTTATCATTCATCACGTATCAATAATATGTATAATAATATTCTGTCTATCGTGTTAATTCCGCGAGGTAATTGAAGTCTATTTTAATGGGCTTGAATTTTATTACGTTCATCTTATTACGAAGATTACTACCGAGTCGTTGACAATCTAATTTTTCAGTTTTTATTTGTTCACGCGAAATAAATTCATCGTTTACCACAACATTTGGCACACTATAATCGATAACACGAATAAGCAACATAAGTAAACATCAATCAGAGCGGCTGTGGGTGAAATAAATTTAGACTCTTTCTTGACCCCGTGGAAGTGATCGTACCCCCTTAATGGCTGACACATCGCTCGTGGCCGGAAATGACGAAAAAAAAATTTCGTCTATTTTTTCTGGGAATACGTGTTCAGGCTTTTAATTGTTTTTTTTTTCAGATTGAAGAGTATGTGTTGAAGGATCTTTCACAATTTTTGGATTGAAAAATACTCATAAATGTGGCAGATGCTCGGAACCAAATCATTAGAAATAAGAAAATCAACCGCATTTAGTTTTTACATGAAATTATGTTATCGAAGGAATTAGTCAAACATCGATTTAAAAAAAAACAGCCGCAGTCCAAAGTGAAAGTATCAATTTTTGGTTACAAAACCCATCAATTGCCCTTGATAAAAAAAAATTATGCATTGCATGGAAAAAATCGTTCCTTGAAGTACTGCTTTTTTATATATGAAAGAAGCTTATCAAATTTAAAGTCGTTCGGTGCAATGATTTTCGAGATACCGTGGTCACCGATTTTGGAAAAATCATTTTGCGAAAAACGGGTTCAAAGTTCGTCGGTTGGAGTTGCGAAATTTCAAAAATTTGAGCTAGGTAAAAACCGTCAAACTCCGCTGAAGACAACTCTTCGTTTTATTAGAAAAATCCGAGCCCTGCAGCTCTCGAAGGTTCGGATTATTTATCGTCACCACTTTATCTAAAAAAGTTCCGGTCAGCAAAGCCGCGGGGATGTTATAAGTCTCCATTTACGTGAGCGTTAAATACAGCGATCCGATTTTTTTTTGCATCTCGGATAAATCGACGAAAAATGGTGCTGACGCACGGAAGACTGATAGCATACATGCCATGGCATACATTGTCCGCCTATCCGAAGAATAATCCCGGAAGTGAAGTATCGTCGAGGTCGAGTAACGCATACATTTTATTTCCACGAGCTTCCAGCTCAACCGGCAATAAATATTAAAAATGTGGAGTAAAATGCGATTTAAGGGGTATGCCAGTCTTGTCATGTATTACAACGCCATAAGCTGAAATATCGTGGCGTTATATCTGGCCGTATAATATTACGGAGTAACGTGCACACACGCTTTTGCATCGCTAATGTTCTTTGGGAGCAGAAGCTTTTTTTTCCTCTTCGCTCTCTATCATTTTCCCTGCATTCTCGTTCGATATCGTCGCTGCGAGAGTACGCGATGTACGTTTAGTGCTTTATAATGCAGTATTTATGGCGCCATAACGTGATACACAATCGTGTTGTGTCATATGTGTATGCATGAATATATATATATATACACACATAAATACGAATATATATATATGGATAAAGTATGTACGGTATTATGTAGCACCGGGTGCAAAAGCTTACGCAAGCGCAAAGATTTTCATATTTTTGTGCTATCCAAAGACACATATTGGCTAAACTTTAGACGCTTCTCGCTTTAGACGCTAAAAAAACTATTTTCATGATTTTTTTTCATAGGTTTGTAATATAGATATTGATATAAAAGTTGTTACACTTAATAAATACATTTTTAAAAAGTTTTCTATGTATTTATGTAACCCGAGCAAACTTTAAACGCGTTTTTCTCGAAACAACGTTTTTCGACGGCTTGTTGATAACATCTTCGAAACTACTGAACCGATCCTTGTGAAATTTTAACTACATATTCTTTACAACCGTAGCTATAGCGCATAAGGATTTTTTTTTAATTTTGATGTTTACTAATTTTTTTTGCCAAAAACGGTGAAAAAAACACGTTTTTTTTGTTTTTTTTTAATGTCTGCCATTTTTTTATTTTCGCATATACAAAAAATCGTATGATATCCGCTACATCCATTAACATACTGAATCTAAAACCGTTTGATTTTTCTGTTTCGGATGATCGATCTCCGAGATTTCATTAACAGCACACATATACAATTTTTTGAGGACATTTTTTTAACTACCATTTTCGTTTATAAAGAGTGGCTCGAAAAAAAAATTTAATGCATCTCGTAAGTGTATATTTATTGAGTGTAACAACTTTTATATCGATACCTATAATACCAACGTATCAAAAAAATTCATGAAAATAGCCTTTTTTAGCGTCTAAAGTGAGAAGAACCCTTAACGAGTCTGCATAACCTTGGGCCCCAAAAAACAGGTCGATCTTAAATTTTTTTTGTAACGAGATTATCGGGATGACGGTGGATTTTACACACAATTCGTACATAGTCTTGTCAAGTTAAATTTTTTTTAGTTAATCAACATTATTAATGGACAATGAAGTTATTATTATTTAAACAAAGCACCGCCGTTGTTGCATAGCCGATCTGTGCAGGTGGTTCCGACAACTGGGGCGATTTCAAATGGGAAATAAAAAAATTACGATGTTGAAGTTTTCATTGTTGGAATGCAACGAAAGTTTGCAATTTTTTCGATTCCTTGTCTTCATTATCATCCCGAATATTTTCTTACGTATTTGGGTCAAAGATCTTCAATTAGGATCCTAAATAAGGTTCGCGTGATTCTGGAGGGCGGAAGTGCCAAAAAAATTGGCGTAGGAAACGTTCGTTGCGTTCCAACGATGCAAACTTAAATATTATACGAAATTTACTTTGGGTATAATAATAAAACTTTCGTAGAATCTAATACCTTTTTTTATTTTGAAAATGATGAGTTGTAACGAAAATGTCGATTTTCAACAGAAAAGCACCACTACGAATTTGTTATTAGCAAATGAATAAACAGATTTCAACAAATCATCGGACGCTACGTTTATGGGGTAAAGGTATGCGAGATAATTCCCTTAAGGGAGAATGCTCGCGATTTCAAAGATTTTCAACATAATTGAGACCCGAAAGCGTTTACTACTGGCACATTTATCTGTCTTACGATTGGCATATTCGAAGTATTCAATTTATTAAGGTTTCAATAAAAGATTCCTTTTTTTAACCTTACATGAGGATCATTTTGGGCACCCCGAGGTCCAAGATGATCCCTAGGGTATGTACAAGATGATCTCCCGCATCAGCTTGTCCCTATTTTGGAATTTTTTTTATTTTGGAGAAGTTAGGTAAATACAAATAAAAATTTGCTCGAGTTTATAACACGTTTATATATATTAATCATAGGTATACGTCATAAACTGAACTTACAAGTTAAATTACCTTTATATTATAAGTTTTATCTCATCCAACTGGAATAAAACTAAACCAGTCTTCTAAAGCCAGTCTTAAAGCACTTAGGTATATCAATTATTATTAATGTGATCAATTATACATTAGTAGTGCAGTTTGATCAGGAATAGACAATTTATTTAACAAAAATTAAGTAGTTACGTTATTTGTGTACAAGAAGGCAATCATCTTACCCAAAACTCAACTTCTCCTTCACTGCTCGGTAACATAACCCAAAAGTATTCCACTGTTACCACGCTAACCAAAACCCAAATTGAGCACATTATAAAGCCACAAACACAACAATGATTGCAACCGACAGTATACAATAAAAGTTACCTAAGCTCAAAGTCAACTTCACCTTAGATCAACAGCTCACAATTAAAATTTGTTTTCCGTCAAAACAAGTGCGTCGCTCACACGGCCATCATGAATTGATTTGCGCGGGGGGGGGGGGGGGGGGGGGTTGCCGGGCGCTATGTGTTTCCAAAGATTATCACTGGATAGCCTTAATTGTTTCTTTGATTGAAAATTATCGTCTTACCTCCAGGATCAACTCGCGCACCTTTCCCCTAGATATTATAAAGACATGCTCTGTCCGAATTGCAATAGAATTGGAAGAATAGATTTTGAGATACGATTTCGACCGTTTCATAAAACAGAGTTTCGAGAAAAACGTCAAAGAAAAAAAGGTGAATCGCCGTGGACCGGTTCACCGTGGCGCAGTGGCCGATTTGACTGGCACCAAAAATCTTCATAATTCGGACAACTTTTGAAATTTCTACAAAATATCTATGGCAAAAGAAAGTTAAGACTAGGCTATAAAACTAGGCGAAAATAAATCGTACTCTTAAAATGCCAAGCCCATGCATTCGCTTTAATTATGAATGTTGAAAACTTGCGAAACAGATTTTCGCAGCAGATTGTTAGCGTAATCAGCACAAGCGATAGCTAGTTCTTCAATACACACTTTGGCCACGGTCCAATTTCAGATATATATATATATATATATATATATATAGGTTAAAAATATCCCAAGCGTAATATGAAATGCACCCTGCCGACAGACAATATAGCAACACTTTTCGCGATTTCTCGACCAGACACAAAACCTTCACAAAAATGAAACTTCCATGCTTTATTTTTCCTCACGTTACGTCTTTTCCGACAGATATTGGATTTCTACCCCCCCCCCCCCCCCCCCAGTGCTCAAGTTACAGCGCATTAAAAGGCCGCACCATTCTACTGAAAGCTGAATAAACTCGTAGAAATAAATCGGATAAGCTAATTCAGAGTCAAATGGAAGATAAATCTCAGCTGAATGGAGTCCCTCTAAAAAGCCTCGTTCACCGCCAGCTCCCAACAAATGACCCGCGACTTCACAAGAGTAGAAAAGTCCCTACAAAACCACCCAATTTGAGGTCAACCATCGATAAAAAAAATGTTTATCGAGAGTACCAAAAAAATGCATAACGGAGCTTGCTTATTTTATCTTTCGAATGGTGCATCGATCATCCGTTTGCAACTTTTTGGTCGCGATTTGCAACTTTTTGACCGTGATTCGAAACTTTTCGCCCCCCATTGAACATTCGGAGAGTGTACACACACATTATCCAACCATATATACATATACACACATACACATATACACATACACATACACATACACATACACATACTCAGTAAAAAATAACAATCTTTAAACGCTATATGGAAATATTCTCAAAGGCTCGAGCGCTCTTGTACGTAAATATATAAATAAATGGATGAGGATGAAAATCCGTTATCGGTGTATACATCTCTACGAAGCCTTGACGGAAGTCCAGGGAAGGGGTTGGGGGGGGGGGAGGGGATAAATTGGTCAGAGGTGAAGGAAAGAAGAGGAGAGTAAGGTGAAGCCCTCTTTTCACACCCCTCTCGACCCTCAACCTCCGCTTCCCCGGTGCGTAGCCGAACAGCAGCACCATCACAACCACCGCCACCAACTACGTACGTACGTCCAGCCTCGGGTATTGATTCCCATCGCAGCAGCACCAGCACCAGTAGCACATCAGTGGGGAGGGAGAGAGAGAGAGAGAGAGAGAGAGAGAGAGAGAGAGAGAGAGAGAGAGAGAGAAAGAAGAACACATACAGCTGTATATATCTATACAGGCTCTTCTTTTCCGCGTTCTCCAGCAGCAGCAGCGCACCATCAGTAAACCAGCAGTACCAGAAACCAAGGCACCAACGCCAGTCTGGAGTAAAGCACGTTCGTGGCTGGGAGGCTGGTCTTGTGTTTCTCACCACCAGGTGTTGCGACGAGCAAGCGCTCTCGGGGGTTGTTTCGGGGCTTGCGTTCGCGGCTCTCAATTTCTCTCCCTTCTCTCTGGCGCGGTCTCTCTTGCTCTCCATCCCCTCGCTCCAGTTTGGCGCTAAACCTAACTCCGCTATGTCTCCCGTGTAACCCGGTACATGTGTGCGCAGGCACACGCACATACAGACACACGTGAAGATCCACGAAAAAATCATAGCTTCCGGAAGCGAGGGACGACAGACGCGTACAAACGTTGAAGGGAGAAAGGAGCATTTGCATCCGGCACTGCGCCGTACACCCCCGAAGAATATCGGCGAATTCGTGAGAACACACTGGGCGAAGAGAGTGGAGAAAAAAAAACAGGACGATAAATAAGACGGAAAAGTTTGGGGAAAAAATGCGAAACCGTTGGACGAGGAATATCAAACGGTTACGAGGATGACATATGTCCAGGGTCGTTCAACGAGAGTAGGCAAATGAAAACGTGCCAGGTATTAGCCTCGCCGAGGAAACTTTGACAAGAGCCAGCTGGAATCTCCTCTCATTCGTATTCTCGTTGTAACTCCGTTTTGGTTCGTTTTTTTTTTGTTTCCTTTGATCTGATTCCCTCTCAGCGTCGTCGCCGGTGCACCGTTGCGCCGAAGAGTTGGCTCCGAACAATCCGGGGACTCGCGGGTGATGGATTATAGTGAGTGGAAATGTGCTTTGTTTTCGCTTCCTTTCGTACGTATTGCGACACGCAGGCGTTGGAATTTTCGGAACATACGGTAATATGCAGCTATGAAAATGTCACCGACACGCGAGTGATGTGAAGCCGAAGGACAGCGAAATTTCGCACTCGTACATTTTCGGTTCGGCTCTCCTCGTTTTTTGCGATCGACGAGCCTCGGTTTAATCGGCGATTGAGACGGGCTTTTTTATTTTTATTTTTTTTTCATACTCCTGGAGAATCTCTGCCAACGAGAGAGAACGAGAGGGAGCAAAAGAGAGAGAGAGAAAGTGCAAGGATCGATCGATGCTGTCGAAGAGAAATAAACGGTAGTGTTATAGCCTCGTGAACTTGAAGGTACTCGGGATAATGGCCATCGTCTATAAATAACGAGGACAAATTGTCTCTCGATATAGTGAGAGAAACACCTGTTTTCACGATAAGACAAAGAACACTTCGTGCTCACGTAATTAATAACGAAATAAAAAAAGGACAAGAAACGACGATAAGGGAGAGATAAAAACACAAAGGAGATGAACAAATGAAGTGAAGAAATATTATACGGGAATATATTGTTGATAACGGGTGGATAAATTTATTTCAATCCGTTTTCCCACGTTGCTGTGATAAACAAAGTGTTGCGCCGATTTCTCCCCACGATTTTCCCTACGGTGGGAGGATAACGAATAGAAAACAGAAACACAAAAAAACACAAGAATTCAATCAATCTGTTCGTTCGTCGTTCCGTTTACACGTCGAAATACTTCAATCCTGCTGTCGAGGACTTCGATAACGGTGCGCCCGGACGAGTCGCCTCGACGTTATCGTGATAGGAAGAAAAATTTATTGCTATATCGGTGGAAAAAAAAACGCGCGAAATAACGACCAGGTACCTGGATGAACGGCTGGAAGCGAAAAAAATAAAAGAAACAGACGAGAATAATAATCGAAGCCTCTCTCGTTTGAGTTTCCATGTGATCGAGGCGGTGAGAGGGACAAAATACTTCCGACGACTTTTTCAACTTTTGGTGAGATGAAAAGTTCATGCCTGGTGTCTCTGTGAGTCGCAGGCAGTGAAAAATCATTTTGAGAAAGCAATCCAAGCCTGAAAAAACGAGTGGAGACGGAGAGAGAGAGAGAGAGAGAGAGAGAGAGAGAGAGAGAGAGAGAGAGAGAGGGAGGGAGAGAAAGGAAGAGGGGGAGAGCCGGAGATAATTTATTTTTATATAGATGGTCCGTTTCGACGCGTATTTAAAGAATATTTCTATGTATACACGAAATTCCCCAAAGTATTGGGAAAATTAAAAAAAAAAACGAAGGAAAAAAAAACGAGCGAGACGAAATACACGAATAAAAATTTCCGTAACTTTATTCCACGGGAAGCTTCGCCAAAAGAGTGGAGGAAACGAAAGTGGTCGAAATAGAGATAGCGCGAGAGTTGGAAAAATTAAAAGTAGTTTTACATTTAACAAAAGCACGTTGGTCCGGTTGAAGATACGAGAGAATAATCGAATCTAAGAAGGAAAGATATACGTTATCAAATTATCTCGTTAACTATGTCCATCCGCAAAAAGTTTACGCGCTCCGATCCACGCACTCGAATGGAGAAAAGAAAACAAGGTTGAAAAGTGTCGAGATTCTATCCGTGCTCGACACGTGCTTTTCACGAGCGTCAAATTCATTGAAGAAGGATGAAAAGGATTTTCCTCAACCACCAACCACGTATGGATGCTGCAAATCAAGCGAGCGTAATTGATCTTTCGAACTGAAAATCCACAAACGACATTGGAGAAGGAGAGCTTCGATTATAATTAGCACCTCGTTCTTCGATTCCGAGATGGAATCATCAGAGGAGAATCAAAATTGGACCACGTCCAAGGAGAGCGAAGCGATGAGAACACCAAGTGGAAATGGCAAAAACGCGCATCGCTTCGTCATCGTCGACCAATCGTTCATTACGTTCTCCTCCTAATTGCCACTCTTTGCTCCCCATTCGATTCGCATGGGAAATTGGTAGGATCGTGAAAAATCATTGACGAATGATGGTAGATAAAGGATGGTCGCCGTTCGGTTGTGCGTCTGATTACAAAGGACTGTTCGATGACGATCCAAGCGGCAGCGGCGGCTACACCGATCTCAAAACTCTCCACAACAAACAGTGCAAGAAGTACTTTTGTCTGTGCAAACGCCACGAGATAAGCGTCATATGTATAAACGAGACGAAAAAGTTGTACTGGTTCAATTGCAAGAGCGTGGAGGAGAAGGTTAATCAGGGCTACGGTGACGGTTATTATTGCAAATTATTGAAGATCGTGAACGGCGCGCTCAACACTTGGGCACAGCGTTACATCGAGGGCCTGAGCTACGCGAGGAAGGAAATAATGTTCAAGATAAACGGCTCCGCTAAGAAAAACATGAAGCTACTCAAGGAGAGCTGCTACTGTCATTATCATCCGCACGTTACCGCGGACGATTGCAACGCGGACTTTCTCAGGAGAGTCGTAAGTTGACGATCGAGACACACTGGAAACGTGCACTCATCCTTGAGCCAAAAGCAGCAATTAAACATACCCTGACAAGAAACATCCCTCAGGTGACATCCTTCGATATAGTTGAAATTTGGATATGTTGTAAAGCACCGAAAAGTAAGCGATACGTATTTTTTTTTAACGGCGGAAAAACGGTTTTAAGGGGTGATATCACCCATCGAAAAAAGGCATCTCTAGGGTGGTTCACCCCTTAATTTTTTTTGCAATGTCACTATAGTGGATTTTTCATTGCTACGGATTAGAAGAATTTTTGTTTTCGTTTCATTAAAATCAGTGGACTCCTTGTGTGTTAAATCGCTATGTTACCCCTAGAGATGCCTTTTTTCGAGGGGTTGTTGCACCCCTTAAAACCGTTTTTCCGCCGATAAAAGAAAAATACGTATCGCTTACTTTTCCGTGCTTTATAAGATATCCAAATTTCGACTAAATCGAAGGGTGTCACCTGAGGGATGTTCCTTGTGAGTCTCGAAAATAGTCAAGAAATCTTTCCTTATAAAAAAAATCATGAAAAACAGCATTTTTTTTCCTCGTCTACAGCCTTGAAACCGCTAAGTTTCAGCTTCAAACCATGTGGGCGAAATACAACGACGAGGCAACGATGCGAAAGATTTTCGTTCCCACGGTTTTTTTGCCTAAGTCTGCCATAAAACGGTACTTTTTTAATCACCTGATAACTCGAATTGCACAGCGTGTACTACCGTTTCCAAAAAAAAAATGTCAACATCCAAACCCCTCGAGTGATCGTAGCCGAATTTTACACCTGCCAGCTATCAATCGTAGATCATATGTGAAAATAAGTCCAGCATAATGTGTCAAAATTTGAAGGCGTTAAAGCATCTACCATTGTTTTTTCTAATACGACGAACCGAAAATGTCCATTCGTTCCTTCGGCAATTTACGTACGACTTATTGTTCCTCGCATCGAAGCTAAACTTCCAAATTTTCCAAGGCCCCTGAAATCCTCTTCAAAAACCAAATCGAATTTTAAAAAAACGTAAAACGACGCGAAATCCAATACTCAAAATCAACATCGATCGATCAATCACAAACAACATGATTTATAGTAAATAAGATTATACATAAACGAAAAGAAAATATCACTAATAAAATATTGCAATAAAAAATCAAACGTAATGTCAGAATTGTACGAATGTTATCAATTGTTTAAGGACAATCAACAAGTTAATCTTATACATAAAAAAAACATCACTAATAGAATATTGCGATAAAAAATCGAAAGTAATGTCAGAATTATACGAATTTTTCCAATTGTTCAATAAAAAAAAAACATTACAAATAAAAAAATTGCAATAAAAAATTGAAAGTAATGTCAGAATCGTACGTTTTTTTCTCAATTGAGCAATGACAATAAACATGACTTATAGTTAATCTTATACATAAACAAAAAATTAAACATCACGAATAAAATATTGCAATAAGTAATCGAAAGTAACGTTAGAATCGTACGAATTTTTTATTTTAGATGTCCGATGACGACAGAATGTCTCTGACGACCGCGGTAAGCGACGACGATGACGGTGAGAGCGTAATAAATTCGCCGTATCGTGGAGGCAAACAGACGGGAACCGCTGCCGCCTCCTTCAATTGTACGGGAGCCGTTCGCAAAGCCGGGTAAATTTTTCAAAATTTTCCGCATGTATTTTCACTTCACAAAATTAACGCGTTACCCCCACTTGTAGCGCAAAAAAAGGCCTTTTTCATGAATTTTTTTAAAGAAAACTACAAAACTTTTTTGATCGATCAATATACCATCTTAAAGAACACATCTTGAAGAACTTTCAGTAATTTTTTTAATGAAAAATATTACATTGTTTAGTGGCAAATGGCCGTCAATGAAATAATGTTTTTATATACACGGTTTGTGGTGACCAACATTGCGGCGAAGTGGATCATCTGAAAAAAAAATGCGGATGGATTTAGTCAAATATAAGTATAAACTAGTCTTTAATCGAAGGATTTTAAAAAATATTCATTTTTCACAAAATGGCGGACAGTCAAAGTTAATGGTTCGATTTTAACGAAAAAAACGGCCGTTTTTTGGCTATAAAACGGCCATTTTTTTTTCGAAAAAAAAATCGAACGATTAAAGACTACATTTTTATGTATTAAATAAGCTTGCAAAATGTCAAGAAGATCGGTTCATTAGTGTTCGAGTAATCTTGGTCACCGACTTCAGAAATGCCATTTTGAGAAAAACGCGTTTAAAATTTCAATTTTAGTTCTTCAATTCACGGATTCTTCTCTTCCAACGCTCATATCTCAGTCAATTTTGTGCGGATCGACTTGAAATTTTCAGGACATTTTCTCAGATACTTATACTTAAAAAAAATGCAGCAAAAAAAATCGATTTTATCAAAATCGCAAGTGGGGGTAACCCCTTAAAATACATCGGATCCACCGCGGCCATACTTGATCAAGCAAATCATGTCTCTCGGTCGTTTATTTCCAATCACGTTGTTTTCGATCGACAGTTTTCTCAGCGTGAAGAAATGGCTCTTGCGCAAGAAACATCAGATCGAATTGGCGAGGAAAAGAGGCTGGAAGGGTTATTGGGTTTGTCTCAAGGGTACGACACTTCTGTTCTACCCTTGCGATTCTCACGAGAGCAGAGCAGTGGAAACGGCGCCCAAGCATCTTATCATCGTCGATGGTGCTATAATGCAGCCCATACCCGAGCATCCTAAGAGGGATTATATATTTTGTCTCAGCACTGCATTCGGAGATGCTTATCTCTTCCAGGTACCTCATTACCCCTTCTTCTCCATAGATGAATCATTCACTACTGATCATTTAATTTCTACTTTTGGAGATTTTTGTTGATCGAAATATGGACCCAAACAATCGGCATTAATAAACAATGTCTCGAAAAATTAAATCTACATCAAGTACGATTATTTTTAATGAAAATATACTTTGCTGAAGTGAACTGAAATGAAAATAAATGAAATTTTAATGAACGAAGGGTTAAGGGACGACGTCAACGTGACGGGCCGAAAAAGGTAATTTTTCCGAATTTTTTGGGTCTACGAGGGATTTGGAAAAAAAAGATATGTCATTGAGCACACATTGAACTTATTTCGTGTAAATTTTTGTTGAACAATATGAAAAATTAGCAACGTTATTGAGGTCTGATGTAGCCTCTGTATAAAAAATGTGGCCCAACGGCCGACAACTCGACAATAGTCGGTCAGAAAAATAATAATAAAAACGTTTTATAATCTATATAAAGGTAGTTTTCTCTTTGCGGAAAATTTCACTAATATTCGGAGGCTTAAAAAATACAAAAAAAAAACAGCAACGTAAGTAAGAGGTAAGAGGCTTGGGAGAAGGGCTGAAATCAATCGAGCAAAGGTATAATGCTTTAGATAAGTGACTTTTCCGAAGAATGTGGCTAACATTTTTGTTTCCTATTTTTTTCATTTATGAGTTATAAATTATGACATTTAGTCGGGGGAAGGTGAACCCCCCCACCATAAATAGTTACGTGGTTTCGAAGTTCGCGGAAACACGTGATAAAATAGGGTATTTTTTAACATATCGACACCTTTATTGGGAAGGAGGGTAGAGGATTTATAAAAAAAAGCTTTCCTGAATACAAACGAACCCAACCCCCTCCGGCGGGAGGGTTTTAACGGGTTACCCCCACTTGTAGCGCAAAAAAAGACGTTTTTCATGAATTTTTTCAAAGAAAACTACAAAACTTTTTTAATCGATCAATATACCATCTTAAAGAACACATCTTGAAGAACTTTCAGTAATTTTTTTATTGAAAAATATTACATTGTTTAGTGGCAAATGGCCGTCAATGAAATAATGTTTTTATATACACGGTTTGCCGTGACCAACATTGCGGCGAAGTGGATCATCTGAAAAAAAAATGCGGATGGATTTAGTCAAATATAAGTATAAACTAGTCTTTAATCGAAGGATTTTAAAAAATATTCATTTTTCACAAAATGGCGGACAGTCAAAGTTAATGGTTCGATTTTAACGAAAAAAAACGGCCGTTTTTTGACTATAAAACGGCCATTTTTTTTCGAAAAAAAAAATCGAACGATTAAAGACTACATTTTTATGTATTAAATAAGCCTGCAAAATTTCAAGAAGATCGGTTCATTAGTGTTCGAGTAATCTTGGCCACCGACTTCAGAAATGCCATTTTGAGAAAAACGCGTTTAAAGTTTCAATTTCAGTTCTTCAATTCACGGATTCTTCTCTTTCAACGCTCATATCTCAGTCAATTTTGTTCGGATCGACTTGAAATTTTCAGGACATATTCTCAGATACTTATACTTCAAAAAAATGCAATAAAAAAAATCGATTTTTTCAATATCGCAAGTGGGGGTAACCCGTTAATACAAGAGTTTGTTTGTGTTTGTTTGGGTTGTAAATGAAAAAATAGGAACAACGAAAAATGTTAAGCTTATTTTTCGGAAAACTCACTTATCGAAAGAAATACCCGAAAAAATGTGCATCGAGTCAAATGTTTTATGCATCGTTGGTTCAATTGCTCACACCTCTTCGAACAGGCACCGTGTCAAGTGGAACTCGAGAATTGGGTGAACAGTATTCATTCGGCGTGTGCCGCCGCGTTCGCCCGTCATCGTGGAAAAACCGGCACGCTTCATCTTCTTCAGGAAGAAATTTTCCGTCTGGAGAAGGCGATCGAATCGGTAATTCGCGAATTTCACTCTCATTTTTATCGTTCGTTTAGCGTTGCACTGTTTCTCTCTCTCTCTCTCTCTCTCTCTCTCAATACAAGCGGGGAAAAAATTCGGGAATCGATAATTTTTTATAAATCCGTAGGATCACAAGCTGAAGCACATGGCGGATCTTCAGCAATCCGTCGTTTCGGACGTCGAGACCAAACAGCAGATTAACAATCAGATCGTATTGTGGGAGGAAAATTTGGAGAGACTGCACTGCGAACAATTTCGCTTGAGATGTTACATGGCCAGTCTGCAGAGTGGCGAACTACCCAATCCTAAGGTAAATATGCTAAACGTTATTTTTTGCCGAAGTGTTTTTTCTTTTTTTTTTTTTCCATCTGGCATTTTTCTCGTCATTCTTTGATCCATCGGCACTTCGCAATTATACAGAAAGCTTCAGCAAAAAATTCCGACGTATCCACGATGTTACGAACACTGCTTTCGATTAATACCAATGGCAAAGAGTTATTGGCACATTGGTTAAAAAAATTATCAGTAAAAAAATTGCTTTTCTTGTTAAACGCAATAGTTTTTTTTTTCGAAATACTCGTGTAATTTTGTAAAATCGTTTTCTCGGTTTTGTCATTTTTCTGGGCGATGTTTTTTCTGCGAGCTTGTATTACGAAAATTGGTTTTTTTTTCGTCTTTGTATTATAAAACTTCGAAGCCTTTTTGAGGATAATGCAAATTTTTTACTTAAAAATAAACGAATTTTTTTTAAGTTTATTTTTATTTAAACTTAAATTTTAAAATTCTTTTGTTTTTTCAATTTTTTAAATTTTATTTTAATTTTTTTGTAATTTTTATTTTTATTTTATTTATTTTTATTTATTTTGATTTTAATTTTATTTTTTAAATTTTATTTAAAACTTAAATCTTTTATTTTAAAATAATAAAAAATACTGCTGACTTATCCATTGTACAGAAATAATAATAAAAATTCTGCGCCGAGATTTGGAAAAAATCTTAAATATAAAAAAAAAAACAGCAAATCCATTGCGTATAAAGATTGTTTTACTGATTTTTTTTTACTGATTACTCGTTCGAACAATGTCTCATAAAGTTCGCGGCTTTGTTATTATCCGGAATCGACGTTCGCGACAACTTCGTCACGTCCGAATTTTTCCAGATCGTTGTCGAATCACGAATCACCGAAATTACGATCGGGAGAAACTTTTCGGTTGAGCAGTGTACGTGCGACACATTCAATTGTGAATTATTATTTGGATTTTTGATTGTTCATTAATCTGAAAGATTGATAAAGATGTCAATTTCGCAGAGTCTCTTGACTCACGTGTCACGAGCCACGAAACAGACTCTCAACAAGCTTGGGGTCTTCACGGTGTCCTCGTTCCACGCGTTCATTTGTGCGCGAAGCCCGTCGTTGTTGAACAACTTGCTCGCTGGTCGTGGCGCCACCAAGCGGAGGCCCCCGCTCCTCTCGAGATCGAACAGCGGGTCGAGTCGAAGGTCCTTGCAGATCTCTTCGAGGGACGACGAAAAGTCCGTCAAAGTTTCAGTGCCGGAAAATCAGGTAAAATTTCAATGATAAATTAAATAATAAAAAAAAAAACAAAAAACAAAAACTCATTCACATAATGCAAACAAAAAACAAAAAAACCCTTCAAAGTTTGCAAAAAAAAAACAAAAACCTCTTCAAAGTATGCAAAAGAAGCATCGTCCTTTAAGGGGTCTTCTCACTTTAGACGCTGAAGGCTATTGTCGTGAATTTTTTTGATAGGTTTGTGTTATAGATATTGAGATAAAAGTTGTTGCACTTAATAATGACACTCTCGAGATACATTTAAAAATTTGTTTCATTTATGTGAGCCAATATTCATAGACGGAAGTGGTAGTTAAAAATATGTCGTAAAAAAATTGTACGTCTGCGCTGTTGATGAAATCTCGGAGCAGGATCGTTCGAAACGAAAAAATCAAACGGTTTTGTTTTAACGCGTTACCCCCACTTGTAGCGCAAAAAAGGCCCTTTTCATGAATTTTTTAAAAGAAAACTACAAAACTTTTTCAATCGATCAATATACCATCTTAAAGAACACATCTTGAAGAACTTTCAGTAATTTTTTTATTGAAAAATATTACATTGTTTAGTGGCAAATGGCCGTCAATGAAATAATGTTTTTATATACACGGTTTGCGGTGACCAACATTGCGGCGAAGTGGATCATCCGAAAAAAAAATGCGGATGGATTTAGTCAAATATAAGTATAAACTAGTCTTTAATCGAAGGATTTTAAAAAATATTCATTTTTCACAAAATGGCGGACAGTCAAAGTTAATGGTTCGATTTTAACGAAAAAAACGGCCGTTTTTTGGCTATAAAAGGGCAATTTTTTTCGAAAAAAAAATCGAACGATTAAAGACTACATTTTTATGTATTAAATAAGCCTGCAAAATTTCAAGAAGATCGGTTCATTAGTGTTCGAGTAATCTTGGTCACCGACTTCAGAAATGCCATTTTGAGAAAAACGCGTTTAAAGTTTCAATTTCAGTTCTTCAATTCACGGATTCTTCTCTTTCAACGCTCATATCTCAGTCAATTTTGTTCGGATCGACTTGACATTTTCAGGACATATTCTCAGATGCTTATACTTCAAAAAAATGCAATAAAAAAAATCGATTTTTTCAAAATCGCAAGTGGGGGTAACCCCTTAAAATCCTTGATGCTATCGGTATAGTTGTAAAGAATATGTGGTTAAAATTGCATAAGGATCGGTTCAGTAGTTTCGAAGATTTTATCAACGAGCCGTCGAAAAACGCGCTTAAAGTTTGTTTGGGTTACATAAATTCATAAAAAAATGATCCTATGTATCTCGAAAGTGTATTTATTAAGTGTAAAAACTTTTGTATCAATATCTATAAATAAACCTATCGGAAAAATTCATGAAAATAGTCTTTTTCAGCGTTTGAGAAGGCCCCTTAAAAGCGCAGGGCCCGCACTCGAAATATTCACACGATCAGTATACGACGTTGAAGTTAGCACCGTTGGCGAGCAACGAAAATTAATACTTAGGAATTCCTTTAGATTCTTTCGGCATATTGCGCCTCGAAAAATCCTTTAACCATTTTTTAAGGGGAGGGTAGGGGTTTCAGCGTGAAAAAAAAAACACTTTTTTGCGAATTTTCTCTCATCTGTGTGGATAGAGTCAATTCATTGAAATCTATTATACGTCGTTAAGTGTCATTTCAAGAACATTCCGTGAAATTTGTACGCGAAAGTATCCACAAACAAGCCGGTGACAAAGCTTTTCCAAGATCGCCTTTGGAAAAACACGATTTGCGGTGTTCACTGTATCTCAGCTAGAAATTATCTGAAATCAAGTACCATTAAAATTTAGTCAAAGTATCGTCAAATCCTTATATTCTTGAAATGTTTAACTATAAGAAAAGACAAAAAATCGAGAAAATAAATCTAGAAAATCTAGAAAATCTAGAAAAATCTAGAAAATAAATCTAGAAAATCTAGAAAAATCTAGAAAATCTAGAAAATAAATCTAGAAAATCTCGAAAATAAATCTAGAAAATCTAGAAAAATCTAGAAAATAAATCTAGAAAAAATCTAGAAAATAAATCTAGAAAAAATCTAGAAAAAATTTGCAATGTAAATCTAGTAAAAAAAAGATTTTCCATCAAAAAAATCTAGAAAAAATGTACAATGTAAATCTAGTAAAAAAAAGATTTTCCATAATAACTGTCACATGAAATGAAATATGTAAAAATAAAAACATAAAAATAAAATATAAAAATTTTCGTTGCGTTCCAACGTCGCAAACTTCAACGGCACATCGGTATCCAAAACACACGAAACCATTCTCTCACCTAAAAAAGAAGCCCGTGTGAAAAAATGCTCCACAAACCGTCAAATTCAACCGGATCGTTTTCGCGATACGGAAAAAAAAACGCGTTCGAACAAGCCTCGCTCGTTTTGCCGAATCGTCCGATGAAATTTTCGGTATCTCAGCCGCGGAATGCCGCGCCGAATAATTCACTCGGGGATCGTATAAATTATTCAACGAAAGGGAATTGTTTGCGAACGAATAACATCTGGGAGTTTCGAAGCGTCGATATACCGCGAGCCCTCGATCGCGCGGGCGAGTACCTACCAATTTATTTCGAGAATCGAGAGCTGGTCAAATTTTAAGGATGTTGAGTCCCTATGAAACGTGTTAATGTTAATTGTTCAATAAATAGCTTCTCAATCATCATGAAATTTTTACACGACCTCCTGAATACTTCATGTAAAAACATACCAAATTTTCCGAATTCTATCATCGTTGCTTCAACCTCCTTAAGGGTTGAAATAAAAAATGATAAGAAAATTCGGAAAATTTGGTATGTTTTTGTATGAAGTATTTAAGAGGTCGTGTTAAAATTTCACGACGATTAGGAAGCTCGTTATTAAAAAATTAACATTTTGTTAAGAACAATTTTTAAAAGAAATAAAAAAAAATGTATCAATAAACTTCGTTTTGTTTCCGTTGCTTTCAGTATATTGTAGATATTATAAAATTGAGAGGTCAAAAAAAAAACTTATTGCAAAGTCACATCAGTTTCCATAAAACAACATTTAATTTGTGAATGTTAATTGTTCAATAACGAGCTTCCTAATTGTCGTGAAATTTTAACACGACCTCCGAAATACTTCATACAAAAACATACCAAATTTTCAGAATTTTATCATCATTTGCGATTTGGGACTCAACATCCTTAATTGCTTCGATTATTTAACGTCCCTCGGTGCGAATCTTCGACATGGTGTAACGTTTTCGCGCGTACGCACACACGCGCGCAAACACGAGCACACACGTGTTGGGAAACTGATGAATGGCGTTGCGGGCATATCGAATTTGGTTGCTGCACACGTTATATCCGGGGGCGCAATTATCGGGACTCGCGCTCCAGATTATATGTGGTCCCTCTGTGCGTGCGTATGCTCCTCGATAATGTGTTATGTGGTGAGAAGCTACGAGGGAGCGCGACAGGGAGGATCTCGGTGTTAATCATGTTCGATCGAATTACGGGGACATTAATTGTTGTTTGAAATTTATTGCCGATGGTTTGAACACAGTCAAACTTCTCGCTAACTTGCATCACACCTACCCCTATTTTTAGCAATACCATTTGTACACTATATTATATATATACTGTGTATATATAATATACACTATATTATATATATATATATATATATAATCGTGTGTGTGTGTGTGTGTGTGGAGAGGTTCATATGGAAACCGATTGTACATATCGCAGCAGCGATATACATAAGTTTACAACTGCACTTATAGTTGAATTTGTCCATTAATTTCATTATGTATACAAAATTAAGGACGATATTCCAAATTTTTACTTTTATATGTACAACGGTTAAAAGCGGGGCCTTGGTCTTACGTATTGGTGCATATAGGGACCAGAAATAGTTTATCCATATTTATGGCCTTTAATAACAAATACAGCATTACAAAATGTGCTTTGAAACTGTCGTAACGGTTATAAGATGAGGTTAGGCAGAATATACGAATTATCCGTCTTTCAACTTTACATGATCATAGTAATCAACGTCTTATGATGCTAAGAAACATGTGAATTTTTTTCTCATAGATGTATTCTACACGTTCGTTAAGGTTCGTAGCTGACGTATTCGTATTGACAAATCCCAAATTCTAACTCTGGATAAAAGTTACCAGCAGGAATAGCTTGTTCCGGTTTTATCAAACGTCGGAAATGTTTGATCGAATCTATCAGTCACAAAATTTGGAAAAAAAATCGGATACCCGTACGCACGCCTGTTTATGATACAAAGTAAAAGGTTAAGCCCATTCTTTATTTACTATTTTCTTTATCTTCAAGCTCTTCGTTGAGACCAAAACAATAATATTATATACAACGGTTTTTATTTATTTCATTAGTTTACGGCCATAACCGTTTTGAGTTACGATTAAGCACAATCATCATACTATAGAACCGCAAACATCATGCTATAAAATATATACAATATCCAGTTTTCATTAAAAACCTTTCATAAAAAATTAAGTTTTCATTAAATTCCAGCATTCATTAACATTATACAGTAATTATGGTACATTCTACGCAAAATTGTAATGAATTAGCGTAGGGTATCGTTCGAAACCTCTTTGTAAACCGTATTCTTCTATACTTTTTTGATGTAGGAATACCGTATATATCGCTACCGATGTAAATCGCGGTAGATAGGCAAAATCGATACGGGTTAGAAAATCGGCATGGTCCATGGTACAAGTATGTACCTCTACAACCAAAAATGTTTATTGGAACTGATATACGTTTATAATGTATTGGTAAAAACGAGGAACGAACAGACTTTTGTTTGATTCGTGGACCCAGAATATACCTTTACAAAACGAACCCCTTTTTTCGTAACAGTATATTCCGGTACCGAGGCTGACATACTCTCTCTTCAAGCGTCAAAACGATATTTTCCTTCCGTGCAAATCCTGCCAGTATTCTAATCATATGGGGGCCGGATTACAATGCCGAACTTTGAATGATCAGAACGCTCAAAACTCCGAAAGAATACTGCCCTGAAAGAATTTTACGGGAAAGACCAAAATTCCGAAAATCTGAACACCGCCAAAATAACTCGGCTATGGAAGCTTTAAAGGTTTCAAAGTTTCAATTAATCAACGAATTATTTCAAGCCTTTTTTTAAATTAAGAAGTGATATTACGTTAATTTTGAAATATGTCCAGACAATGTTATACGTTAAGCATCATTTACAGTCAACTGTGTAGACTTTCGCTGGCATGATCTCGACGAACCTTGTACTCAGACTCGAACTCTGAGCTCGAGTCACGCTCGAGTGAATTTGCGCGCGGACCTCTCAATAAGCACGCCCAACCGAGGACAGCTCAGATGAGTAAAATGAGATGAATACATAGTTACTTAACGTGAAAAAGTTCACATTCGTTCGAGCGTGCTTATTGGGGGGTTCGCATGCTATAAAGAGCGAGAGAGACAAAGAGAGCCAGCGAGCGTAGAGCGCGCGCCTGGTGGGGGTACCTGAATTCTCGGAAATACTCTTCCCCTTGGGGGCTCTTCCGTGCTTATTGAGAGGGCGGACTGTATAAAATATGAAATGAAAATTAGGATTTGGAGAACAATGTCGTTGGTATAAAAAAACGGATGTCAGCGATACCTATAGACGTGGTGCTCTGGATTTATAATGTTTCTACAATTTAGAAATCTGTAAACGGTAATTACATTTTTTCTCGTTTTAAATCTGAATGGTTATGGTTCATTCCGAGATAATTAATTATCTTCCACTATGATCGACTCATAATTGATTCTAGTGCGCAATGTTTGCGAAGTATGCGAAGACTTGCGGATCATAATGCAAATCCCACGTGGGCATCATTTCGAGTCGAGTGCACATTTTCATACACGTCTGTCATATTTTCTGGTCCCCGTAAATACCTTTCAACAAGTAATTCGGATGGTCCTCATTTTAACCGGTCTAACAAATTTGGACTGGTACCACTATTAACCGTTGCATATAAACAAATACCGGGACCGTCCCCGTATGTGCCAAATGTCCCCCTGTGAACCGCTTCAGCTCCGAAATGGTCCCGGCATAAACCTCTCCACACATATACGTATATATATATATATATATATATATATATATATATAATATTAGAGTAGCACAAACTTTGAACTGTCTTTGTTTCCTTTTTCTCGCCATCCAATTATCTTCTTCAAAGAAAAGTGTTTTAAAAGTGTGAGGTAAATTTAAAAAATCTGTTTCTAAAGAAAAAAAGATTAATTGTTTTGAAAATATGACGAAACGTCAAATTTATGAGTGGGAACCGTAAAAAAAATTGGAAATTTCTAAGCTCTTGAGCGACCAATAAATATTCATTGCCTGGCTGGAGCGTTCGCGACGTTAATTCAAGAGTTATAAAGCGTAAAATACACAGGTGACAAGTGTACGAAAAAAAAATCGACTTTTTAATGAAAGTTTGAATTCTTGGGAGGCTTAAGGAAGTTCATCTGATGATCGAATTAACAAACAGATATTGATTAAAAAATTCGAGTTCACTTATGAGTATCTAAAAAGTCACCTGTTCAAATTTCAAACTCTCCGGATACCTTGTTTGTGAGCAATTAATAAATAAAAATGTTCTAAATTAGCATGGTCTCTTATGGATTGTCGTTTTTCCCGTCTATAAGCGTGAAATTTGCAAGCATTGACAAACCGTTTCGAAAGAAACTTTTATAATGGATAAAAAAATATCTAAAGAACGTTTGGACAGCTTTCTAAAATCCATTATATACTTGTGAACTTCAGAATAAATTAATTTGTCTCGAAAAATGCTGATTTTTTGGAGGTTAACCTCCATATTACTCCAGTCGCATATTATGATGGCAACGTCGCAACCGCGCGCTTTTTGAAATCAACACTATTACTTTCCGAACGACGCAATGTGCACTACACTTCTACAGCAAATTATACAGAAGTGACTGGAAATGTAATGACTAAATAGGCTTAAAGAACGAAATCAAATAAATTAATCGCAAATAAAACCATTGTAGTTATAAAGAAAGGATCGAAATAATAACACATAAAAAATTGATTTCGAGATTGATTGAGAAAAAATTTGATTTTCCAAAATTGATTTTGTTTGCCTTTCCCGAAAAACGCTTTCTTTTTTCAATTTTCTTCCATGGTCGAAAAAGAGATCGACGATGAACCATGGACGCGAGTGAAAAATGTCTAGCACATGACAGCTGTACAGGATACGCGTTCGCGCTTGGTTGCAGCGTTGCCAAACTTATCGAACGGACTACGCTAGTAGTAATAATGTTTCTTTTGACTAACTCGGTACCGGATGAACTTCCTTGAGTGAATTCTAATCATTTTTTGACGGCTCGCAGCGTTAGCGACAATTTTTTTTCTTGAAGGCGTTACCCCCACTTGTAGCGCAAAAAAAAGGCCTTTTTCATGAATTTTTTTAAAGAAAACTACAAAACTTTTTTAATCGATCGATATACCATCTTAAAGAACACATCTTGAAGAACTTTCAGTAATTTTTTTATTGAAAAATATTACATTGTTTTGTGGCAAATAGCCGTCAATGAAATAATGTTTTTATATACACGGTTTGCGGTGACCAACATTGCGACGAAGTGGATCATCTGAAAAAAAAAATGCGGATGGATTTAGTCAAATATAAGTATAAACTAGTCTTTAATCGAAGGATTTTAAAAAATATTCATTTTTCACAAAATGGCGGACAGTCAAAGTTAATGGTTCGATTTTAACGAAAAAAAACGGCCGTTTTTCGGCTATAAAACGGCGATTTTTTTTCGAAAAAAAAAATCGAACGAATAAATACTACATTTTTATGTATTAAATAAGCCTGCAAAATTTCAAGAAGATCGGTTCATTAGTGTTCGAGTAATCTTGGTCGACGACTTCAGAAATGCTATTTTGAGACAAACGCGTTCAAAGTTTCAATTTCAGTTCTTCAATTCACGGATTCTTCTCTTTCAACGCTCATATCTCAGTCAATTTTGTTCGGATCACCTTGAAATTTTCAGGACATATTCTTAGCTACTTATACTTCAAAAAAATGCAATAAAAAAAAATCGATTTTTTCAAAATCGCAAGTGGGGGTAACCCCTTAAGGAAGATAATTGGATGTTGAGAAAAAGCAAAAAAATAGAACTTAAATTTGTGCCACCCTAACACACACACACACACACACGCGCGCGCGCGCGCGCGCACACACACACACACACACACACACACACGCACATGTATGAATTCTCACTTGACTCTCTAACTTTACAGGTCGATAAAGAGTCATTTTCAATTCCACAGTTCGTCTCAGTATTTCTTCGCGACGGAATGACAGTGGAGGAATTTCTGGCGAGCGCTTGCAGCAGAAAGGGTCTCAATCCCATGGAGCACTTTGTTAGAGTTAAGAAACGAAGGGACATGGAAGATCACAATTACTTCGTGCCGCACAGAACCGATGGCATTGAAACTTACGTTAGTAAATTTTTCTCGCTCACTATTATTTCGCGAAGTGCGATGAACGTGGCGCAATTATGTTTTTTTTCTTTCTTTTAACGATCAAAACATTTCGATAAAGCAGTTTTAAAAATTTCACCACATTTAGATTTGTGCGACAAAAATCCGTCGTGGTCTAACGAAACGACACCTACACTTGTGGCATCTCGTAAGAAAAAAAAAATAATCCACTTTCGTGGTGACCAAGCCGCGATTAACGCTAAAGTTCCAACAGAGAAAAGACTACGGCGTTTTCTTTTTTTCGTAAACGAATCTTGGACGTCTTTGCGGGAAAATCATGTGCGTAATGAAAATTTTCGTTTGCAGCTTCACACCCACGAAATCGTCGAGGTATGCGCCAAAATACTTTATCAGGTCGAGCTGCAACGAACGACCCTTGATCAGATGTGGGGCTTTTCCGTCGAGGCTGAACTCATCGAAAATTCGGACAGGCAGGACGAGCTGTGCTGTTACGTGAGCAGAGTCGAGGACAAAAGCGTGGCGATGCATAATGGTGAGTAATAGAAATTCGGTAGCTAACGTTGAGCTCTGTTTTATTTTCAATCACGTCGATTTGGATGATTTGCCGAAAAGTAAAAACGTACATTGGCTGATGCCAATGTAAATCTGGATTTTCACGTACTTACCAGATTTGAGCTACAAATTTGGAAATAGAATCCTTAAGGATGTTGAGTCCCTATGAAACATGTTAATGTTAATTGTTCAATAAATAGCTTCTCAATCGTCATGAAATTTTTACACGACCTCCTGAATACTTCATGTAAAAACATACCAAATTTTCAGAATTCTATCATTGCTTCAACCTCCTTAAGGGTTGAAATAAAAAATGATAAGAAAATTCGGAAAATTTGGTATGTTTTTGTATGAAGTATTTAAGAGGTCGTGTTAAAATTTCACGACGATTAGGAAGCTCGTTATTAAAAAATTAACATTTTGTTAAGAACAATTTTTAAAAGAAATAAAAAAACATTTATCAATAAACTTCGTTTTGTTTCCGTTGCTTTCAGTATATTGTAGATATTATAAAATTGAAAGGTAAAAAAAAAAACTTATTGCAAAGTTACATCAGTTTTCATAAAACAACATTTAGGTTGTGAATGTTAATTGTTCAATAACGAGCTTCGTAAATGTCGTGAAATTTTTACACGACCTCTGAAATACTTCATACAAAAGCATACGAAATTTTCAGAATTTTATCATCATTTGCGATTTGGGACTCAACATCCTTAAAGAGGTACGATCACTTCCACGGAGTGAAAAAAAAGACTAAATTAATTTTACCCACAGCTGCTCTGATTGATGTTTACTTATGTTGATTATTCGTGCTATCGATTATAGTGTGCCAAATGTTGTGGTAAATGATGATTTTATTGTACGTGAACAAATAAAAACTGAAAAATTAGATTGTCAACGACTCGGTAGGATTTCTTTTTTTCCGTTACTTAGTTTTTGTTTTATAGGCAAAATAATAACTAATTTTTGCCCCATAAATCACTATTTATGTTCAAACGTCCGCCATTTTGTCATAAATCGATATTTTCAAAATCGGCTATGACAAGTACTAGATAATGGTGTATAGAATAACCACAAAAAACCTCAAGGCAATCGGTTCATTGGTTTTCGAGAAATTTTGGGTACCGATTTTTTTACGACGCTCCAAGGATCATACAATATCCTTGTACATTTTTGATATTTTTAAATAGAGAAAATTAAACATATTTTCGAATGTATATACTTTTAGATAATTAAAACCCCAATTCGAAATTTCAAATAGTTTTCTTTGAAAAGATTAACAAAAATGACCTTTTTTCCGGCTCCTAGGTGTATATCTGCCCTTAAAAGATATTGTTTCATTCCAAATTCGTAGGTATTCGAAATTAGGAAATGAATTTTCAGTGAAAAATTCCGTTATAACTGCTCATAAACTGCTAATAAAATGAAAAGTTTTCGATTAATCAGAAATTTCCTACGTACTTCTCTACGAAAAGCAATTAGGAACGTAACTTTTAAATTTGAAGTAAATCGAGTGAAAATTGTTAAAGTTATTTGTCACGCCAATTAGAGAAAAGCTGTTTCGTGAAGTTTCGAGCAGTCGGCCATTTTGTACATCGAAAAAAAAAATCTAACATCTTGATATTCATATTAAATAGATGTGTAATTAATTTCACCAGTGAATCACTTTTTCACGCGAAAAAAAATTGTTAAATTCGCATATGCTTTTATACCCGTTACTGTGGCCTAAGGCCTTAAACTGAGAAATCAGTTTTAACGAAACCTGTGATTTTGTTTTTGCTGTATTATAGTGATTCGAGTTTTTATCGACAATTCGTATTCTTTACTAGTTTTGAATATAAATAAGCTTTCGTCCATTCACTGGTTTGCCCTACCTTATACTTCGTAGCACAAGAACGTATCGAGATGTGTGCTGTCTCTTTACTTATTTATTTTTATCTCTAGACGAGTAGGCCGGTAGGTATACCTCGTAGGTCCGGAGATAGATTATAATTATTTCGCTCGATGGGATACAGGCGGATCGGATCGTGTTCACAGTGGATGCACTGATAAAAATAAATAACGAGTAGGACAGGCTGTCGCCAATCGTGACACGCGGGGATCTGCAACCCTCGCTTTTTAACGGGAGATATACATCTAGGAGCCGGAAAAAAGGTCATTTTTCTGAATTTTTTCAAGGAAAACTATTTGAAATTTCGGATTGGGGTTTTAATTATCTAAAAGTATATACATTCAAAAATATGTTTAATTTTCTTTATTTAAAAATATCAAAAATATACAAGGACATAGTATGATCCTTGGAGCGTCGTCAAAAAATCGGTACCCAAAATTTCTCGAAAACCAATAAACCGATTGCCTTGAAGTTTTTTGTGGTTGGGGGTCAATGCAGACGCTGCGGTGTTAAAAGTTGCAATTTTAAAACCTATTATCTCCCAATCTAAATAGTCGACTGTTCTGAAATTTCACTCAAGCATGCACAATGATATCAACAATGTCTGATTAAAATTTGAACAAAATCTATAAAAATCAAGAGCGCGCTCGTTCCACCTCAAATTGCCATGTCTTTGGCATTTCTCCGCATCTGCATTAAGGGGGGATTGTCTTTTTTTTTCGCAAAATTTACCGCTTTTTGGGAATTTTTTTGTGAAGAAATTATATAACGGAAAACTTGTGAAACTTGGCATATAGTTTTATTGATCTGTTTACTACATACAAAAAATTTTTTAAACAATTTCATCAAAAAATCCGCCTCCCACCCCCCTCGACGCGCGATGGTCCTTTTTTGATGGTGTGCACGATTACAGCCTTCACGTTCATCTTGCAACAAAAACCCAAAAAGCATTTTACTTTAGACACATATAGCTATCGTACGATGAAGGGAAAAAAAAAATTGACGATTTGGTGACGTTTTGAACTTGAAGTATCGATTTTTCGAAAAAAATTGATCGATTTTTTGTTATAAATAAAAAACTATTAAACGTATTGCTTTTTTGCTTCATCAAACGATAAAAGGATGTCAGCTGAGCATTCTGTCCAAATTTGAAGGCAATCGGTTGAATAGTTTTTGAGAAATCGTGCACACCATCAAAAAAGGACCATCGCGCGTCGAGGGGGGTGGGAGGCGGATTTTTTGATGAAATTGTTTAAAAATTTTTTTGTATGTAGTAAACAGATCAATAAAACTATATGCCAAGTTTCACAAGTTTTCCGTTGTATACTTTCTTCACAAAAAAATTCCCAAAAAGCGGTAAATTTTGCGAAAAAAAAAGACAATCCCCCCTTAAGGCGTTACCCCCACGTGTAGCGCAAAAAAGGCCTTTTTCATGAATTTTTTAAAAGAAAACTACAAAACTTTTTCAATCGATCAATATACCATCTTGAAGAACACATCTTGAAGAACTTTCAGTAATTTTTTTATTGAAAAATATTACATTGTTTAGTGGCGAATGGCCGTCAATGAAATAATGTTTTTATATACACGGTTTGCGGTGACCAACATTGCGGCGAAGTGGATCATCTGAACAAAAAAATGCGGATGGATTTAGTCAAATATAAGTATAAACTAGTCTTTAATCGAAGAATTTTAAAAAATATACATTTTTCACAAAATGACGGACAGTCAAAGTTAATGGTTCGATTTTAACGAAAAAAAACGGCCGTTTTTTGGCTATAAAACGGCCATTTTTTTTCGAAAAAAAAAATCGAACGATTAAAGACTACATTTTTATGTATTAAATAAGCCTGCAAAATTTCAAGAAGATCGGTTCATTGGTGTTCGAGTAATCTTGGTCACCGACTTCAGAAATGCCATTTTGAGAAAAACGCGTTTAAAGTTTCAATTTCAGTTCTTCAATTCACGGATTCTTCTCTTTCAACGCTCATATCTCAGTCAATTTTGTTCGGATCGACTTAAAATTTTCAGGACATATTCTCAGATACTTATACTTCAAAAAAATGCAATAAAAAAAATCGATTTTTTCAAAATCGCAAGTGGGGGTAACCCCTTAAACTTTCAACTCAGCCAATCTCGGATACTCCGGTGCAACATTTCATACGTACGAATTAATCCAGGCGGAATATTCACCAACAATTCACAATGAATCGGTGCTAAATTTAATTGTGCAATGAATTTCCACGAGGTTCGTCAAGAGGGAGAACAATTGATAATTGCTGGCTACGAACAATGCGTTGCTTCCGGTCTCATAGCTCGGTAGCTTCAATCAGATTTTTCCAACGCTTTCACTTTCCCAGCACTGTTGGGCTAGAAACGATGCCGTATTGCGGTAAGCTCCGAGTTCATTTTGCGGTCGAACGGTTGGGCTCGGAGGGTTGAATCGGCCTACGTGTTGAAGGCAGAGGGTCACGGTTAATCGATAAATCATTTTCGTTCGGGTTATTGTCCACGTTTGGGCCGAAAATCGCCAAATGACAATAAAGGGCGCTGCAAATTGCCCCGGTGGGATATACGACTATGTGGATGCATATACGTATATGGTCCTTGGGTCTCGTGTCTATTGGTTGTTCATCGATTTTCTCTCATTTACTGCTCGCTGCTTGCACGCAAAGTCTTCTTGGTACTCTCCGGGATTGCGCTCTGATGAACCGTTCTTAATGCCTATACCCACACAAAATTTATATATATATATATATATATATATATATATATATATATATACGTATATATAACCGGGGGTGGTATACCCTAAGGGAGAAGACTAGGCAATAATTTGGATCCCACGTTTCGTCGAACGTGAGGGGAATGATAATCACAGCGTGGAATTATCGCTAAAATACACGTACTACGTGTGATTTCTTGCCACTTTCACTATTTGCGGACACAAAGAGATCCAAGATGTAAGAATAAAAACCAGGGTACCAGTTGCCACTTGATGCCAACCGAAAGAATTTTTTTTTCTTGAGATATGGATCTTTTGAAAAATGGAGTTGATTTTATTTTTTTTTCATGGGCATAGTGAGGTGTACACTTTGATACGATTTAGAGACTGAGGTCGCTTGGCGCGTGTACGAGGTTCGTTCAAAAAATAAGGTGACATTTTATTTTTCTCGGTGTTGTCATTGGCCAAAAAATCACGAACAAGCAACGATGTGTGAGCAGGTGCATTATCGTGATGCAAAAGCCACGAATTGTTCTGCCACAATTCGATAGCAAAAGTAATAGCAAGCAATAGTGATAGCAGTATAGTAATTAGTAATATAGTAATATAGTAATATAGTAAATAGTAATAGTATAGCAGTAAAGTAATAGTAATAGCAATAGTAGTAGTAGTAGTAAAGCAGTAATAGTTTAATAGTATAGCAATAGTAATTAATAGTAATAGCAGTAATAGTAATAGCAAAAGCAATAGCCAAAGTAATAGCAAAAGTGACCAAGCACACCAAAACACGTCTAACCTTTACATGCGTCAAGAACAAACTGAATATGCAGAATGGCTGATGATGTCAACATATGTCGGTGACACGTGTACCAACATAACGAAAAAAAATCGTAAATCAAATGTACGTAGCCCGCGAAATTTGAAAAGCCACCTTATTTTTTTAACAAACCTCGTATTACTAAACGGAATATTGCTCCAAGCCTCCAAAGTACAATATTTGTCATCCGGGTTGAAGTGTTCGAAAGGATTTGCGTCTAGTAGGCACGAGAAAGCGCGACGGAAATTTTGGTCTCATAGTATTACGGCCAAAACCGTATGAAATCGGTAGATTCGATAACACTGAACCCAAAAATGCCAATTTGAGAAATATTGCGCGTAACATGTGACCTGAGCACATTTTCAAAGATGTTAACAAATATGATCAAAGTGCACGGAGAGAATTTTTAAGTATTTTTTACGGTGAAATCTCCGTAAAAATTACATAAAAAAATGGAAACCGGTGACAAATGTGCACATAGTCAAAAATCGACACTAGCTTTTAATATTTTGCTTTCATTCATGTAAAAATTTAAGCAAGTAGCATCATTTTTTACATTTCTTTCAGTAAAAATTCTGACACATTCTCATGTAGAATTTTAACAATGGGCTGCCTCAAAAATTCCAAGTTTCTACAGTAAAAATAACCTGGACAAACTTGAAATTTCTAAAATCCCTAGCGAAAAATTAATTCCCTATGATTAAATAAATACTCTATATACTGTATTTCTGAACATTTGTGTTCTTGATTGCTACTTATTTTAGCATATCATCTTTCCGTACCATTGTAGACGTCCTTTATCGAAGTTTCTTTTCACGTTTCTTTGTTTTCTTGCATAGAACACGTTAGACTGCACGAGCCCACGAGGCTTTCTTGGCCCATGCTTCGTACTATAATGCGCATGCGCGGTACCGCTGTTGCTAAGCAACGCGGGTCGGCGTCGTTCGTGCTCGTCATACTGCGTCATACACAAGCACACTCTGACAGCTTGCGTTCACGTATACGCACGCTCGCACACAGAGCTCACGCGTACGGTCAGGCGACCTAGCCCTAACTGATTTTACTATAAAGAACGTAAAATTCCGGTGGACGCACGGAAAATTTCGGCTTCCTTTTTTAAATTATTATGGAAAACACGCAAATTTCTCAATGTTCCACTGAAAAATTTCATTTATATTAGCACTTTTTTAACTTATTGTCGTAATCTTTACGTTTCATGAAATTTTACTATTAATTTCAGTAAAAATTCTGGAAAATATTTTAAATTTCTGTTACGCAAAAGTAAATTTTGATTCATTTCCATGAAAATTTATAATTTATTTCCTAAAAACCTGAAGAATTGCACATTTGTCACCGAGTTACTGTGATTTCACAGTAAAAATTACTTAAAAATTCTCTCCGTGTGTATCACAGTGATCCGTCTGATTTCGGACATTTTCGCTCCTCAGTTTGATCCGTATCGTTTTTGCCAAAAAAAATCGAACATCCGAAAGTCACATGTCCTTCCTTTAGCATTTAGACATCGACTGTGAAAATTTCAAGCCATTCGGTTCAGTCGTTGTTGAGAGAAAAAATTCGCAAAAACTTTCCGGGAGTTCCTTTGCCGTCGGGTTCGTGCATAATTTCGCCTTGATAGAAAAGATATCGAATTGGTTGGAGGGGGAATCTTGTTGCAGGTAGATCGCAGTAAAAATGACAGAGAAGGCGATCTGTCGGACGAACATAGACCGGATGTATCCGAAGATAACAATGTCTAGTCATATGTGATGATAATCGCGATGTTTTAACGTGACATTCACGAGTAACAGATGCAAAAACGTAAAATTTTTCAAGGAATTATCAAGAGCGATGAGATAATGGTGATAAACGGGGCCATAGTGAGTGATCTGGACATGATGTATCTCGAGAGCGTACTGCAAGAGGAATTGGCACTTTGTATGATGATGAGATCATCGAGGACCGAACCACCCGATCTATCGGGTATCATGAGAGTCACCGATGACATTATCGAGAGTCTCGTCTGTCCACCGCCACCTACCGATCCCCCGGTTATCAGCGAAGAAATGATAACCGGCCTCATCGTTCCCGCACCAGGTTGGAGTGAGTCCGCATTTTTATTTCTTTCAATCAGCCCCAATGATTCTGTATGACCGTAATTGAACATTTCATGCTCGCCTTTGATTTTGCTGAGACCCATGTACATGGTAGAGAATTAGTACACGATGGAGTCGTTTTCGCAGAGTGGAAAAACATCCGTATGAACTTGTGAAAAAAATATTGAAAATCCTTTTGTTTGCATATTGACCAAAAAATCGTGTCTTCATCGAATTGCCCGTAATTTTTTTTGTGTTTCGATTTGAAAGTTCCCTCTGCACTCGTTCTCATTGTAATCAGATCCTTTCTAAATTTTGCATTTTGATTCTTCGAGTTCCGATTATTTTTTGATTTTGGCACAATTTCAAAGGCTGATCCTCGATTTTTGCAAATTATTCGATACTCTGAATACAAATATGGAGTTTGTAGAAATATTTTCAATCAACCGACATATTTTAAATACAGAAAAGAAACTACTGCGATGTATGGAACTTCGAGTCAGGGGTGGTTTACCCCCTTCGGCTTGCTGTCCGGCAAAAAATTAAAATTACGAGAACTTCAATTTTAGTCCCACTTCAAAGTGGTTTCTTTTTCGTTCAGTTTAACGCACCCTTCTTAAGTAGCACCACCCCTAGAGAGAAAAGTCAAGAAGTGGGATATCCCTCAAATTTTATTTTTCTCAGTGTACCCACAATGGATTTCGGAACGTTGTGCATTTGGTTAAGTGTCATTTTTGTTTCACTGTAATCAATAAACTGCTGCGGATGAAACTGCAAAATCAGCTCCGTGACGTGCTTCACTCTGAGGGGTGACTCCACCCCTTAACACTGTTTTCAAGTCGACCAAAAAAAAACGTATCTCATCGTTTTTAATGCGCTACCATACATGGGATGTTCCTTCCGACAAGGAACATCAGATAAGGATGCATTGCTCGTACATTCCCTACCAAAAGTGAGGTTTCGGCGACAATTTTGGGTACTTTGCGATAAGATTAATTTTTTTTTTTAATCAACCACATTGAAGATGCTAAGAACATTAATTTCCGGTAATAATTATGCAAAAAAGTTACAAGTAAATTGTTGAAAAAAAAATTGTTCAACAAATGTCCGGTGAACTATTTTTTTTATATTACAAAATGAATTCGTAGATTTCTCTGAATAGGTGCGATTTTTTTTAAATTTTCTTTCTATTTTAATTTTAATTTTTTTTAAATTAAAAAAATGGATGAAGTCACAAATTTTTTATATGTCTTGCAATGTTCCATATTAAATCCAAAAAGTGTCCGGGGTATTGAGCGAACAGTGTACAGCCTCTGAAAAATTCTAAAAACGGGATTTTCGAAATAGAGAGCAATTTTTTTTTTTAATCATATGTATTCAGAAAAATATCATAATTCATTTAACGCGTTACCCCCACTTGTAGCGCAAAAAAGGCCTTTTTCATGAATTTTTTTAAAGAAAACTACAAAACTTTTTTAATCGATCAATATACCATCTTAAAGAACACATCTTGAAGAACTTTCAGTAATTTTTTTATTGAAAAATATTACATTGTTTAGTGGCAAATGGCCGTCAATGAAATAATGTTTTTATATACACGGTTTGCGGTGACCAACATTGCGGCGAAGTGGATCATCTGAACAAAAAAATGCGGATGGATTTAGTCAAATATAAGTATAAACTAGTCTTTAATCGAAGGATTTTAAAAAATATTCATTTTTCACAAAATGGCGGACAGTCAAAGTTAATGGTTCGATTTTAACGAAAAAAACGGCCGTTTTTTGGCTATAAAACGGCCATTTTTTTTCGAAAAAAAAAATCGAACGATTAAAGACTACATTTTTATGTATTAAATAAGCCTGCAAAATTTCAAGAAGATCGGTTCATTAGTGTTCGAGTAGTCTTGGTCATCGACTTCAGAAATGCCATTTTGAGAAAAACGCGTTTAAAGTTTCAATTTCAGTTCTTCAATTCACGGATTCTTCTTTCAACGCTCATATCTCAGTCAATTTTGTTCGGATCGACTTGAAACTTTCAGGACATATTCTCAGATACTTATACTTCAAAAAATGCAATAAAAAAAAATCGATTTTTTCAAAATCGCAAGTGGGGGTAACCCCTTAATGTCACAAAAAATCAAACACCGGAGACTTTTGAACAAATGTTTGTTTAAACAATTTATTTATAAATAGTTGGCATTCTTATTATTCAAAACCAATGTTTTTAGCATCTTCAGTACGGTTGATTATTTTTCAGATTTCAATGTCATCGCCAAGTACTCAAAATTCTCACCGAAACTCACTTTTGGTAGGAAATGTACGGGCGATGCAACCTTAAGTGTCCGCCGTCGATTTGGATGAAACTCGTATACGTGATAAAGTATTGAAAACTATTAGACGCGTATTTTTTCTTATCTACCGAAAAACTGTTTGAAGGGGAGATACCACCCCTCAAAGAAAGGCGTGTCGAGGGGTGGTTTTGCAGGCTCACCCACATTCCACCGATCTGAATGATACGAAAACCAAAATTCTTATAATGTGAAGCTATTGAAAATCACCTATAGAATGATTGTAAAAAAATCAATTAAGGGGTGATATGCCTTTCTTCGAGGGGTCGTTTCCACCCTTGAAGACATTTTTCCGCAGATAAGAAAAAAGACGTGTCTAATCGTTTTCGAAGCTTTATCGCATATATGAGTTTCAACAAAATCGAAGGTAGACACTTGAGTGATGTTCCTTGTGAGTAAAATGATACTCCACAATTCGAATTTCTCGATTCTCATCCACCCTGAAGAAAATGGTTTTCCAGAATCAAATAACATTATGCTCGAATCTCCATCTTACTCGACTTTTTTTTACATTCAATGAAACTCGAGTGCAATCCTAAGTGATCCTCGTGACATTCTGTTTTCGCCATGTACCAGGTGTAGAAGTATGAAAACGGATTTTTTTTTTGTAAAAATTACACGTCTGTTGTTTGAAAATGATGAAAAACGAATGGAGACGAGTTTCTGCGTCACATTCAATTGATCCGCGAGTTGTTGTTGACTTTGAGTATCATCTTCATCCATTAACGCTTGCAATTCGTTGTCTGCGAACTTTTTCGGTCGTTTCCCACGCTCTTCGTTTCTCACGTGAAAATCACCACTTTTGAATTTTTCGAACCACTCGAAACACTGTGTTTTACCAAGAGCACGTTCACCGTAAGCTTCGACAAGCATTCGACGCGATTCTGCAGCAGTTGTCTTCAAATGATAACAGAAAACCAAAGCTGTCCGCAAATCGTAGTTCGTAGGCACAAAACTCGACATGTTTAAGGGAAATCACAGTAGCACACAAAAAAATAGGCATATTTTCGGGAATTAATTTTGGCTGAATAAAAGTATCAATCGAAAATCTGTAAAGTAGGTTTTATAGCAATACTAAAAAAGTACAAAATGTAATTTTTTCAATAAAAAATATTTAAAAATGGCGGCTGCGCAGCATATGCCCCAAGGCGCCTATTTTTGAAAGCGTGTCGATGGCCGAAGACGCAGACTCATTAATTTTTGACCTGGAAGAAAAAACCAACATTTTTTAGTTTCCATATAACAACAGCTAGCGAGCTACGTAGGATTTTTTCGATATATTGATTTTTCGCAAAATGGTGCATGTTTGAAAATAAAGTTAAATTTTTAACAAACAAAAAACGCCATAAAATCGTCGATAAAAAAAAACTAAGCCACATAAAATAAAAAATCCTACGTAGCTCCGCGGAGAAAGATGTTTCGAAGCTACTGTCAAAATTTCAAGTCGATCGGTAAAGATTTGCTCGAGTTATGTCTTCGGCGAGCTCAAAAAAAGTGGTTTCGAGAAAAACGCGTTTAAAGTTTTAAGTACTGAGAAACCATATGAAAATTTCATATACCTCTAATCTGCAATGCCTGCACCGTGCAGTCGATTTTCGTACGCAGTGTCCTTTTTCGTCCCTTTTCTAACACGACTCGACGATGTGTCACTCATAATGACAATGATTTACAAATATCACTGTTTTTTATCACTATTTATGTTATATATGTATGCACGAAAGTGAAGCGTCGTGAAAAAGCGTTGTATTCAACGCAAGAAATTTGGGCACTCGGACACTTTTGCCGTATTCCATCATTTGGTATATTATTTTTAAGACCCTGAAGCACCTTTTAAGCGAAATTTTTTTTTTTCGAAAAATTGAAAATTTCCTGTGATTTCCCCCCTTAAGGTTATAGAAAATTATCACCGGGCTAGGAAACTTGGGTTGTCGTGTGTTGAAAATCTTCGTCAGCTGTTAGAGGGAGACGATGGCGCTGCAGAAGCGGTCTTACGGTCCCTAAACTGGCTAGCGCCATCTGTAGGGAAATTCCGGTATCATACTTCTACACCTCGTACATTTCGCGAGAAAAGTTTCGCTAATTCGAAGAAACGATTGTCCAGGTAAAGACGGAATGATGCAAGAGTGCACACCCGGCACTCATCTCGAGAACGGCAAACAGACGTCCCGAACGAATTCCTTCGAGATCGAAAATCTGTTGAAAACGGCGGAACAAGTGACCGGCATATGCCGATCGCCCGGCGAGACGAGAAAATCGAGTCCAACCGGTAGCGTAGTTAGCTCGCACTCCCAAGTACTTACCCCTAGTCGTCAACTGAGCGACGCCGAGAAGCTCAAAAAAGTCATCTCCGAATTGATCGAGACTGAACGAACTTACGTAAAGGTATAACGATTAAACCGAGAATCATCGTCGTTGGTCAGTCTGATACGGCATGCGATTCCCGCTAACGAAGAACCTCCCTTTCAGAATTTAAATAATTTGCTGGAGAACTATTTGGAACCCTTGAAACGCGAGACATTTCTCTCCAATGCTGAGATCAACGCGCTCTTCGGCAATATACAAGAGATCATTACGTTTCAACGACAATTCCTGCAGACCCTCGACAACATTATGGAGGTCGCGATAGATTTCGAGGAGTTCGACATTCCGAGCAAATTTCAGGTTAACCCCTCGTTTTTTGCCCGAAAAGAAAAATCTCGCCACGATTTTCTCGTCACAACGAATACGATGTTGTTTTTTTTTCCCCTTCAACAGAATGTTCTGTTTGCCATTGGAAGTGCCTTCTTACATTACGTGAATCACTTCAAGCTGTACAGCTCGTTCTGCGCCAGTCACTCGAAGGCCCAAAAAGTTCTACACCCGAGTAAGCGATTTCGAAAAAAAACAAAAAATTACGTCAAAACGTTAACCGAAAAAGCGCGAAACGAAAAACGTCAAATTTCATAGACGAGGGAAACCAAGCCTTACAAGAATTCCTGCAAGCGAGAAATCCGCGACAGCAGCACTCGTCAACGCTGGAGTCTTATCTGATAAAGCCGATCCAAAGGATACTGAAGTATCCATTGCTGCTGCAACAATTGAAAAATCTGACGGACGAACGTAGCGAGGAGCATCAACACTTGATCGGTAAGAGATCGGCGACTTGTCGATCGCGGCAATTTTCGATCGAATGATGATCCATTAAACATCTCTTCCCCAGAGGCACTCAAGGGCATGGAAAAAGTCGCCGAGCACATCAACGAGATGCAAAGAATTCACGAAGAATACGGGGCGATTTTCGATCATTTGTTCAGGCAGCATCAAAAATCGTGCAAACAGGTTCATCGATTGATTAATTATAAACAAACGTTTTACTGTCAATTGGCTCGTCGAATATTGTCGCGAAACGTTTCGAGTCGAAAAAACGGAAAGATGGTTTTATCGATTTTGTTTCTTCGAATCCATTATCGCGTTCTCCTTCTAATTTAAGGGGGTTGTACACGGTCAGGAGACCCAAAAAGATCGATTTTTTCAAGAAATTTTTCTTGATAAGACATTTAAATCTATCAACCGAAAAATTTGTACACATATTACGGTAACTTTGAACCGAATGTAATTTTGGTAACTTTGGACCGATTTTTCGAAAATTTTAACTGTTTCTAACCCCTTAAACCTTCGAGAAAAAGTCAACAATCTGATTTCACGCTGTCGTCGAAACGCTGAATCTTTGGATGAAAAAAGCAGTCCTGTTGAATTTTGTTCGATCCAATCTCGCTTTTTTTGCACCAACCCGAAATTCTTTCGAAAAATTGTCACAGCCGAGATCAAGGCAACGAGAATTTATAAAAAATGTTTTAAAGTGTTCAATGTGTCCAATTCTGACAGATGTACGATCAGGCTTCAAATTTTGCTTTTCAAGCTTTTGGGTTCTTTTTTTGGGTACCAATAAAGCAATCAAATTGAGATTTAGGAGATTTATTTTACGTATCAGTAGGTACTCGAATCAATTTTTGTTTTTTGTGTCCAAAATGGCGACCCAGAGGCTGATAGAAAGAGAACGCTTTCTTAGGCCCTTCACGGGCGAACTCAAGAAACAAGAAACGTCGCATTTTCAACTAAAAACAACCTTAATTTGTTTATAAAAACGGCAATTGTTAATCGATCGTAAAAATCGCGTGTACTTGGCTGTGAAATCTATCTAAGAAGCCACAGTTGAAATTTGAAGCCAATCGGATGAAAATGGTAGGAGCCACGAGTCCGCCCGATTTTCAAAACACGATTTTAAATTTCCAAAACCATCTTTCTCCGAACCTATAATCCTTGGGATCTTTATACATTATTTAAGATAATTAAAAATAACGATATTTTTTTGAAAGGTACACAAGGCCTCAAAGGTTAAAATCAGTACTTGTTTTATCCACCAGACTCATACTCATTTTATGAGAAGCGTCGATTAAAACAATTGATTTTGTACTTACAGCCAATAGATCTTAGTCCCGGCGATTTATTGTACTACGGTGGAGTCGAGTGGCTCAACATTTCCGACTTTCTCGGCAAGATAAAAAAGGGTCTCGAACTGCACGCAATGTGTTTCGTTTTCAAATCGGCCGTGGTGTTCCTGTGCAAGGAAAGACTGAGACAGAAGAAGAAGCTCATGGTTAGTAGACGAAAAAACTGCGGAAGAATATCAATTACTATTTTCCTCCAAAATCCGAGTGGACGTAATTTTTTAAAAAGAATTTCCAATATTCCTACGCAGGCCCTCGTGGGATCGTTTTTATATACACGGAGAGAATTTTTAAGTATTTTTTACGGTGAAATCTCCGTAAAAATTACATTAAAAATTTGAAACCGGTGACAAATGTGCACATAGTCAAAAATTGACACTAGCTTTTAATATTTTGCAAGTAGCATAATTTTTTACATTTCTTTCAGTAAAAATTCTGACACATTCTCATGTAGAATTTTAACGATGGGCTGCCTAAAAAATTCCAAGTTTCTACAGTAAAAATAACCTGGACAAACTTGAAATTTCTAAAATCCCTAGCGAAAAATTAATTCCCTATGATTAAATAAATACTCTATTTACTGTATTCCTGAACATTTGTGTTCTTGATTGCTACTTATTTTAGCATATCATCTTTCCGTACCATTGTAGACGTCCTTTATCGAAGTTTCTTTTCACGTTTCTTTGGTTTCTTGCGTAGAACACGTTAGACTGCACGAGCCCACGAGGCTTTCTTGGCCCATGCTTCGTACTATAATGCGCATGCGCGGTACCGCTGTTGCTAAGCAACGCGGGTCGGCGTCGTTCGTGCTCGTCATACTGCGTCATACACAAGCGCACTCTACAGCTTGCGTTCACGTATACGCACGCTCGTACACAGAGCTCACGCGTACGGTCAGGCGACCTAGCCCTAACTGATTTTACTATAAAGAACGTAAAATTCCGGTGGACGCACGGAAAATTTCGGCTTCCTTTTTTAAATTTTTATGGAAAACACGCAAATTTCTCAATGTTCCACTGAAAAATTTCATTTATATTAGCACTTTTTTAACTTATTGTCGTAATCTTTACGTTTCATGAAATTTTACTATTAATTTCAGTAAAAATTCTAGAAAATATTTTAAATTTCTGTTACGCAAAAGTAAATTTTGATTCATTTCCATGAAAATTTATAATTTATTTCCTAAAAACCTGAAGAATTGCACATTTGTCACCGCGTTACTGTGATTTCACAGTAAAAATTACTTAAAAATTCTCTCCGTGTATGATTGAGCATCGAGGATGAAACGAATATTTGAGAAAAAATGATTTTGGGTTAGGGGTAAAAGAGGTTGAAATTTTGCCGAAATAAACGATTCGTTCGTTGAATTTTCAGGGCGTCTCGACGAAAACGAATTCGAGCGAGGTCGAGATAATTCGCTATCAAGTATTGATACCCGTGACCGAGGTCCAGGTACGCGCGAGTTGCGCCAAAGACATGGACTCGCACTTTCTTTGGGAATTGATTCATCTCCGAAGTCAATTACAAAGACGCTCGGAGAAAGTTTACGTTCTCTCGAACAGGTATGCCAAAAGTACTTCATCACTGTTTCGGATTTTTGTGCAACGATATTGTGCAAAGTTTGATTGGATCACAATTGAAGTGCCTTGCGATACGACAAAAATCTTTTGCGAATCAACTCCGTCAAAAACGTTCATTTTCAACGACGATAACGATGAAAAGTTATTCGTAAATTTACGAAGGTATTAGGCCAGTAAAAATAAAATTTAACTTCGCACTAAATTACCAATCCGATTCTTTTTTTATAACGTTTAGGATCACTTATTGAGTATAAAATCACAAAATGTTGACAGATTCCGGTGGAGCTTCAGGTGCCATCTTAAAAAAAAGGTTTTTGGCCGATATCTCGGAAACCATGTACTTCAGGATGCAAGTCATAGAAACCATTATTGTAGAGAATAAAATTTCCCATTTTTTGTTCCCTATAAACTTTTTTGTAAAACTTACCGCTTACGATTTATGGCTCATTTAATGAACAGGTTTTTCTATTTCGGCCGATAACTCTTATAATATTGGATTAATCAACAAAATGCGGCTATCCATTTTTAAAGATCAATCTATTCTCCACAACTTTTATTTGAAACTTTTTTTTCGAATGTCCATACTTTTTGAGCTATAGGACATTTAATGTTGGACTACCGGGTGCAAGGTCGAAAATTCCGTAAGGTCGTTCTTTCCATCCCCTCTTCCATTTAAGGATCTATTTTTAGAAATGATAGGCTTATATATAGATATACTTCCCAGCGCTAGACCTTTCCGTTCCTTCTTTTGTGTAGGGGCTATAGCTCAAAAAGTATGGACATTAGAAAAAACAGTTTCAAATAAAAGTTGTGGACAGTAGATTGATCTTTAAAAATGGAAAGATGCATTTTATTGATTAATCCAATATTATAAGAGTTATCGGCCGAGATAGGAAAACCTGTTCATTAAATGAGCCATAAATCGTAAACGGTAAGTTTTACAAAAAAGTTTATGAGAAATAAAAGATGCGAAATGTTATTCTCTACAATAATGGTTTCCATGACTTTGTCCCTAAAGTGCATAGTTTCCGAGATATCGGCCAAAAACGTTTGGTCAAAATGGCGCCTGAAGCTCCACCGGAATCTGTCAGCATTTTGTGATTTTATACATAGTAAGTGATCCTAAACCTTATTAAGAAAAAATTGGATCGGTAGGTTAGTGCGAAGTTGACCAAAAAAAACGTCTATTTTTACTGGCCTATATCGTGCGTTGAAAGAAGATTTTTTTGACATTCAAATTCAACCCTTCGACTGCACACTTCCGCCACGAACCTCTGACCGCATGTGGGGTCGATCCGACCCCAGGCGTTTTTCAGATCGCCAAACAAATCCATGTTTAAGATGCTAAGCACGTCGTTTCAAAATGATCATACTATCGAAGCGTTATAAACATATTTAATAAACTATAATCAATACTATACAAATATTTATTGTTTTTAGTTTTTTTTAAATTATGTTTATAACGCTTAATACTATTATTATTTTCAGATCTTTCTTCTGCAATCATTATTTCGAAATGACTATATTTTTTTAAGTATTATTTTGAAATAACAAAAAATACGACTATTCAAAAATAAATAAATAAATGTTTCAATTTTAATCCATATAAAGATTTTCAAAATTGTCTGGATATTGCTATGTTCCAGTTTTGCGAATTTCTCGAAGCTCGTTTTTCAAAATGATTTGTGTAGCGAATTCCATGAGGTTCTCCGATGCAATAACCCAAACGAACCCAAACAAAGTCACTTTTTTCCTACGACTCATACACAAAATATCGTAGAAATATAAAAGGGATGTAAATTCCGCGGAAAAAAATTTAATTCAAACGTGATTTCCTTATTAAATATTATTTTATACACATACAAACAATTGCCCTATAAAATTGCGATTACCAATCAATCCCGAACAAAATTGAGGCTCCTGCCAGATCTTCATCCTCTCAATTTCACATCGCAACGTAGTCTCGTCACATCGACACAACGTGACAAAAATGCTTACCCAACGAACATACGACAGTTGAGTAGTTAGAAAAAAATCGATTTTTTTTTCAAAAGAAAATTGAAGTACGTTAAGAAAAAAAAGGTTATTCAAAATTTGAGGGTTCTAAACAATTTTTTACTTAGTGCTCGAACGCCTTTTTCATGTTTTTTTTTTCATGATTATCGGAGTATTAATTTGTTTTTATCTCGATGCAGAAAATGTTAGCGCGTGATCAAATGTAAGTCTTAATTTATTTTTTTCCGTAACAATACACAATTTTCATTTAAATATTTTTTTTTACCATGAACAATTTGTGTTTGCAGATTAACAATCAATATATGTTATTCGGTTGTGAAAATTATATCAACCACGTGATGAACAAAAACACGGTGTTTACATCACTGAACGTCTAACAAGTGTGCGTGTTTTTTTTGGAGCAAAATGTTGTTTCGGAGTAAGAAAACAAATGAGGAAAAAAAATTGACGAAAAAGCGAAGAAAAGAAATTAATAGTCGTTTGAGCACTAAGGTAAATGTCCCAATTATTGAACAGCTAAGGATCTGGGGGATTGAATTCGGTGAGAAAGAATATAAAATAAAGAAAAAAACCATCGCTTTCATGTTCAAATGATACTTTGATATTTTCACTTTCGAAAAATCACCCTTTAAATTATTTTTAAATGATTTCAAATGAAAAAATAGAATAACAATGTGAAGCATGCAAATGTCCCAATTATTGAACACTGGAACTGCCTATGTCCCTAATATTGAACAGGCATGTCCCAGTTATTGAACACTCTCGAGAATTCTTTTTCCGTTCTGAAAATATTATTTTGGGTACAATATTAAGAAATAAAAGCTAAATCAAACACTTAAATAATCTTTTATTAATCATGTAAAAATACAAAAATATATATTTAGTCCCTTTTGACAGCTTTTTGGTTCATTCGCATTTGGTTTATTTTTGCTTTTCAACTCGAACTTTATTTTATTTTTCTTTTCAGCTTCCTCGTTTTTATGTTCTGTTTTTGTTTGATTTTGTCGCAGCTTTCTTGTTTTTCGACTCCAGCTTGATTTTCTTTTTATTTACCGCTCTGCATATAGTGCGGTTTTTACAACTTCCGCACTATATGCAGGGCGACGTCTTTTTGTCGCCATGTTTATGCCCTTTTATTGAGAAAATGTTGTCCCTGAAATATCGGAGAGCAAAAAATATTGAACATTACATTCGTATTTTTAGGTTACATTTAGGTTATATTCTCTTTTTACTTTTCTTTTTATGTTTATTGCACGAAAATACAAATAAAAAATATATTTGACGATCTTAGAGTTATTATTAAAAGAATAAAGGTAAGTTTATTCAGGAACTTACAGTTTTTGTTTGAATAAATCCGATTCACACGATCTGTCACACGTTAACTGTCTCGATGTTTTGATGGGTTTAATGACGCCATCTTGGAGAATTCGAGTGTTCAATAATTGGGACACACGGCATTTTCTATGTCCCAACTATCGAACACCGTATTTTTTAACAAATAATTAATTAAATTTTTTTTTTTATTGTTATTTGTAAGAAATTTTCTGAGGTACCTGAAACGCCTTTACTTTTTGAGATGTGACAGTTTTTGAATTTTGCATGCCCTTACGCATGAAGCGGCGCGTCTTAGCAAAAACGATAAGCAGTTACCACGAGACGTCAAATCGGGTCACCGTTGCTGATTAAATATTTTTTTTCTCTATTAATTAAAGCTTTTTTGCACAAGTAAGGTAACATTTCGATAGCTAAAACTTCCATGTATGCAATGAAATTTTTATAAATAAGTAAATGCATGCAGGTGAATGAGAAATAATAAAAATACAAGATAGTGTTCAATAATTGGGACCTGTTCAATAATTGGGACATTTACCTTACCTAAAAAAACGTTCAGACCTCTCAAATTTTGTATGAATTACTTTCTCATAACGTAGTAACGTTTTCCGTTGAGTGCCGCGAGAAAAAAATTAATTTTTTTTTAACCACCCTAATACGACACGCTTTCCTATGCCTGAAAATCATCCCAATTTTCCAGCGAGATTTCCAGTTACGTTTTTCGCTTACGACCTTCACATTTTCAAACGAACCGAAATAAAGAAGAAAGAATTTTTTTTTCGTCGTGTCACCCTACAATACGAGAGTAAGGTTAATCGGTTTTTAATGGCGTTCTGTCCGCGAATCTTTTGCCCAGCACGACTGACTTCAGGAACGCATTTTTGAAGACTATACGCCAGATAATACGTGAATCCGTGCGGAACATGAGTATACCGTCGACGAAACCGAACATCAGTCAACCGCCTATGACGTTGTCGCGAATGTCGACCGGGCAGGTGGAAAAATCGGAAAAGCCTCCGATGTGTCCGGCGCAGGGCCAAAACGGCAACGGCCAGTCGCAAGCCGGGGCCGTTTCCAAAAAGGCCGCGAAACAACAATTGTTGGCGAATATGCTTAATACGAAGAGAAAGTACAGTCATTCGAAGCCGTCGGTCGATCACGAGAGCTCGGAGGACAAGGAAAGCGAGGAGCCTCAGCCGAGTCAGCAACAGCCGACCTTTCGCTCGCGAAGCAAGACCATCAGCGACACTTCAGGTTCGCCAATTTTTCATTCTCGTACATTTCACTACAGCCTCTTGGTCAATTGCACTCATCAGCCATTCCGACTGACAAGGAACATCCCTCGGGTGACACCCTTCGATTTTCTTGAAATTTCGATACGTCATGAAGCACCGAAAAGTAGGCGACACGTATCTTTTTTTATCAGCGGAAAAACGGTTTTAAGGGGTGAAACCACCCCTCGAAAAAAATGCATCTCTAGGGGTAATACAGCGGTTTCGCACACAAGGAGTCCACCGATTTTAAGGGCGGGGTAAAGTTTATTCGGCGAAAAAAAGGCATGTTTTTAAGATTTTTTTTTGGCGTAACGAATAGTGTTCGTTTATTGAAAAATTTACATATAATAAAGTAACATTTGAACAACAATTTCGTAAATTTGCATTGCAAAATATTCAAAATTGAGCGAAGGAAAATTAAACCCCGGAGGCGCCTCGAAAAAAAGTTGGTTTGCGGTGTGCACCATAACTCGCAACAGAATCATCTGAAACGAAAAAATCAAAATGCATTTGTTAAAGGAGATGTTTCTCGAGGTAATGACGGGAGGATTTTTTTTTTTTTCGATTTTTCGATTTTTCGTAGCACTTGGGAGCCAAAAACCCGATTTTCGCTAAAAAAAATCGGCTAATTTGTTGTTGAAAAATTAGTAATTATTTAAAAAAAACAAAAAAGCTCTCGACAATACCTGGTGAATTATGTGAAGAAGTACTGTGCAAAATTTCAAAGCGATTGGTCCAGTAGATTTTGAGTTATCGTGCACACGGACTTCAAATGTGACAAGTCTCAGAAAAACGGTTTGAAAAACGCAGAAGAGTTTGGTCGCTTAGCGCTCATTGCACATAAGTTTGAGAACACTTCACGATTGCATAAAAATCTGAGAAAATTCATGCATATTAAAGGTACTCAAAAGATTAATTTTGCATAATAATAATTCCAAAATGTTATTAATAAAATGATGAAAAAAAAAAATTAGTCAACAAATTTCCCCGCAACCCAATTTTTTTTTCGTGATTCGTTCATTTTTCTGAATACGTATGAATTTTTTCAGATTTTTCAATTATCTTTGAATTTTTAGAAATTCAAAATAAAACTCGATAATTTTCTTATACTCACTCAAAGTCGTCGATGCCAGGTCCGTAGAGCAAAAGGCTTCCATCAAGATGATCGAGAGCATCTTTTTAGCAACACTAATGTGTATACTAATATACACCATGCCTCGAATATACATAACGGGACCGGAACAGGCCCGTTTATCAAGAAATTTATTCGGGGTCGAAAAATACAATAACGCTCAAATACAATACAACGCTCAAATACAAATACAATAACGCTCAAATACTCATAACTTCGTCAATTTTACTCCGATCGACTTAAAATTTTAACACAATATTCTTGATATATTATGCATTCATTTAAAAAATGGAAAAAAAAATTTTAATACTTTACCCCGCCCTTAATGAAACAAAAACGAAAATTCTTCCAATCCGAAGCAACGAAAAATCCACTATAGTGACATTGCAAAAAAAAATTGAGGGGTGAACCACCCTAGAGATGCCTTTTTTCGAGGGGTGGTTTCACCCCTTAAAACCATTTTTCCGCCGATAAAAAAAAATACGTATCGCTTACTTTTCGGTGCTTTATAACATATCAAAATTTCAACAAATTCGAAGAGTGTCACCTGAGGGATGTTCCTTGTGAGAACAATCCGTAGCTAGGACTCCCGCGGCTTGACAAAAACGCAAAAACGTACCGTAAAATGGCGTTATTTTAAACACGCTTTCGTAGTTTTTGTAGGCAATTCTTTCAACATCCTAAATTCCAGCTTTTTTCTACTCCAATCGAACAACGTGTCCTTTGGCTATCGAATGTATAAAAAAAAACGTCAAGCCCCACCATGCCCTCGCAATTTTGTATACGTTTTTTTTAAGGAACTATGCCAGTGTGAACGCTGAAAATTTGGGCGATTTTCGGGAATTTTTTCGAAAAAAAGTACTCAATTGAACGTTTCGAAAAATGAAAAATTTATTTGGCTATATTTGACCTATATTGTATAATTTTTTCATCGAAAAATATTGAGATCCAAGCGACTTACGCGCTGCCTTCGGAGGCGAAAAAAAAAAGTTCCTCCACTTGACAGCATCCACACGATTCCGGCCGATTGAGCAGCTGAAACCGAGAAAGGAAAAAATGTCGTTAAACTGGAAGGTATTTCCCGTACAATGACGTAGGATTTTCGAAAAATATTAAAATCTAACAAAATGACGTAGTTATGAAAAAAAAATTTGAAGCTTCTATACGGAGTGCCCCCTTAAGGGTTACTTTGACATCATTTTCATGGAAAAATAATAATATTTTATGCATTAATCATGGTATTAAATGAAAAAAGAACGATTTTTTTACGATCAAATTGTCATTTTTATTAAGGAAACATTTTAAATAAAAATATCAAGTGCCTAGGCTACTGTTATAGTCTTGTAATTCTCATTGGGATGAAAATCAACTTGAGCAACAATGCAATCAATTTTAGCAACATTATAGTAAACGCGAGCAAAAAATGTAAACACATTTAAACCGTATTTTGCTGCTCTGTTAAAGTAGCCCCAAAAACTGCCAGCCTTAATGTCAATTTTAGACTCGTTTCACGGTATCGATTCAACGAGCACCAGAGTGTCTTAGCTCTCTTCGATTATCACAGATAAGATACCAATCAGCAACACCGCTTTATCGATATTTTGTCGTTTCATCGCCCACGTGAACCCCCTAAAATTGTACTTGCAATTGATAGCGATCGATATTTTTTTCGTCGCGATTTCGCATCGAAACAACAAGACGCTTGTTTCTTGGACATCCGGTCCATCGATCAGACCCACGTATATCAGCCAGTTCTATTTTGCACGCCGTTGTCGTCTTTAAATTCATCATCCCCAAAACGTATCGCCCTGTCTACTTCCTTAAGGATGTCGAGTCCCTATGAAACATGTTAATGTTAATTGTTCAATAAGTAGCTTCTTAATCGTCATAAAATTGTTACACGACCTCCTGAATACTTCGTGTAAAAACATACCAAATTTTCAGAATTCTATCATCATTACTTCAACCTCCTTAGGGGTTGAAATAAAAAATGATAAGATAATTCGGAAAATTTGGTATGTTTTTGTATGAAGTATTTAAGAGGTCGTGTTAAAATTTCACGACGATTAGGGAGCTCGTTATTAAAAAATTAACATTTTGTTAAGAACAATTTTTAAAAGAAATAAAAAAAAATTTATCAATAAACTTCGTTTTGTTTCCGTTGCTTTTAGTATATTGTAGATATTATAAAATTCAGAGGTCAAAAAAAAAACTTATTGCAAAATTCCATCAGTTTCCATAAAACAACATTTAATTTGTGAATGTTAATTGTTCAATAACGAGCTTCCTAATTGTCGTGAAATTTTTACACGACCTCTGAAATACTTCATACAAAAACGTACCAAATTTTCAGAATTTTATTATCATTTGCGATTTGGGACTCAGCATCCTTAACTAGCAAAAACTACACGGAGAGAATTTTTAAGTATTTTTTACGGTGAAATCTCCGTAAAAATTACATTAAAAATTTGAAACCGGTGACAAATGTGCACATAGTCAAAAATTGACACTAGCTTTTAATATTTTGCTTTCATTCATGTAAAAATTTAAGGAAGTAGCATAATTTTTTACATTTCTTTCAGTAAAAATTCTGACACATTCTCATGTAGAATTTTAACAATGGGCTGCCTCAAAAATTCCAAGTTTCTACAGTAAAAATAACCTGGACAAACTTGAAATTTCTAAAATCCCTAGCGAAAAATTAATTCCCTATGATTAAATAAATACTCTATTTACTGTATTTCTGAACATTTGTGTTCTTGATTGCTACTTATTTTAGCATATCATCTTTCCGTACCATTGTAGACGTCTTTTATCGAAATTTCTTTTCACGTTTCTTTGTTTCCTTGCGTAGAACACGTTAGACTGCACGAGCACACGAGGCTTTCTTGGCCCATGCTTCGTACTATAATGCGCATGCGCGGTACCGCTGTTGCTAAGCAACGCGGGTCGGCGTCGTTCGTGCTCGTCATACTGCGTCATACACAAGCGCACTCTACAGCTTGCGTTCACGTATGCGCACGCTCGTACACAGAGCTCACGCGTACGGTCAGGCGACCTAGCCCTAACTGATTTTACTATAAAGAACGTAAAATTCCGGTGGACGCACGGAAAATTTCGGCTTCCTTTTTTAAATTTTTATGGAAAACACGCAAATTTCTCAATGTTCCACTCATAAAATTTCATTTATATTAGCACTTTTTTAACTTATTGTCGTAATCTTTACGTTTCATGAAATTTTACTATTAATTTCAGTAAAAATTCTGGAAAATATTTTAAATTTCTGTTACGCAAAAGTAAATTTTGATTCATTTCCATGAAAATTTATAATTTATTTCCTAAAAACCTGAAGAATTGCACATTTGTCACCGAGTTACTGTGATTTCACAGTAAAAATTACTTAAAAATTCTCTCCCTGTAGGTGTCACAACATGAATCACTTGAAACTGTTTCCGAATGCCGTCAGAACGTGTGTTCGTTTGGTTTTCTGAACATAAATGCTAATTTTCACTAGGGAAAACTAGTTGTGACGACGGCATTCATCCAAAACTAGTTTTTACTAGATAAAACGCGTGTAATTTTGCAAACTTTAACATATATCTATATATTCCTCTTATTTGCTTTGTACTCTGTAGTTTTTATGCCCGACAAGTTTAGGGTTCTAGTCCTTCAATTTCTCACAAATGTACGATCGATTCGTTAACGAGTTCCGAGTACTGGAGACAGTGCGCGAATCGCGTTTAAGGATGTTGAGTCCCAAATCGCAAATGATGATAAAATTCTGAAAATTTGGTATATTTTTGTATGAAGTATTTCAGAGGTCGTGTAAAAATTTCCCGACAATTAGGAAGCTCGTTATTGAACAATTAACATTCACAAATTAAATGTTGTTTTATGGAAACTGATGTAACTTTGCAATAAGTTTTTCTTTTGACCTCTCAATTTTATAATACCTACAATATACTGAAAGCAACGGAAACAAAACGAAGTTTATTGATAAATTTTTTTTTATTTCTCTTAAAAATCGTTCTTAACAAAATGTTAATTTTTTAATAACGAGCTTCCTAATCGTCGTGAAATTTTAACACGACCTCTCAAATACTTCGTACAAAAACATACCAAATTTTCCGAATTTTCTTATCATTTTTTACTTTAACCCTTAAGGAGGTTGAAGTAATGATGATAGAATTCGGAAAATTTGGTATGCTTTTACATGAAGTATTCAGGAGGTCGTGTAAAAATTTCACGACGATTAAGAAGCTATTTATTGAACAATTAACATTAACATGTTTCATAGGGACTCGACATCCTTAAATTCAATTTTTTCTCACCTCGCGCGATAAAGCGATCGATGGGAAATGGTCTCGGTGTAATTGGAAGGAATCGATCGTAGTTTGCGTTCTCGCGCGAAATTATCGCGCGAGTTGTGGGCTCGAGCTGACGGCTCGGGTATAATAGTGAGTAATAATCTATGGATGTAATATAGTACAGATCGATCGTTGTGTTCAGGAGAAGTGAAAGTCGAAATGGACTCGGGTACCAAGTCCGAGGGTGAGGAGGACTCGCAGGCTTTTTTAGGGGAGAAAAAGACGAATTTGGGACGTACGCCGAATCATCTGACGTTAAGCACGACCTCGACGATTTCGGCCGGAAGTACAGGTAGTCAGGCGCGGTTAATACAATCCTCGCATCATCCGGAGAATTATCAACCAATCGCTATCAAGGAGCTTGGTAAGAGGCGTACGAGATTGTCGAAAAAAGCCAAATAAATGTCATTACCGTATGACATTTTTTCACACACACCCACACACACATGCACATTTAATAATAATAATAATAATGAATCGTTTATAATTTTCCATTTGACATGTTAATGCAACGATTACTTCCTACTTTGCAGGCCTACATATACATACAGAAATCAAATATCTCCGCTGGTACTACACTATACACCATTTTTTCTACTGTCATTACTATTATTGTTATTGTCCCTCGTAGAAAGTAGGGTAGGTACGAATTTGAGTACATACGATGACATACACGAACACACGTAACATTCGTAGAGACGAAGAATTTATTCCTAACCTCACAAATTCACGATTCACGTGTAAAAGTCTACTGACGATTTGTGGAGAAAAATACGAAAAACGAAAAAAAAGAAAGTTGACAGATACGTTGAACGATTGACAGATTTTATTTGAACAATCCTTTGGCAAAATCGTGCAAGTTTATGTTGGCAGCGTCGTTGAGGAGTAGTTCAAATTCGTTACGAGATTCAGTGGAGCCGAATAAATTCCTTTTCTCGACGTTTCACACGTGGGGGGAAACGAATATGTACGAGTACACGAGTTACGCTAATTGCGCCAACTGTGGCGTTGAACACACGCATTTACATGTGTATGTGTAGAGACCGGTTGTGGCGACAACGGTTGGCGGTAGAAATACTTCCTATCCTATCGGACTCGGGAGATAACTTTTCCTATAAAACGTGCATAGTTTGAAGGTCATCGAGTGACGGCTGCGAGGTTTTTCCAGGTGGAGGCGCTTCGGAGATTTTAAGGATGTTGAGTCCCTATGAAACGTGTTAATTTTAATTGTTCAATAAATGGCTTCTTAATCGTCATGAAATTTTTACACGACCTCCTGAATACTTCATGTAAAAACACACCAAATTTTCAGAATTCTATCATCATTACTTCAACCTCCTTAAGGGTTGAAATAAAAAATGATAAGAAAATTCGGAAAATTTGGTATGTTTTTGTATGAAGTATTTAAGAGGTCGTGTTAAAATTTCACGACGATTAGGAAGCTCGTTATTAAAAAATTAACATTTTGTTGAGAACAATTTTTAAAAGAAATAAAAAAAAATTTATCAATAAACTTCGTTTTGTTTCCGTTGCTTTCAGTATATTGTAGATATTATAAAATTGAGAGGTCAAAAAAAAACTTATTGCAAAGTTAGATCAGTTTCCATAAAACAACATTTAATTTGTGAATGTTAATTGTTCGATAACGAGCTTCCTAATTGTCGTGAAATTTTTACACGACCTCTGAAATACTTCACACAAAAACATACGAAATTTTCAGAATTTTATCATCATTTGCGATTTGGGACCGAACATCCTTAAGGCCACCTCCATTTTGTTAAACGGGGACACTATTTTTGTTTAGAATCTTATCATGGAACTGAAACTCAGTTGATGACCCAAACTGCAAGACGATCAATCGAGATTCAGCATTAAAATTCGATGGAACGGAAGTGTAAATTTTTTAGCCTTAAATCGATTTAAAAAACGGTACAAGCACATACTGCTGTGAAAGGTGCTCAAAGTGATGGTCGCCACTTTCAATGCACGCTTGCAATCTGATTTCCATTGATTGTGGTGTCATTTTACCTGGTTTTTTCGTACAGGTAACATCAGTCAAGTGTCGGCCTTCGATTTTGTTGAAACTCATATATGTGATAATGCATCGCAGAATATTAAGGTACCACCACTCGAAGAAAGGCGTGTCACCCTTTAATATGATTTTTTTTCGATACTCCTATAGTGGATTTTTCATCGCTTTGCATCAGAAGAATTTTGGTTTTCGTTTTATTCAGATCGGTAAAGGGATTGTGGGTGAAAGTGCTAAATCAACCGCTTAAGGAAGCTTTCCAGTGTGACAGCCCGAAAAATCGCTGTTTTTCGCGATTTTTTTTTTAAAGAACAAATAATCTAATCGGTCTGGTTTTTTTTTTGTATATTAATTGGGTATTGAAGAATACAAAACAATTTTTTAAAGATCGATTTATTTATTAATTAATATCTATAAAAATTATGAAACAATTGTTGCAGAAAATGCACTTGGATGTGGTGTCCACGTTGGGGGTCACAATTTTGATCTGAAACAAAAAACACAAAAAGATTATTGATCGGTATATAATTGGCTTTCGTGCTATGGAGGCTTTTTTTTTTTTTTTTTTTCCAAAAATGGCGCCGGTTTTAACAAAAAGTATCGATTTTAGCATTTTTTTTGGCAGTTTTTTTACAAAAAAATAGGAAGATGTCAAAAAAAAAAAGCTTCCATAGCACGATAAACAATGACGTTAAGAATATTGTGTAAAAAATTCAACTCGATAGCTTTAAAACTCTGCCCTCCAAGTTGGACACCGTTTTGAAAAATGCTGTTTCGAGAAAAACGCGTTCAAAGTTTCGCTGTAGCTGTAGCGCTCCGTTGCCTTCTTCCAAGAAATGCTGTACAGTAACCGAAATAATCTGAATTTCGGCATGAAAATTTCAGGGAATATTCGGAAGAGTGTATACTATTCGATAAAGCAAAAAAAAAATCGATTTTTTGAAAATTTAACACTGGAAAGCTCCCTTAAAACCCGCTTTTCCCCCCCATAATAAACATACGTGGCGAATAGTTTTCAATGCTTTATCATATATATCAGTTTCAACAAAATCAAAGGCCGGCGCTCAAATGATGTTCCTCGTTAGTTCTAAACTATTGAAACTTTTTTAAAAATCGAGTCTAGACTAAAAACATAGAACGTTCTCATTTGTCGACTTTCTACACGAAATCTTGGCCGACCATGTTGAAAATTTAGTGCGTGAACTTATTTTCAGTTCTTCGAAAAAATTCTGAGCAAAAAAATATAGTTGTCCCATTGAAAAAATGGAAGTGACCTTGAAATCTCCGCTCAGCCACCGCTCGATGGCGACCTTCAGCCGTGCAACTTTTGTAGGAAAAGTTTTCTCCTAAGCCTGATGGGCAGAAAATATATCTACTGCTAATAGTTTTTGCCTCACCCAGCCCAGTGTCCCATTTTAATCTTACACCTGATTTATCTCGAAAAGTACTCCTCCGATCACGTACTGGGTGTAATAAATGTTGTTCTATCCAAAATTCAAAATGGCGACGTTAATATGGCCGACGTATTTTTCTTTAATAGGATGATGAACTTTTTTAACAAAAAAATTGTCAGGTGAAAACTGACAACTTTTGTAGGAAAGGTTTATTGAAACCGTTGGTACTTTTAGGTTAGAATGCCATTGTTTTTCATTTTGGCGCTATATTGAATGTACCACGAGGAATGTCAAGTGTCATGTGTCATGTATTATGTCATGTGTCATGTGTCATGTAAGTGTCGAGTGCGTCGGAAAACGTCATGCCATCGCGCTGTTTCGGCAGCCATTTTAGTGACGCCGAGCCGGCGTGTAAGAATTGTTGCCGCTTGGAGTAACAACTTACCCTGGCCTCCCCTACGTCTCTGCGACTCTTTACTTCCGTTATCAAACAATCCCAAGTGTAAGTGAGCGTGTGGGGCTGTTTGACTTTGCTTGGTGACGGAAGTGACGAGCCGAAGATTCCTAATCCTTGTTTGGGTTTCGTTTGGGTTACCGAACAAACCCAAATGAACCCAAACAAACTCACACCCACATACACACGCACACGTACACTAGGGATGTCGTCGAAGACTTTACCTTCTCGTGGCATATTCTGGACAGCGTTGAAATCGTCAAAATGATATTCTAACCTAAAAAGTATAAACGTTATCAACAAACTTTTCCTACAAAAGTTGTTCCTTTTGGCCTGACAAATTTTTTTTTACGAAAAAGTAGTCATCCCATTTCGAAAAAAAAACATGTCGGTCATTTTAAAGGCGCCATTTTGAATTGTGGACCCAACGTTTTTTTAACGTTTTGAACGTTCTGAACTTTGAACCCTAAAAGTTTTATTGTACTCGATACTTCATCGGAGCAGTGTCTTTCGAGATAAATGAGGTGTAAGATTAAAATGGGACATATATATATATATTTATATGTATTCCAAGTGTTTTCGAACGATCTAAAAGCCTGACCTTCTTCAATCCTTTTCGAAGTTGGTGATGTTTTTGTATCGTATATTTTGAGTACGTGGCATTTTTTCGGATTTTTATCGGCTCGCTAACTCGGCTAACTCGAAGATAAGATTTTACGCGTGATAAAATTTCAAAATGTCGTATCGTAGTAATCTTCTCGGCGTACGAAAAAATGTCCTTTTAAAAAAAAGATGCGTTTTTCTATGAACTATGTTGAAATAAAAAGAAAAATCTTTCATTTAAACATTTTTTAACCCCAATGACTAGGTTGATCTTGCTGAAATTTACACCGAATTTTCTTTTATTAGTGTCAAACAAGATGTGTAAAGTTCATTCTGGGCTGGACTTGCCTTCAGTCGATATCGTCGTCTTAAATTTAATGGGAAATTGTTTTTGTTGAATAACTCGGCGATTTACAATTTTTGAGTAAAAATGGTAAGGATTAAACTTGTAGGAGATCGGGTGCTTCACAACTTTGGTTATTCCAGTTTTTCCTCTACCATCGATATTTTTCGAATAAAAGCTGAAAAAAGCGGTTATTGCATTATCCCGTTCATTTTGTACTTTAGGGCATAAACGAACATAAACAAACTTGCAGAGAATGAAATTCTCGACAATTTTGGTCTATACCTTTTTTTCCTAGACTCAATATGTAAGGTCGTACGCCAACGGTAAACAAAACGAGGAGCGTGAAAAAATTATTTCGCAAACCATTCGCTCTTTTCTTTTGACCTGAAATTTGTCTTGAAATTGTCCAAAATTTCATTCTCTACAAGTTTGTTCATATTCATTTATGCCCTAAAGTTAAAAATAAACGAGACAATGCAATAGCCGCTTTTTCGGGTTTAATTCGAAAAATATCGATGGTAGAGACAAAACTGTAATGACCGAAGTTGTAAAGCACTCCATTTCCTACAAGTTTGGTCATTACCATTTTCACTTAAAAATTTTAAATCGCCGAATTATTCATCAGAAACCATTTCCCATTAAATTTAAGAGGACGATATAAACTGAACGCAAGCCCAGCCCAGAATGAAACTTACACATGTTGTTCTATACTAATAAGCGAAAATTCAGTCTAAATTTCAGCAGGATGAACCTAGTCATTGGGGTTGAAAAATGAAAAAAAATAAAAATTTTCTTTTCTTTTTAGTGTTGTAGTACTTGGAAAATGTTGAATTTTTTTCTTCAAAATAGTTCATAGAAATACGCATCTTTTTTGTAGAGGACATTTTTTCGTACGACGAGAAGATCACTACGATACGATCTTTCGAAATTTTATGACTTGTAAAATCTTATCTCCGAGTTAGCCGCGCTAGCGAGCCGATAAAAATCTGAAAAAAATGTCACGTACTCAAAATGTATGATACCAAAACATCACCAACATTGAAAAAGATTGAATAAGGTCAGGCTTTCACCCCGTTCGAAAACACTTGGAATACCACACATATATTTGTATTATAGTAAAATTAAATTGAAGTAGAATCCAAATTTATTTCGAATTAAAAAATACCAAAAATACCTTTCATTTTTGAAAATCAAGTTTTATTAAAAATCGTACTGGAATGACAATTGTTCCACTTCAATTAGATTGGATTGCGTATACACATAGATATATTCACACACACGGTTCGAAGTGTAAAATTGCATGCATTCCTGAATCATAGGCGTCGACTTTTCGGGTGCTCGAAAGATGCCCGTAAAATTTTTGCACGCTGTTACGGCACGACCCTTGGAAAAAAAAGATTTAAAAAAAAACCAAAATAATAACAAAAACGATAACAATAATAACAACATTTAACAACAATATCTTGAAACCACATTTTATTATTAATGTTTAATACGTATTGTTTGTGCCTTGCCTAATGATTTTGAACATCTCATCGTCATTGTATTCGTGCTCATTGAATCATTTGTCGATCATCTCATTAGAGTTGCGGAATTTTGGATGCCTTTGAATAAATTTGAAAAAAAAAATACATACATTGTCGCCAATTCTACGCCAACGAACGAATCGCAACTAAAACGCGAGCGTATCATGAAAAGCAATAAGAAGAAAAAAACCTGCAGAGTACGGATTTTTCAAATGGGAAAAATTTTTCGGTCGTAATACAAAGCGAAAAAAAAAAGAGTGCGTTGACGTTTTTTTCTCCAGGAGGAAAGTGTAGAGCATTATATCGGGGCTTGTTTCAGCCTCGTTGTCGTCACTTATTGTGAGGCAATCTCGTAAAAGAAAAAGCATTAACGGCAAGAGGTAACGAACAATTGAAATAACTAGGATACGGAAAAGTCAACGATCGACGACGTGCCTGCGCGCGAGCGTGAGTGCTCCGAGTTTTCCGTCGCTTCGCACACACTTTTGCACCGTCCTTCACGTGCATATTAGCGAACCAAAAAATGTTTTTTTTTTTTCAAAAAGTCGGCGCCTATGTCTCGGAGCGATATGGAGTGGGGAAAAAAGAGTGAAAAGCTGGAAAAGCAGCGGCAGTAGTCGGGCTCCAGTTCCATCTGTTTTCCTCTCCCAGAAATGTGATCCTTTCACGTTTTTTGCTTTGCGCGTTTTTCATCGCGTGTCGTTTGATTTTTCCTCGCCGCGCGTTACGCCGATAATATTAATCGCGAGAAAGCGTTGAAAATCGCGGTCGAATGAAAAATCCTTCGGGATGCTTTGACAATGGTATGAAATCGCGTGTGGGATAATTACGTAGGAATTGAGAGTAGCGAGGCTGCGGTTGGGAAAAGTTCGGAAAATGGACTTCCGGTTGAATTGATCCCAAATCGAAGAGTTAACCGACCTAACCGTTTCAGAAACACACACTTTGCCACCCGAACGAATGCAATCCGTGGGAAAATAGCTGAGAAAAATGGCGAAAACTGTCGTTTAGGCAGTTTTCCGAAAGTTCCGAAAAGCCTCGGATTAATTTGGAATTTCGTGTACCTATGTATTTTTACTCGCTGATCGCGAATATCATATTGAAAATACCCGCAAATTTGATTTTCAAGGTCAACACTCACGAAAACTGATTTTTGAACGGTTTTTCTGTTTTATTTTAGTAAATATTTATTTTAGAGAAAAGTATTTCCTACAAAAGTTGTAGCCTATAAGAATGTTGATGTTTTATGTTCCGTACAATTTTTGTCTGAAACCATTCCATTTCGAGAAAAATGGGATAATGGTCCAATAAGTGAAAATTGCTTACAATTAGGTTCGTTTTATCCACTTGTCTATAGTAACGGATCGGTAACAGCAAGAATATAGATAATGTTGATTAGCCCACACAAACCCAAAGAAAAAAAAAACAAATTCAAACTGAAACAAAACCAACAAAAAAAATCCCAAACACAAATCCATACAAAAAAGCCCAAACAACCCAAAGTAAAAAAAAAACAAAATTAAATAAAAAGCCCAAGCAAGCCCATAAAAAAAAAGCCAAACCCAAACAACCCCAAACAAAAAATGCAAAAATAGTATATAATAGAAAAAGAAACTAAAATAAAAGAAAAAATAAAAAAGTAAAAAAAAACATGCGCTTTAAAGACTAAACTCCAACCTTCCCGCGGTAAAGTGCGTAAGCAGATAATATCGAAATTAAGGCGTTACCCCCACTTGTAGCACAAAAAAAGGCCTTTTTCATGAATTTTTTTAAAGAAAACTACAAAACTTTTTTAATCGATCAATATATCATCTTAAAGAACACATTTTGAAGAACTTTCAGTAATTTTTTTATTGAAAAATATTACATTGTTTAGTGGCAAATGGCCGTCAATGAAATAATGTTTTTATATACACAGTTTGCGGTTACCAACATTGCGGCGAAGTGGATCATCGGAAAAAAAAATGCGGATGGATTTAGTCAAATATAAGTATAAACTAGTCTTTAATCAAAGGATTTTAAAAAATATTCAATTTTCACAAAATGGCGGACAGTCAAAGTTAATGGTTCGATTTTAACGAAAAAACGGCCGTTTTTTGGCTATAAAACGGCCATTTTTTTCGAAAAAAAAATCGAACGATTTAAGACTACATTTTTAGGTATTAAATAAGCCTGCAAAATTTCAAGAAGATCGGTTCATTAGTGTTCGAATAATCTTGGTCACCGACTTCAGAAATGCCATTTTGAGAAAAACGCGTTTAAAGTTTCAATTTCAGTTCTGCAATTCACGGATTCTTCTCTTTCAACGCTCATATCTCAGTCAATTTTGTTCGGATCGACTTGAAATTTTCAGGACATATTCTCAGATACTTATACTTCAAAAAAATGCAATAAAAAAAATCGATTTTTTCAAAATCGCAAGTGGGGGTAACCCCTTAATGGAGCTAAGCAATTTTCACTTATTGGACTATTATCTCGTTTTTCTCGAAACGGAATGGTTTTAGATAAAAACTGTATGGAACGTAAAAGATCAATATTTTCGTAGCCTATAATTTTCGTGGAAAAGATTTTTCTCTAAAATGAATATTTACTAAAATAAAACAGAAAAACTGTTTAAAAAATCAGTTTTCGTGAGTGTTGACGTTGAAAATAAAATTTGCGGGTATTTTCACTATGATA